>CM026553.1:15298332-15357552 GCA_015143295.1 Tetracentron sinense
CCCACACGGCATCCAGGACATATCCGCCAACATCCCTCTCATATTACATTGGCTCGACAAAAGCTCCAAACAGAAAAGAGGAACGAGGAACTCAAATAACGAAGGAGGTAAGTCGAAATAACCCCTGAGAAATGGAGGACGAATCCCTGTCCAACACGCTGTGTGTTGCTGTCCTAGCTAATGACACATCTTTATAGCACAAGCTTGAGCCTCAGATCTTGAAAAACCGCCTGGGATATCATCTTCGGGGGTCCATTGTCCTTTGATTTCTCTCCAAACTGGATAAGCCCTAGTTTAGGAATCGCCTTCTCCTCGTCTTCTTATCTACCCCATCTCGCTAATTGTCAGAATGATGCCCTAACGTATTTCGGTTACTCTTAGAGTAAGGTGAACCACCAAAGACCAAAATCACCCTACTGAAGGGGGGTGTGCTTAAAACAATGAGTCACCATAACACTTGTGCTGTGAATAGCGCCAACGTCTGTTGTGGCTTGGAATAAGTGCCTTCGTTGTGGCTGGAATATACCACTCACTTGTGCTGGGACTAGTGGCCACTAGATATAGCTGTGACCATGACACTGTGGTGCTGTGAGATACCACCTCGTGTGCTGTGTAGCACCACCTCGTTTTGCTGTAAACGTTCTGCACACTGTCTTAACAGTGTTGTTTTTTTTTTTTTTTGAACACATTTTGCGGGCGGGGGGTGTGATGACTGCGCGCGTCGTAGATCCGTTTGATCTTATGGCAATGGCCCGTTGTGCTGTACAGCGTAACCCTCGTGAGCTGTAACGAAGCCAACGTTAGTTTATCAGAGTACGTTGTCTGTCTACGGGGTGAGGGGGCGGGGAAAATACGACGTCAGAGCACGCCTATTGCCGCCATTCCCCCGCGTGTCGCGGTCCTAGCGCCTAACCGAGCTACGTCCTTAGCGCCTTCCGAGCTACGTCCTTAGTGCATAACCGAGCTACGATTGCCTAAGGTCGAGACTGTTTTGGCCATATCTTTTGACTCGTTCGTCCGATTTTAACGATTCAACTTGTGTTAGGCTCGTACTTCAAAAAGGAAATTTAGACATTTCAGAATTTCCAATTTCTTCCTTATTTATTAATTATACCTCTTTAAAGCAAAATGACAATGAAAGTGTCATGTATTAACTGTAAACAGGTCCGGGGCTCTACATCCTCCCCCCCTTACAGAAATTTTGTCCTCTAAATTCAGACTCTACTTGCCTTACAGACCAAAGAAAATTACCAGTCATATACAAAGTTAGACCAAAACTATTCTGTTAATTCTGGGTACTTTGCTCTGGACTTCGGCTTCACGCTACCCATGTAGCTTCTTCACGAGCATGGTGCTGCCATTGCACAAGAACCAAAGGATTGTCTTGTTGCAAAGCACCTGATCCCTTCTATCTAAAATCTGAACTGGCTTTTCAATCAAGGTGAGGTCCTCTCGAATCTCCAACGGTTCCAGATCTATGACATGTGAAGGATCCGCAATGTACTTCCGAAGCATAGACACATGGAAGACGTTGTGAACCGCGGTCATGTGAGGTGGGAGAGCTAACCTGTAAGCAACCTCACCAACTCGTGTGATAATCTCAAAAGGCCCAACATACTGAGGACTGAGCTTGCCTCGCTTCCCAAATCTCATGATCCCTTTGCTAGGAGATACTTTCACAAAAACTTGATCCCCTACTTGAAATTCCAAGTCCCTACGGCGCGTGTCCGCATAACTTTTCTGGCGATCTTGAGCGGCTTTCAATCGATCCCGAATGATCTTAACTGTGTTTGCAGTTTGCTCAATCAACTCTGGACCAAGTACTTTCCTTTCTCCTACCTCATCCCAATAGAGAGGAGACCTACAACTTCGTCCATACAAGGCCTCAAAGGTGCCATTCAGATACTTGCCTGATAGCTGTTATTATAGGAGAATTCAACCAAGGCAAGTGCTCTTCCCAACTGCCTCTGAAGTCCAACATACAAGCCCGAAGCATGTCTTCAATGACTTGGTTCACTCTCTCGGTTTGTCCATCCGTTTGTGGATAAAAAGCGGTGCTGAAATCAAGTCGGGAACCCATAGCCTCTTGGAAGCTTTTCCAGAATCGTGATGTGAATCTTGGATCCCGATCTGACACAATACTAACGGGCACTCCGTGCAACCTCACCACTTCCTTGATGTACAAAGCGGCTAACTGACTAGAGTTGAAAGTAGTTCGGTAAGGTAAGAAGTGAGCGGACTTCGTCAAATGATCCACTACTACCCATATCGCATCTGAGCCCCTTGCCGTCTTTGGCAAACCAACTATGAAATCCAGGATATGTTCTCCCATTTCCACTCAGGAATCGGAAGGAACTGTAATAGGCCTGCGGGCCGCATGTGTTCTGCTTTTACTTGTTGACACACTAAGCACCGTGCTACATATTCCGCGACCTCCCTCTTCATATTCTGCCACCAAAAGTGACTCTTGAGGTTCCGGTACATCTTTGTACCCCCTGGATGCACTGTGTACTTCGAACGGTGTGCTTCATCTAAAATCTCTCTTCAAAGATCTGCATTGGCTGGGACGCACAGCCTTCCCTTGAATGTGATAGCACCCCGACTAGTGAGAGAGAAGTCCTCACTACCCTGAGCAACTTCCTTGTCCCGATAAGCCAACAATTCCGCATCCATGGCTTGATATTCTTGGATCAAATCTATAATGTACGGCCGAACCGTAACATTTGCCAAGATAGGACCACGGACAGAGTCATTCACACTAATGTCCAGATTTGCCAAGTCTTCAAGTAGCTTCCATTCTTGCACCAACATGTGTGCTAATAACCCCGGAGGTCTTCTACTCAAAGCATCGGCCACTACATTTGCTTTACCCGGGTGGTATTGAATGGTACAATCATAGTCTTTCAAAAATTCCATCCAACGCCGTTGCCTTAGATTCAGCTCCTTTTGGGAAAAGAGATACTTGAGACTCTTGTGATCAGTGAACACATAGAACTCCACCCCATAAAGGTAATGACGCCAAATCTTAAGTGCAAACACGACCGCCGCAAGCTCCAAGTCGTGTGTGGGATAATTCTTCTCATGCTCATTCAATTGCCTTGATGCATAGGCAATGACTTTCTTGTGCTGCATGAGTACACACCCAAGTCCAACGTGTGAGGCATCACTATACACCTCATACCCATAAGGTCCAGATGGCACAGTAAGGATAGGGGCGGTAGTAAGCCTCTGCTTCAGTTCCGTGAAACTGATCTCGCACTTATCACTCCATGCAAACTTGGCGTTCTTCCTTGTCAGGTAAGTGAGCGGTGCTGCAAGGCTAGAGAAACCCTCTACGAATCTCCTGTAATAGCCTGCCAACCCAAGAAAGCTGCGTATCTCTGTGACACTCTTGGGCCTCGCCCAACTCATGACTGCCTCTATCTTCTTTGGATCCACCGAGATACCTTCTGCAGAAACAACGTGGCCTAGGAATGCCACCTCTTCCAACCAAAACTCACACTTGCTAAGTTTGGCGTATAGCTTGTGCTCTCTTAGCATTTCCAAAGCAAGGCGTAGGTCGCGTGTGTGATCTTCCCGTGTCTGGGAATAGACCAAAATGTCATCAACAAATACAATCACGCACCTATCAAGATAATGCCGGAACACCCGGTTCATCAAGTCCATAAAGGCTGCCTGCGCGTTCGTGAGTCCAAAAGGCATCACCAAGAACTCGTAGTGTCCATACCGAGTCCTGAAAGCAGTTTTGGGAACATCTTCCGCCTTAATCTTCAACTGGTGATAAGCCGATCGAAGATCTATCTTTGAGAAAAATCTCGCTCCCTTCAACTGATCGAACAAGTCATCGATCCTAGGCAAGGGATACCTATTCTTTATAGTGACTTTGTTCATTGTAAAAAGTATCCTTGAACTCCTCCCAAGTCCAAGGTTGACCCTGCATGGTCAATTCTCGCATCCTCAATGCGGACAACCACCAATGGTGGGCTTCACCTTCTAGCATGAAAACTGCCCATGCTACTCTATCCTCCTCTGTAGGTGAGAGGACCGCAAAGATCTTCTCCATCTGGAGTATCCATGCCTCCGCAGCAAGAGGGTCCACACTCCCATGAAAGGATGGAGGCCTCAATCTCCTGAATGCCTCAACTCCAGCGGTATGATGTACTGGAGTTGCGGGCGGTGGAGTTGGTGCCGCTGATGCCGGTATAGCCTGCCGAGCCGCCAGTATGGCGAGTGTCTCAGCAATAGAGCCTAAGACCTGAGAGAGGTCCGGCTGCTCATCCTCATCCCGTGAAGAAGAGGAAGCTCTGGTATGTGGTCCACGACCCCGTGTGTTCCGTCTCATGACTTAAGTCCTGAGAATAATAACACCACATGAGTCTAACTTGAAACCACAGTTTATTTCAATGCCATTTCACAATAACTCAATTTGTATTAGTTGTATAATACTAATATACATCACATCGAGTCATCAGAGTATTCATCACATTATACTTATACTTTAGTGTTCTAGCGTACCTAGGACCCGTACTTGGTTAAAGCAACCATTTTGAGTAAGACTAAAGTTTAGTCTTACACTTGGATAAAGACTCTCTTCCGACTTACTTTCTTCCTAACTTGTTTCCTAATATATGCCCTTGTCAAGCCGTGGTATAAGATTCTAAGTAACCCTAGAGACCTAAAGCCTAAGCTCTTATACCACTTCTGTCGTGACCCAAAACCCACCCTAGGAGTTAGAGTGAACTTTGGACGACTAATCATGACTTGCTTGACAACTAACCTGCAAAACCCACAGAGCATATACAATAGAGGACATTATAGCGGAAACATAACCATCAAAGCACAGCGGAAGTCTACCAAACCTCTATGTATATACATACACAAATCCAAGTTTATACAAAAAGTAACCAAAAGAAAGTGCGGACATGCCCGCCAAAATACATAATTCTAACTCTCATCTCACCCACAGCTAATCCACTCAGAATCTAACACCACCTACTGATGACCCTCCACGGGAGGTTCCTCCAAAGGCTCCTCGATGTACTCCTCTTCCACCCATGGACCAGGAGCACAAACATCAAATGGAGCAGCAGCTCTCTCAGAACCTGCCGACATAAGAAGTACGGCTGAGCATGGAATACTTGTGAGTGAGGGGAGACCCCTCATGTAATGTTGGTTCTTGTCTTCTTGTGAAAAGCGAGGCAAAACATATCATAGGATATGTCCCACCTCTAACCATGTTCTTGAAAACCTCGATAAATCATGTCATGCATGCCGTGCTCGTGGGAACCGTGTACATACTTGCATTAAAATTTAAACATGACATTTGGGTAATTTCACAACACACATAACGTCGAAGGTTGAACAATATAACATTCATGTCATTTAAGGAAAGCAAGAAAACACACTATCATAGGCCCTAGCAATATTCAGAATTTATTAGGCATGCATTCCCTAATTTACAACTCACTGTATTCACCTTGGCATTTCATCAAACATGGTGCGTTCATTATTCACTTACCCTACAACATGCTTTTCTAGATGGGTTTTACTCAAATCATACATGTATGTTCATTATTGGAACAATGCCCTTTCCCATTCATTCATCACATCATCCACACGGCATCCATTCGCCAACATCCATCTCATAGTACAAGCGTAAAAGAAAGAAAATCAAAAGAAAAAGAGGGAAATAAGGAACTATAACTAGGAGGGTAGCAAGAAGTACCGACCTTGAAGAAATGAGGAAGAAATCCCTCTTCCAAACGACTGTGAGTTGCTGCCCTAGCTTGGAACACGAGCTTTGCACGAGCTTGAGCCGAGATCTTGAAGAAAACCGGACTGGGAGTGATCTAGGGTCTCAAAACCCTTTGATTTCTCTCAAAACTGGAAACCCTAGGTTTAGGAATCGCCTTCTCCTCTCTTCTTATCTCCTAATCTCTCTAAGTGTCGAATGATGCCCTAAAGGTTCGGGTTAAACTCTTAAGGTAAGAGTGAACCGACCAAAATACCCTTACTGAATTTCTGTAAAAACACGAGTACCAAACACGTTGTGCTGTGAATAGCGCTAACTCGTTGTGCTGTGAACAGTGCCAACTCGTTGTGTTGTGAATAGTACCAACTCGTTGTGCTGTGAATAGCGCCAACTCGTTGTGCTGTGAACAGTGCCAACTCGTTGTGCTGTGAATAGTACCAACTCGTTGTGCTGTGAATAGCGCCAACTCGTTGTGCTGTGAACAGTGCTGCACACGTTGTGCTGTGAACAATGTTGAACACGTTGTGCGCTGTGGATAGTGCTGAGCTCATAGTCCGTTGTCTTATGTATAACGTGCCCGTTGTGCTGTACATCGTACCCGTTGTGAGCTGTACAACGTACCCGTTGTGAGCTGTACAACGGAAGCACAACGTATACGTTATCAAAGTACGACGTCAGAGCACAACCTTAGTGCCTTCCACGCTACGTCCTTAGCGCCTAACCGAGCTACGTCCTGAGCGCCTTCCGAGCTACGTCCTTAGTGCATAACCGAGCTACGATTGCCTACAGGTCCAGACTGTTTTGGCCATATCTTTTGACTCGTTCGTCCGATTTTGACGATTCAACTTGCGTTGGGCTTGTACTTCGAAAAGGAACATTTCTGACATTTCAGAATTTCCAATTTGTTCCTTATTTATTAATTATACCTCTTTAAAGGTAAAATGGCAACGAAAGTGTCATGTATTAACTGTAAAAAGGTCCGGGGCTCTACAATGTAAGGGTTGTCCCCTTCAAACTCTTCTGGAAGTACTGGATGAGCAAGGGCTGGTTTTTATTATGTTGGAGCATGTCCCCCAAGTATAGCTGCAAGTGTTGTTTTGGACAGCCCGAGCCATCATATTTATCAAAGTCTGGGACCTTGAAACCTACGGGAACAGCATCCCCTGATTAAAAGGTTAAGTCTTCCAGTGATAGACTTGTACTGGTGGATGTACCTTTCATTCTTCTTATCTCCTCTTTCATCTGCTTGATCTCGTCTTGTAAGGAAGGGGTTGGATCTGAGGATGACGGCTGGTCCTGGTGGACATATGAGATCTTCGGCTGCTCTTCGTACTGGTCATATTGCTTTCCTCTACCTGTTACGGGTATTGGATTACGTATGATGAAGGGGAAATGGTTAGGCTTAGGTGTAGGTCGCTCGGCTGGTTCTTCGGTTGGGATCCGGGTGGAGGGTTCTCCGGTCAGGGTACCAATCAGAATCTTTAGGGATTCCAGAACACTGTCAAGCTTCTCCTGCATGGCTGTTATGTCTTTGTTATGTGATTGTAGGATCTCCGTGGTCCGTTAGTGCTGATCTGCAAGTTCTACCATCGATCCTGTACTTCTTTCCTATTATACTGTGTAGGAGTTGTTCTCTGATCGGACTGTGCAAGGGGGTACCTCTGTGATTGGTACTTCTGTCAAGACTATATCGGTAGCTACTGCTTCTGTGAGAATTACAGTAAGAGAACGAGTCACAGGTCGGCTCATGCAACTGAAAAGAATGCAACGGCTAATCATGATTATGCATGAGGAGAAAAGGCAAATGCAAGAAAGAGATTTTTATCGATGCATGAAGAGTGCAGTGAGTACATATATAGTGTGACTCAGAAAGAGGAAAAAGACTCGATCCTAGGTAGGCCCTTCAGGGATCACAAAGTCAAGTGGATGAGGCACACCCTCAAGATCCATGATCTGTTGCTGGAGGGACGTGACTTCAACTTCCATGCGCATGAGGGTTTCAGTAGCGTTGAACATGCGGTATCCAAATTGTTGGATACGGGAGGTCATCTCCGCCTTTGCACTATCAAGCTGTTTTTGGTGGAAGTGAAGCTGGGTCCGAATGATGGCTGTTTCCCTGGCATCGCCTCTGCGTTTCCTGTGAAGAGATTTGATTGTCTGTTCCAATTGTTCAACCTATTCTTGTACGGCTTGGAGTTCTCGACCTTGTTCCACTTCCTGCTACCTGAATGCATGTGGGGCTTTCCGTAGCTTCTTCCATTTCTGTTGGATCTGGAGCTGTCTCTCCTGGAAGAAGTCTGTCTAGGGAATCACATGTAGAGCCCTGGACCTTTTCACATTTAATGCATGGCACTTTCTTTGCCATTTTTCCTTTAAAGAGGTATAATTAATAAATAAGGAAGAAATTGGAAATTCCAAAATGTCAAAAATGTTCCTTTTCGATGAACGAACCCAACGCAAGTTGAATCGTCAAAATTGGACGAACGAGTCAAAAGTTATGGCCAAAACAGTTAGGACCTGCAGACCACCGATCGCTCGGTCCATGGAGCGATCGATCGGTCCAAAACCGATTGCTCGGAGGCTATCGACTGGTCAAGATTTTTGTATGGGAAAATTTTCCAGAGAGTGAAATTTTAACCGATCGATCAGTCATTAACACTGATCGCTCGGTACTCGCATTTTTGCAGAAATTTCAGTAAGGGTATTATGGTCTTTTGGTCGGTTCACTCTTACCTTAAGAGTTTAACCCTAGCCTTTAGGGCTCATTCTCAACACTTAGAAGATTTGGGGGATTAGAAGAGAGGAGAAAGGGATTCCTAAACCTAGGGTTTCCATTTTGGAGAGAAATCAAGGGGTTTGTGAACCCACACTCAACTCAAGCCCATTTTTCTTCAAGATCAAGGCACAAACTCGTGAGGAGCATCTCCTCAAGCTAGGGCAGCAACTCACGGTCGTTTTTGGAAGGGGTTTCTTCATCATTTCTTCAAGGTCGATACTTCTTGCTACCCTCCTAGGTATAGTTCCTCTTTTCCCTTTATGTCTTTTGATTTTCCTTTATTTTCTTTGTGTTCCTTCATATATCCTTGTATTATGAGATGGGTTGTGAATGGTGAATGGAGATGAATGTGGGCGATTGGATACCGTGTGTATTGATGTGATGGATGAACGGGGAGGGCATTGTACCTATAATAAACACACATTTATGATGTGAGTAAACTCACCTAGAAAAGCATGATTTAGGTTTAAATGAATAATGAATAATGAACACACCATGTTTGATGAAATGCCAAGGTGAATAAAGTGAGTTGTAAATTAGGAAATGCATGCCTAATAAATTATGGATATTGCTAGGGCCTATGATAGTGTGTTTTCTTGCTTTCCCTAAATGATGTGAATATTACATTGCTCAATCATTGATGCTATATGTGTTGTGAATTACCCAAATGTCATATTTAAATTTAAATGCAAGTATGTACACGATTCCCACGAGCACGGCATGCATGACATGATTTACCGAGGTTTTCAAGAACATGGTTAGAGGTGGGACATATCCTACGTTATGTTTTACCTCTCTTTTCCCAAGAAAACAAGAACCAACATTCCACGAGGGGTCTCCCCTCACTCACAAGTGCATATCATGAAGAAGGGCCTCCCTCCCTTTGCAAGTACATACATATCATGAAGAAGGGTCTCCCTTCCCTCTCAAGTGCATTTCATAAAGAAGGGTCCCCCTTCCCTCTCAAGGCATCTCTCAAGCGCATCTCACAAGGATATCTCACAAGTGTATCTCACAAGTTACATGATCACAAGCAAGCACGCATGACATGCATGACATGACACGTATGACACGCTCGACAAGATCAAGCAAGACAAACACGACAAGCTTTCAAGTACGAAAAGATATTTCAAGCCAAGTCAAGTACACGATGTTTTCAAGAGGTTTTATCGGCTTTCTACGAAATACAAGCATGATTATAAATTGCTTTACTTCCTTGTATGATATGAATTGTTTCTGTCTAACATATATGAATTACTCATGATTTATGTATTGCCATTTTTATGCTATGCCTATTGGTTAGTATTTGGTACCCGCTGAGTATTCCATGCTCAGCCGTACTTCTTATGTCGGGAGGTTCTGAGGGAGCTGCTGCTCCATTTGATGTTTGTGCTCCTGGTCCATGGGTGGAAGAGGAGTACGTCGAGGAGCCTTTGGAGGAACCTCCCGTAGAGGGTTATCAGTAGGTGGTGTTAGATTCTGAGTGGATTGGCTGTGGGTGAGCATGAGTGATTATATCCATGTATTTTGGCGGGCATGTCCGCACTTTCTTTGTTTTGATTTCTTTGTATTAAACTTGGACCATGCGTATATACTTAGAGGTTGTTAGACTTCCGCTGTGCTTTATGGTTATGTTTCTGCTATGATGTCCTCTATTGTATATGCTTTGTGGGTTTTGCAGGTTGGTTGTCAAGAGAGTCATGATTAGTCATCCAAAGTTCACTCTAACTCCTAGGGTGGGTTTTGGGTCGCGACAGAAGTGGTATCTGAGCTTAGGCTTTAGGTCTTTAGGATCATTTAGAATCTTATACCACGGCTTGACAAGAGCATATGTTAGGAAACAAGTTAGGAAGGAAGTAAGTCGGGAGGGAGTCTGGTTCCAAGTGTAAGACTAAACTTTATTCTTAGTCAAAAATGGTTGCTTTAACCAAGTACGGGTCCTAGGTACGCTAGAACACTAAAGTATAAGTATAATGTGATGAATACTTTGATAACTTGATGTGATGTGTATTAGTATTATACAACTAATACAAATTGAATTATTGTGAAATGGCATTGAAATAAACTGTGGTTTCAAGTTAGACTCATGTGGTGTTATTGTTCTCAGGACTTTAGTCATGAGACGGAACACACGGTGTAGAGCCCCAGACTTTTTCATGCTTAATACATGACACTTTCGTTGTCATCTTGCCATTTTAAGAGGTATGATTAATAAATGAAAAATAATTTGGAAATTTCAAAATGTTAGAATTGTTCCTCTTCGAAGTACGAACACAACGCAAGTTGAATCGTCAAAATCAGACGAACGAGTCAAAAGATATGGCCAAAACAGTCTGTACCTGTAGGAAATCGTAGCACAGACAACGTATACTGTGTGCATCCGTTGTACAACTCATCACGGGTACGTTGTACAACTCACCACGGGCACGTTGTACAGCTCACCACAAGTTGCACTATTCACGGCACCACGAGTTGCACTATTCATGGCACCACGAGTTGCACTATTCACAGCACCACGAGTTGCACTATTCACGGCACCACGAGTTGCACTATTCACGGCACCACGAGTTGCACTATTCACGGCACCACGAGTTGCACTATTCATGGCACCACGAGTTGGCACTATTCATGGCACCATGAGTTGACACTATTCACAGCACCACGAGTTGCACTATTCATGGCACCACGAGTTGCACTATTCACGGCACCACGAGTTGCACTATTCATGGCATCACGAGTTGCACTATTCATGGCACCACGAGTTGGCACTATTCATGGCACCACGAGTTGGCACTATTCACGGCACCACGAGTTGGCACTATTCACAGCACCACGAGTTGGCACTATTCACAGCACAATGTGTTCAGCACTATTCACAGTCCTCGCGTCATTGCAGAAATCCCAGTAAGGGTATTATGGTCTTTTGTCAGTTCACTCTTACCTTAAGAGTTTAACCCGAGCCTTTAGGGTATCATTCAACACTTAGAGAGTTTGAGAGAATAGAAGAAAGAGGAGAAGGCGATTCCAATTTAGGGTTTCCATTTTTGGAGAGAAATCAAAGGGTTTTGAGACCCTAGATCAACCTCAAGCCCGTTTTCTTCAAGATTTCGGTGCAAGCATTCGTGGAGCTCACGAATCAAGCTAGGGCAGCAACTCACAGCCATTTGGAAAGAGGGTTTCTTCCTCATTTCTTCAAGGTCGGTGCTTCTTACTACCCTCCTAGTTATAGTTCCTCTTTTCCCTTCCTTTCTTTTGATTTTCTTTCATTTACACATGTGCTATGAGATGGATGAATGGTAAATGGTAAATGGTGAATAGTGAATGGTGAATGGTGAATGGTGAATGGAGATGGAATGGGCGATTGGATGCCAATGGTTGTGCGTGATGAACAAATGGAGAAGGGCATTGTTCCAATAATGAACGTACATGTATGATTTGAGTAAAACCCATCTAGAAAAGCATGTTGTAGGGTAAATCCATAATGAACACACCATGTTTGACGAAATGCCAAGGTGAACACAGTGAGCTGAAAATCTGGTAATGCATGCCTAATAAATTATGAACATTGCTAGGGACTATGGTAGTGTGGTTCATGCTTTCCCATAATGCTATGAATATTACATTACTCAATCTTTGAGGCTATATATGTTGTGAAATTACCCAAATGTCATCTTTAAATTTGAATGCAAGTATGTACACGGTTCCCATGAGCACGGCATGCATGGCATGATTTATCGAGGTTTTCAAGAACATGGTTAGAGGTGGGACATATCCTACGATATGTTTTACCTCGCTTTTCACAAGAAGACAAGAACCAACATTCCACGAGGGGTCTCCCCTCACTCACAAGTGCATATCATGAAGAAGGGTCTCCCTTCCCTTGCAAGTACATACATATCATAAAGAAGGGTCTCCCTTCCCTCGCAAGTGCATTGCATAAAGAAGGGTCTCCCTTCCCTCTCAAGGCATCTCACAAGGACAACTCACAAGGATATCTCACAAGTTACACGATCACAAGCAAGCACGCATGACATGCATGACATGACACGACATACAAGAATCAAGCAAGATAGACATGACAAGCTTTCAAGTACAAAAAGATATTTCAAGTCAAGTCAAGTGCACGATGTTTCAAGAGGATTTATCGGTTTTCTACGAATTACAAGCATGATTATAAACTGCTTTACTTCCTTGTATGATGTGAATTGTTTCCGTTTGACATATATGAATTGCTCCTGATTATGTATTGCTATTTCTACGCTATAATTGTTGGTTAGTATTTAGTACCCGCTGAGTATTCCATGCTCAGCCGTACTTCTTATGTCGGCAGGTTCTGAGGGGGCTGCTACCCCATTTGATGTTTGTGCTCCTGGTCCATGGGTGGAAGAGGAGTACGCCGAGGAGCCTTTGGAGGAACCTCCCGTAGAGGGTTATCAGTAGGTGGTGATTAGATTCTGAGTGGATTAGCTGTGGGTGAGATGAGAGTTAGATTCATGTATTTTGGCGGGCATGTCCACACTTCCTTTTGGAGACTGTTTGTATAAACTTGGATTTGCGTATGTATATACATAGAGGTTTGGTAGTCTTCCGCTGTGCTATGTTAGAGTATGTTTCCGCTGTTTATATCCCCTATTGTATATGCTCTGTGGGTTTTGCAGGTTAGTTGTCAAGCAAGTCATGATTAGTCGTCCAAAGTTCACTCTAACTCCTAGGGTGGGACTTGGGTCGCGACACACGGGGTCGTGGACCACATACCAAAGCTTCCTCTTCTTCACGGGATGAGGATGAGCAGCCGGACCTCTCTCAGGTCTTAGGCTCTATTGCTGAGACACTCGCCATCCTGGCGGCTCGGCAAACTATACCGGTATCAGCGGCACCTACTCCACCGCCTGTAGCTCCAGTACATCGTACCGCTGGAGTTGAGGCATTCAGGAGATTGAGGCCTCCATCCTTCCATGGGAGTGTGGACCCTCTTGCTGCGGAGGCGTGGATCCTCCAGATGGAGAAGATTTTTACGGTCCTCTCACCCACAGAGGAGGAGAGAGTAGCATGGGCAGCTTTCATGCTAGAGGGCGAAGCCCACCATTGGTGGTTTTCCGCGTTGAGGACGCGAGATTTGACCATGCAGGGTCAACCTTGGACTTGGGATGAGTTCAAGGACGCTTTTTACAAGAAGTATTTTCTGATTGGAGCACGGGAAAAGAAAGAGAGAGAATTCATCAACCTCGAGCAAGGTTTGATGTCGGTGGCACAATACGAGGCCAAGTTCTCGGAGTTATCACGCTTCGCGACTCACATGGTTGCCACCGAGGCAATGAAGGCAAGAAGGTTTGAGCAAGGGCTGAAAGATGTTATCATGGAGAAGGTTTCGGTTTTCAGACATGCTACCTACCCTGAGGTAGTAGACAAGGCCTTATTGGCCGAGGCCAATTCAGAGACAGTGTCCAAGAAAAGGGAGTTGGTGAGAGGCCAAGCTAGTAGTTCAGCACCTCCAGAGAGGCGGGCTCGTACCGGCCCTTATCAGTATGCATGGCCAGCACCACCGATGAGGTCATCTTATGCGCCTCCAGCTCCACGGCAGTATGTGCCTCAGGCACCGCGACCTCAGGCTCTTCCAGCCCCACGGCCTGTTGCACCTCAGACGATGAGGTATGCTCCACCTCCGGCCCCTCCGACCTATACACACAAGGTCTGCACTTCGTGCGGCCGAAGGCACCCAGCAGGAGATTGCCGAAGGGCATCGGGTGGATGCTTTGATTGTGGTCGCCAGGGCCATATGATCAGGGATTGCCCCAGTCAGCATTTACCAGGCCAGTCTCAGGGGATTAGGCCACCAGCACGCCCAGCAGGATCATATCAGGCGTCATCTCAGACTACCCGGTCTACACCTCAGTCTCGCCAGGCAAACCAGGGGCGAGTTTTTGCCTTAACAGAGGGTGATGCACTTGCATCTGACGATGTAGTGCAAGGTACGCAGTTGTAGCTTATTTAATTATCCGTAAATTAAACTATTAAGTATTAATTGATTGTGTACGTACTTGGCATGTTATATATGTATATATACCTACATGTATACACTGTTGATGCATGGATTAACTCCGCTAGTCAAAATTTCAGGCCCTACTAGTCAATGAGTATTTGGCTCGAGTGTTGATTGATACCGGGTCTACTCATTCATTTATCTCACCGAGTTTTTCAGAAGATTTTTCTGTAGAGCCAAGTCCGCTAGAACCGGAGTTAGCCATTTTGACTCCTCTCGGCAAAACAGTATTGGCAGATAAAGTGTATAGAAATAGTGTGGTCCAAGTTGGAAGCCACGAGTTGGCGGTTAATCTCATCATCCTGGGATTCCAAGACTTTGATGTTATATTGGGAATGGATTGGTTAGCAGCACATCATGGGCATGTAGCTTGCTTTGAGAAGATGGTACTCTTCAAGCCGGTAGAAGGAAAACCATTTCACTTTCGGGGGTTAAAAAGTAGAGATATCGCTCGTTTTGCGGCATTGAGCTTAGCGAACCTCGAGGCAAAGGACTCTTCGACTATTCCGGTCGTGAGTAAATTCCTGGATGTATTTCCAGAGGAGTTGCCAGGATTACCTCCAGACAGGGAGATTGAGTTTGTGATTGAGCTTACACCAGGCACAGCTCCCATCTCTCGGGCTCCGTATAGAATGGGTCCGATTGAACTCAAGGAGTTAAAGACTCAGTTGGAGGAATTACAAGGTCTTGGTTTCATTCGACCAAGTGTCTCACCGTGGGGTGCCCCGATGTTGTTTGTTAAGAAAAAAGATGGTTCGATGCGGATGTGCGTCGATTACCGGCAATTGAACAAGGTCACTATAAAGAATAGGTATCCATTGCCTAGAATTGATGATTTGTTCGATCAATTAAAGGGAGCGAGATTTTTCTTAAAGATAGACATTCGATCGGGTTATCACCAGTTGAAGATTAAGGCGGAAGATATTCCCAAAACTGCTTTCCGGACTCGATATGGACACTACGAGTTCTTGGTGATGCCTTTTGGTCTCACGAACGCGCCGGCAGCTTTTATGGATTTAATGAAACGGGTGTTCCGGCCATACCTAGATCGATGCGTGATAGTGTTTGTCAACGATATCTTGGTGTATTCCCAGACACGGGAAGATCACATACGAGACCTTCGCCTTACTTTGGAAATGCTAAGAGAGCACAAGCTATACGCCAAACTTAGCAAGTGTGAGTTTTGGTTGGAAGAGGTGGCATTCCTAGGCCACGTTGTTTCTGCAGAAGGTATCTCGGTAGATCCAAAGAAGATCAAAGCAGTTATGAGTTGGGCGAGGCCCAAGAGTGTTACCGAGATACGCAGCTTTCTTGGGTTGGCAGGCTACTACAGGAGATTTGTAGAGGGTTTCTCTAGCCTTGCAGCACCACTCACTTACCTGACAAGGAAGAACGCCAAGTTTGTATGGAGTGATAAGTGCAAGATCAGTTTCACGGAACTGAAGAAGAGGCTTACTACACCCCCTGTCCTACTGTGCCATCTGGACCTTATGGGTATAAGGTGTATAGTGATGCCTCACACGTTGGACTTGGGTGCGTACTCATGCAGCACAAGAAAGTCATTGCCTATGCATCAAGGCAATTGAAGGAGCATGAGAAGAATTATCCCACGCACGACTTGGAGCTTGCGGCGGTCGTGTTTGCACTTAAGATTTGGTGTCATTACCTTTATAGGGTGGAGTTCTATGTGTTTACCGATCACAAGAGTCTCAAGTATCTCTTTTCCCAAAAGGAGCTGAATCTAAGGCAACGGCGTTCGATGGAATTTTTGAAAGACTATGATTGTACCATTCAATACCACCCGGGTAAAGCAAATGTAGTGGCTGATGCTTTGAGTAGAAGACCTCGGGGTTATTAGCATGCATGTTAGTGCAGGAATGGAAGCTACTTGAAGACTTGGCAAATCTGGACATTAGTGTGAATGACTCTGTCCGTAGTCCTATTTTGGCAAATGTCACAGTTCGGCCATACATTATAGATTTGATCCAAGAATACCAAGCCACGGATGCTGAATTGTTGGCTTATCGGGACAAGGAAGTTGCTAAGGGTAGTGAGGACTTCTCTCTCACTAGCCAAGGTGCTATCACATTCAAGGGAAGGCTGTGTGTCCCAGCCAATGCAGATCTTCGGAGGGAGATTATGGATGAAGCCCACCGGGCAAAGTACACTGTGCATCCAGGGGGTACAACGATGTACCGGAACCTCAAGAGTCACTTTTGGTGGCGGAATATGAAGAGGGATGTTGCGGAGTATGTAGCACGATGCTTAGTGTGCCAACAGGTGAAGGCAGAACACATGTGACCCACCGGTCTATTGCATTCTCTTCCTATTCCCGAGTGGAAATGGGAGAACATATCCATGGATTTCATAGTTGGCTTGCCAAAAACGGCAAAGGGCTCAGATGCAATTTGGGTTGTAGTAGACCGTCTGAGAAGTCTACGCACTTCCTACCCTACCGAACTACTTTCAACTCTAGCCAATTGGCCGCTCTATACATCAAGGAAGTGGTGAGGTTACACAGAGTACCCGTCAGTATTGTGTCGGATCGGGATCCAAGATTCACGTCAAGATTTTGGAAAAGTTTCCAAGAGGCTATGGGTTCCCGACTTGATTTCAACACCGCTTTTCATCCACAGACGGATGGACAAACCGAGAGAGTGAACCAAGTCATTGAAGACATGCTTCGGGCTTGTATGTTGGATTTCAGAGGCAGTTGGGAAGAGCACTTGCCTTTGGTTGAATTCGCCTATAATAACAGCTATCAGGCAAGTATCCAAATGGCACCATTTGAGGCCTTGTATGGGCGAAGTTGTAGGTCTCCTCTCTATTGGGATGAGGTAGGAGAAAGGAAAGTACTTGGTCCGGAGTTGATTGAGCAAACTGCAAACACAGTTAAGATCATTCGGGATCGATTGAAAGCCGCTCAAGATCGCCAGAAAAGTTATGCGGACACGCGCCATAGGGACTTGGAATTTCAAGTAGGGGATCAAGTTTTTGTGAAAGTATCTCCTAGCAAAGGGATCATGAGATTTGGTAAGCAAGGCAAGCTAAGTCCTCGGTATGTTGGGCCTTTTTGAGATTATCACGCGAGCTGGTGAGGTTGCTTACAGGGTAGCTCTCCCACCTCACATGGCCGCAGTTCACAACGTCTTCCATGTGTCTATGCTTCGGAAGTACATTGCGGATCCTTCGCATGTCATAGACTTGGAACCGTTGGAGATTCGAGAGGACCTCACCTTGATTGAAAAGCCGGTTCAAATTTTGGATCGAAGAGATCAAGTGCTTCGCAACAAGACAATCCCTTTGGTTCTTGTGCAATGGCAACACCATGCTCGGGAAGAAGCTACATGGGAGCGTGAAGCCGAAGTCAAAGCGAAGTACCCAGAATTAATTGAATGAGTTTTTGTATAAGTTGTATATGACTGGTAATTTTCTTTTTGGTTTGTAATGCAAGTAGCGTCTAAATTTCGAGGATGAAATTTTTGTAAGGGGGGAGGATGTAGAGCCCTAGACCTTTTCACATTTAATGCATGGCACTTTCATTGCCATTTTTCCTTTAAAGAGGTATAATTAATAAATAAGGAAGAAATTGGAAATTCCGAAATGTCAGAAATGTTCCTTTTCGATGTACGAACCCAACGCAAGTTGAATCATCAAAATCGGACGAACGAGTCAAAAGTTATGGCCAAAACAGTTTGGACCTGCAGACCACCGATCGCTCGGTCCATGGAGCGATCGATCGGTCCAAAACCGATTGCTCGGAGGCTACCGACTGGTCAAGATTTTTGTATGGGAAAATTTTCCAGAGAGTGAAATTTTAACCGATCGATCGATTATAAAACCGATCGATCGATCGGTAGGCAACCGATCGATCGGTCATTAACACCGATCGCTCGGTACTCGCGTTTTTGCAGAAATTTCAGTAAGGGTATTATGGTCTTTTGGTCGGTTCACTCTTACCTTAAGAGTTTAACCCGAGCCTTTAGGGCTCATTCTCAACACTTTGAAGATTTGGGGGATTAGAAGAGAGGAGAAAGGGATTCCTAAACCTAGGGTTTCCATTTTGGAGAGAAATCAAGGGGTTTGTGAACCTACACTCAACTCAAGCCCATTTTTCTTCAAGATCAAGGCACAAGCTCGTGAGGAGCATCTCCTCAAGCTAGGGCAGCAACTCACGGTCGTTTTTGGAAGGGGTTTCTTCCTCATTTCTTCAAGGTCGATACTTCTTGCTACCCTCCTAGTTATAGTTCCTCTTTTCCCTTTATGTCTTTTGATTTTCCTTTATTTTCTTTGTGTTCCTTCATATATCCTTGTATTATGAGATGGGTTGTGAATGGTGAATGGAGATGAATGTGGGCAATTGGATGCGGTGTGTACTGATGTGATGATGAACGGGGAGGGCATTGTACCCATAATAAACACACATTTATGATGTGAGTAAACTCACCTAGAAAAGCATGATTTAGGTTTAAATGAATAATGAATAATGAACATACCATGTTTGATGAAATGCCAAGGTGAATAAAGTGAGTTGTAAATTAGGAAATGCATGCCTAATAAATTATGGATATTGCTAGGGCCTATGATAGTGTGTTTTCTTGCTTTCCCTAAATGATGTGAATATTACATTGCTCAATCATTGATGCTATATGTGTTGTGAATTACCCAAATGTCATATTTAAATTTAAATGCAAGTATGTACACGATTCCCATGAGCACGGCATGCATGACATGATTTACCGAGGTTTTCAAGAACATGGTTAGAGGTGGGACATATCCTACGATATGTTTTACCTCGCTTTTCACAAGAAAACAAGAACCAACATTCCACGAGGGGTCTCCCCTCACTCACAAGTGCATATCATGAAGAAGGGCCTCCCTTCCCTCGCAAGTACATACATATCATCAAGAAGGGTCTCCCTTCCCTCTCAAGTGCATTTCATAAAGAAGGGTCCCCCTTCCCTCTCAAGGCATCTCTCAAGCGCATCTCACAAGGATATCTCGCAAGTGTATCTCACAAGTTACATGATCACAAGCAAGCACGCATGACATGCATGACATGACACGTACGACACGCTCGACAAGATCAAGCAAGACAAACACGACAAGCTTTCAAGTACGAAAAGATATTTCAAGCCAAGTCAAGTACACGATGTTTTCAAGAGGTTTTATTGGCTTTCTACGAAATACAAGCATGATTATAAATTGCTTTACTTCCTTGTATGATATGAATTGTTTCTGTCTAACATATATGAATTACTCCTGATTTATGTATTGCCATTTTTATGCTATGACTATTGGTTAGTATTTGGTACCCGCTGAGTATTCTATGCTCAGCCGTACTTCTTATGTCGGCAGGTTCTGAGGGAGCTGCTGCTCCATTTGATGTTTGTGCTCCTGGTCCATGGGTGGAAGAGGAGTACGTCGAGGAGCCTTTGGAGGAACCTCCCGTAGAGGGTTATCAGTAGGTGGTGTTAGATTCTGAGTGGATTGGCTGTGGGTGAGCATGAGTGATTATATCCATGTATTTTGGCGGGCATGTCCACACTTTCTTTGTTTTGATTTCTTTGTATTAAACTTGGACCATGCGTATATACTTAGAGGTTGTTAGACTTCCGCTGTGTTTTATAGTTATGTTTCCACTGTCATCCTCTATTGTATATGCTCTGTGGGTTTTTCCAGGTTGGTTTGCCAAGCAAGTCATGTAAGCCATGATTAGTCGTCCAAAGTTCACTCTAACTCCTAGGGTGGGTTTTGGGTCGCGACATCACATCTCTGCTAGGGGTATGGTTCCTTGTGATGGAGCTGCAACTAGTGTGGGCAGTTCCCTAAGTGCAGGTATGCCGGGTAGAATGTCAGGATTATCCACCCATTGTCGGTATGCCGAGTTGGTAGATGGTTCTGATAAGACCATGAAGTCTGGTCATTGGTGTCACTTGGAGCTGCGCCAAGCTGACTGGAAGTGCCGGGTGAGGTTTTCGGAGTGCACTGTGAAGGTGATCCAATCATTTTCCTAGTAGTCTATCACAGGGATACATTGAGGGAGTCCAAACTGTCGAAGGACTCGGAGTGGTGTATAGACTGTGGAGCCTGTTAGACCAACAAGAACCATGCATCGTCTGCCAGTGATGACAACACGGGGTAGCCTGTTCAACACAAGCCAATTGCATTACCAAGTGATTTCTTCCTCTGAAAGGTCTTGGAGGAGCTGGTAGAGCTCTCCAACATCTGTAGTTACTATCGGCCTTTAATTCTGAGAAATCTTCCGAGGTAGACTGTAAGCGTCGCGGATGTCGTCTGGTACCAAAATGATTGTATGCAAGTGACTTACGAACCAGAGCTGTAGGAGTGGTGTACTGGTATGGAAGATACCTTCTCTGCCATTTGCAGACTCGTTGAGAGCTCTAAGAAGCTCAACTAGGATGACTAGTACAACCGAGCAGGAGTTGCGCATGTCTTTGATGATCCCGACCAGAACTGCCTCGACGAGCGAATGGCACCTTGGGAACTCCAGTTGAGACATGGCTATCAATGTAAGGGCATTGAGACCGGGAAGTTCTGTTGAAATGGAGTCAGGGTTCCATTTGCGCTTGTACTTCTTTTTGAGAAAAGATACGGATATCCAATCAAAAAAGCCGTTAGGACCGGGCTGCAAGTAGGCAGGTTTGATATACAAGAACCTGGATAGGTCTGCCTGGTATGTCGTCTTATAGCACGGTACTATGGCTTCGCCGTCCATGTTTAACCCCAGAATGCACTAAATCTCTTCCAGTGTTGGGCAGAGCTCGTTCTTACCAAAACGAAATACCATGTGAGAAGGGCCCCAGCACTGGATAGCAGTGTTCATAAGGTGTGAGTCTAGGTTAACTACAGATAGGTCTAGGATATTTTCGGTTTTGTAGTACTGAGTCCAAATGAGACACTAACTCGAGGTGAAAGCCCCAATTGAAGCCTGGAGGTTATCATCACATGCCCCCTGAGAAGTTAGATGCACGGGCCGTGACTGTCGGCCCATTGACTGAGTTACCCTTGAAGGGTCTGCCATCTACCTGGATAATGATACAGACTCTGTGAATGTACTGTGTATGCAGATGGGATGCAAAATGATGATGCAGATTTTGTTTGGGTGTGACACAGCATACGTGATCTGATAGGGCAGACGGACGGAGGTCCGACATGCTTTAGCCCAGGTTGTTGGAAACTGAGGAACCTATCAGATCAAGGTTGGGACAGGCCTAGTGAAGGCCTGTCTGCCTAGGATTTGGACCCCATACGCTATGTCGGGAAGCAGGGTTGGATATAGTTTATTACAAGCACAAGTTTGGCTCATTACATGCCCCTGAGTGGGTGGTTATCCGGGTAGAATGGGCACGGGTAGTCAACCACGATTGGCGACAGGTATAGGGTGCAAGCAGGTTAGGGTTTGTAGTAGCCCTTCCAGAATGGACTACTTATAGACTATACCAAAGCCTAGACTACATGTATGAATTCTGGTTTGATGCAAGGGTGTTCCTAGTAGGATGGGGGGATCACTTAACACCGTATATGCGACTCCCTGGCATAGAACATACTTGAAAAGGGACGATTGGTGTAAGCGGGAGTGTTCAGAATCCTTCCCTGAGAGATATCACCCAACAGGAGTAACTCCGCAGACCTCCAAGACGTTTAAGTCACTGACACTGAGGATGATCATCCAGCAGCTGTTAATATAATAAGCCTGTCTATTGGGTTGAATGTGATTATTTACACTAGTATGACATGTATGGATGCATAGTACATAATTAATCAAGAGATGTAAAATGATTTAGTGTTTAGTTAAATGGTTAGGCATTTTATACAAGATTAAGGTTTAGTTGGCTTAAACCTGAGTTCCTGGTTGAACACTAAAGATGTTTAGATAGACATCCCCAGTGGAGTCATCAGAGCTATGAGCACGGGAAATTCGCTCCCTAAATCTGGTTGTGTCTCACGGGTTTTTGAGAGTCGCCACCTATTCATTAAGAAGGGATAAGTCCTCCGAAGTTTTGGATAAGGACTTGGTCCACGAGAAAGATCAGGATAAGGGGTTCAGTTAAGTCCGGGGAAGGTGTTAGGCAGCCCGAGGCTTCCATTTTACAACGGTTCCGTACTCCCTGGGTTTAAGCCAATTAAAGTTAATCTTGTTTAAAATGCCGAAATGTTTAAATGAACACTAATCTAAGAAGGGAAAAGCTAACTGGGGTCAGGCCTGTGTTGGACTGCCTACGTATTCACAGGGTGAGATCAGACCAAGCGAAGTTCTGGCACGTGAGCCTGTGTCGAGGCTAGGGGCGTGTGTGTGTGCATCAAGGGTGGCTAACATGGACTAGTCCGGTAGACTAGGTTTGATTGACCGAGGAGGGTAAAGTGCAAGGTATGTGAGCCCGGTAGGCTTACAGAGTAGTCCGGTAGACTAGGAAGGAGTCCGGCCCAGGTTAGGGTTGCTAACCGGGATTAAGCCGAGCTAACTGTAGTTAGGGTTGCTAACCACAGTCAAAAAAGGGGGTGATGTGTAGCCCGGTAGGCTAAGGCGGGGCCCGGTAGGCCGAGGTAAGTCCGGTAGACTTGGTTTTTAGGCCCGGTAGGCCGTAAACCAAAGTTAACTACGATTAGGGTTGTTAACCACAGTTAAGGGTGGTCTAACTGTGGTTAGGGTTGCTAACTAAGGTTAGGGAGAGGGCCAAAGTCAAGATTAAAGTTTGTTTTTAGGAATTTTTGTTTAATTTTCCAAAGTTTGTAGGGTTAATGGGTGCTTAACCGCGATTAATATTAACCGGAGTTGTATTTAACCACAGTTAAGGGTCTGGTACAGTCCAAGGTGGGCCCACGGGGCTAGGCAGGGCCTAAAGTGGCCTCCTACCAGGCCTGGGCCCCCGTAAAAGCCCAGAAATAAAACACAATTTAATGTCGGTAATGTAATTACACCTACATTATGGACAGTGTTTTAAGACTGTGTTTTGCCACTGTTAAGTAGGGTTAGGTTGTAACCCGAGGTGAATCATAGGTAGGGGATTGTAGAGGGGACTCCTGGGAAGAGTTCAAGCCTTGTGTGGGTCCCAGGGGATGCCAGGAGTGGGCCCCATAAGGTTGCAAAGTTGCTGTATCAGTAATAGTATATTGTTGGTAGAGTAACTGCCGACAATACCAAAACAAGCCAAAAATAAAGATGTCGGTAAAGAAATGATCGAAAATATGGAAAACAGGTTTTTTTAGGAATGGCGGTACTGAGAGTACCGCCATTCTAGGTTTTTCTGAAAACCGAGATCATGCCCATGGGGCTGTGCACAGGGATTACTAGGGGTTCCCTCATGATGTGAGGGACCCCCAGAAAGTCCGTGAAAGTCCTTGGAGAACCAAGGAAGGTGATGTACCCGTAAGGGTTCACCACACCTATTGTTTAGGTGGATGAACACCCTATTGGGTTCTACCATTATCTAAACATCAAGGAAGCATAACAAATGTCCCCTGGAGATGACCAGGGGCGCACATTGATTAGAAAAAAGGAAAAACGGGGGTAGGGTATGCCTACCCCGATGCTCTGTTCTGACCACTGGCAATGGAGGACTATGGCCATGATGGTGGTACTCCGGTGAAGGTCTGTAGTTGCTGGGGGAGCTCAAGACAGGTCTAGGGGAAGCCTAGAACCAACCCAGGGGCTTAAAGAGAGGTGAGGAGACGGTTTTGCAGCAGGGGTTCTTCTCTAAAAAAATGCAGACCATAAGAACTGGAGGTGGGGGTTGGTTTTATAGGCAGGACAACAGGGGACCTAAGAGGGATTAGGAAGAAGGGGGAGAAGGGTATTGGACCCAGAGGAGGTCGTGTGAGGGTTGAGAAGGGAGAGACCGAGGTGGAGGAAGGGATGGTGGAGTGTGCAGGGGGTTTGTAGACTAAAAAACTTGGAACTTGAAGATGTCGGTAGAGGATCTACCGATATTCCGAAACAAGGCAAAAAAAAAATGTCGGTTGATCAACTACCGACATTCTAACATCTATTTGAATTGGGCCTGGGCCTGCATATATGGGTTATGGGGGTTATGTACTAAGGTTTTTTTGGGCCTTGTGGGCTCGAGTCTGAGGGTCAGGCCCTATAGGCCATGGGTTTAAGGGGTATGCTAAGGTCACCTAATGCTAGGGTTGAGGACATGGGTTTTTCTAGGGTTTGACCGGAGAGGCTTACTTAGGTTGTGAGGGACTTGGTAGGGGAGGTAACCACAGTTAAAAGATTTAACCACGGTTAGATGGGGTGTAAAAATCGGGTGCTTACAATTATTTCTTTTAAAGAATTTCTAAAAATGTTTTGAAAGTCTAAGTTTGTCTAAAAGTATCAAAAAGAATGGGTTCTCAATATATGCTAGGGATTAAGATATTGTCCCGTAACCCTATAACAATATTGGAAGTGAAGGGAAGCATCTGTAAACAAATATTGAGATAGAAATACCTGCAAGTAATTCTCTAATTTCTGGAGGTTAATCACATTGTGTTAATTGACATTAATTGTGATTGGTGGAAGTCCAGGGATATAGATAAAATTCTATAATCCTAGTGGAGAATAGGAAAGGTGTTTCCTAGTAATAATGATTTAACCAAAAAAGGTTGAGTACTTGGTCCCACAACCGGAAATAGAAGATCCCTTTAGATCCCACACACAAGGACTTTCTTAAAGTATTTAATTTAATGATTTATTAAATTAATTAATTTCTCTAAGTGATCACTATATGGTAGAGTAAAGCTCTTAAAGGTGGAATCACATTAGATGTGAAAAACCAAATGGGTAGGACCCATTGGGGATTATTTTAAAAGAATAATAAAAGTGACCAAAGAGGGTTAAGAACCCTTAGGGGCGTGTGGAGTGGGGCTGTTACGCCCCAAAATACCCCCTAGGAGTTAGGGATACTTTAGTTCGTGACCGCCATGTCAAACCATCCGGTGTGACACATAAGGCATAATTAACATCCTATCAGAGCGCACAAGTTATACATATAAGTAAAACAAAGCGGAAGCAATTCAAAATAATGTACTCCTATCATTAGGTTCAAGTTTAAACCATAGAACACTGTAACTTTAAGTATGAAGTGGACAAGTCCCACCCTCAATACTCTCAAAATATATAATCTAAAGTGGACATTTCCCACTTTCAAAATACATGACCTTCTCCCTTACTTCACTCAACAATAGTCTAGATAGGTCCCCCTATCTAGAGTTCCATCATCTTGGTAGTGATCCATAGCAGGCTCAGGCTCAAGCTCGTAGTACTCCTCCTCTATCCAAGGCTCAGGAGCAGGTGCATCCACAAAACCTACCGAAGTTAATAATCGGCTGAGCATGGAATACTCAGTAGGTACAAAATACTAGCTAACTGTGTCATAAAGTAACAATATCATGCGAGCACATAAAGGGTTAACAATTCATATTTCATGCTTTAAACCGAACTTGGAAATCATACTTTTATAAGCGCTTAGCTTTCTAAACCTTATCTTTCGAGCTTTTTTAAAAACAAAACATATCTTAAGAGTGCTTATGAGTACTTATGAGTTCTTATGAGTCGTGTAAGCCACATGTGATGCCTTGTGAGATATGAATGCCTTGAGAGATATGAATGATGCCTTGTGAGATATGAATGCCTTGGGAGATATGAATGCCTTGTGAGATATGAATGATGCCTTGTGAGATATGCATGAGCTTTTGAGATACTTGTGAGCATCTATGATCCCGTAAAATCACTTGTGAGTTCTTATGAGGTTTTCTTAAACATTTCATATAAATTTTGAAAACATCCAACTTGTGAGGAATCCGATTCATGCGAGACTAGTATACATGTGAGACTTGTGAACATCTTAATAGACTTAGAAAATATTTTGACATAATAGTGTAATCCTTTGAAAACTTGGAATATAACATATGAGAACTTTGAGTATCATGTTAGACTTGAAATCTCTTAGACATAGCATATAGCTCTTGTGATGTAAATCATAAAATACCTTAATAGCATTGAGGCATATGTATAAAGTATCATACATCATAAAAATCTAAACTTTCTTAAACACAGAGGATTTCTTTTATAGGAAACATCATAAAGTGAATAACAAAGTGAATTGATAACAAAGCTAGATAGTAGATTATATCTACCTTACAAGGAAGTTTTTACACTTCTGTGGATCAGAATCAAGCTTGAGGAAAGCTTGGTTGAAGCTTGGGAAAATCTGGGTTTGAAAACCCCCTTCTTCAAGAACACGAACAGAATTCCTTTGGAAAAATTCAAAGCTTTGAAATCACCTTAGTGATGATTTGTGAGCTTGAGAACACTAAAGGAAGGAAGCTTGACAAGGTTGAAATCTCACTTGATCTTGGGGAAGAACAGTTGGAAAGGAACAAAGTTTCTCTTCCTCTTCTTCTTCAATCTCTCTCTCAATTACATCCAAGGGTTTGGTAACCCTTATACACGAAATTCAGACCCTATTTATAGCCTAAAGGTTGCCAAATATCTCAAAATATCTTATAAAAAGATCCCCCAAGGTCGGTGATGAGTTACAGCTCATTACTGGGCGTTTTTGCCCATTTTCGAGTTGAATTCGTCGACAAAATTCGGCCCCCAGCACACTTCTTCGCCGAAATGGCACTCTGCCTAGGCCGGTATTTCTTGCATTGGTATTTTGATAATAACTTTTGAATCGCTTATCCGATTTTGACAATTCAACTTGCGTTGGATTCATCTTTCAAATTACTACAACTTTTATGTTTTGTACAGAGCCTAATTTTGAGTGCTAAGTGACCTAAATGGGCCCACAAGTGGACTGGTCCTGGGATGACTTTCGGCAGACCAAAATTTACAGCAGACTAGTTTGTGGAAATCTGACATTTGACCCAACTTGTACTCAAAATCTGAAAAAGTGGTAAACATGAATCTTGAAGAGAGTTTCAATATCTTTCTAAAAATTCAAGAATCACTCGATTCAGATCAGCGGTGAGAATTCTATAGCTCTTCAAAGTTGAGGGTATGTTTATGCATTCCTTTCTTTGACACTTAGAGTATACCATACTATCACTTTTCATTTATCCCAAAGCCCCAAAACACTTTCCATACATATTTTGATTCATTCAATACCTCCTTTCATTATGAAACATGAACCCACAATTTCATTAAGGCTTTAGGCCTTGAAGGCACTATTCACAACACTATTAACAGCACTATTCACATGAACAGTGAACCTAAATTCTGGGGCTCTATAGGGGCCCACCTAGGGTGAGACACCCACTTCATAGAGATAATAATAGTTATTATTATTTAATTAATTTCTAATTACCACTCCCCTTATTGGATATGGTTAGTTAGTTAGTTAGAGTTAGTTACTAAATAAAGATTCCTTATTGGACAAAGATTCTATTAGTTTCTTGCTAATCAAGGAATCCTAATTGGATTAGGATAAAGATATGGTTAGTTGGTTACTAATAGATAAGATTAGTTTCTATTTTGATTAATCCTAATTAATTATGGAGAAATCAAATAGGAAACAATTTGAGCGTATCCTAATAGGATTAGGATTAGGATAAGGATAAGATCCAAAATTATCTATTTAAAGGGGAGGACATCAAAGAGTTGGACACACTTTTAAATTTCCAGAGTTTTGGAAATCTTTCTCTCCCCTCTCCTTATAAGCTCACACCCCTTTCTCCCTTCCTCAAGGTGTACGGTCAACCACCCTCTTCCCCATTTTCTTGTTATCTTGTGTTCTAAGTTTTGAACATTAAAGAAGATCAAGAAATCCTATCTTGATTAATAAAAATTGGATCTTTATTTCAAGATCCTAGAACTAGATATTTGGAAGGACTATTAGCTTCTATTAGAGAAAGCTTTAAAGAAAAAGAAGGTCCATGTGGATTGCGAAGGAGACTTGACGCTTGTGAAGTTTTGCCGGTCTAGCATTCTATCGTGGAATTGACTTAACAATTTCAAAGTCGCAAAGCTGATTGTGATTTTTACTCTCATTGAATAAAATCAATTAGAATCTTAGTCAAATCTTGGGATTCGATGTATGCCCCCCAAGAATAGTTTTTTTTAAATTAAGAAGAGGCATACTTTCAATGGTAACAGAGCCTTGGCTATGCTTCTCTTTTATTTTAGGGCATAACCAATTTTTACTAGATCATATTACCCTCCCTATAAATTTTGGCTACTCCTAGTGATGAATCTTTTTGATTCTTGATCACTTCTTGATTATGAGATAATCATTTGTAGGGCTAAGGGATCTCCCTATAATTATTGAGTGAATTAAAATTAAGCCCTAGAAATTAGTGTGATACTAATTTCAAGTTTGGATGATTCCAAAGCCTCTCGAAAGTTTAATAGGGATAGGTATATATGGATAAATAAATTTAGTTATTTTCCTTAAGGATTTAGAGATCCTTATTGGTATTAAATTAAATTTTTTAATTTATTCTGAGAGCCCCGGGCTAGCATAAATAATATCCATTATATTTATTATGATAAATAAATATTATTTTATGTGTTGGATGGGTTCCACAAATCATACCTCCATCTCTTTCCCCTCCCCTCCCCTTTTTCTTATTTTTAGAATAGGGTTGCTGATTTATGGTGGACTAAATCAACCGAAGGAGATGCCCAGAGAACCATTGCAAGATAGCAAATTGTAGTAGGGCTTTATTTAATTCCTCTATTGTAATTAAATAAGGTCGTATGATTTTTGTGAACCCATTGTGAGATTATAATTATTGTATTGTTATTCAAGTGATAATTAATAGTATTTTCATTAGCCCGGAAGCTGTGATAATTGTGATTATCGCTTTTATGATAATTTAGGATAATTGGATTATACCCTGGATAATGGATTGTGTTTATTTAAATTGTTTATATTTAGACACAATACATTACTGGTACTTTTTTGGACGTGGAGTTTGTGACCCATGCGGAAATTTTTACATAAAATCTTTGCATACGAGATTATTGGATAATCGTGTCTGAAAAGACATTAATTGTAGATAGATCACTAAACTGAAATCCAAATACCCTAAGGTTATAGGGATGAGTAGGTTTTGATTATAAGGTGAAAACTCTAATGATCAAAACCCCTGTGAGGGCTAGTGGGAGTTTATCACTCCTTGATAATCCTATTATCGAAAAAAATTTATAATTCATATGATGAATATTTGGATAATGATATAATCATGCCTATTTAATATTGTTCCTTTCAAGAAAAATATTAAGTGATAATAAATGAGATTATTAATCCTAAGACCTTCCATTATCAATAAGACTAAGAATTAATTAGCCTGAGTCTTGTCTTGCCAAAAGGTATTGATATAATTCAGTTTGAATTAAACTCCTAGAGAGTTATTTCTATTGTGGATAAGTTTATGTATGGCCTGATAAGGAGTGTCAACTAAAATGGGGGCATAGCCTTACTTGATCATATGACAAACGAGAATAATGGATTTCACTTAAACAAGGAAACATGGTGGCTGAAACAGTGACAGTCATATTGTCCTTCGAGGTCACAAGAAATTGGGAATCACTGATTTACATAAGGAGTTATGGATGAGATGCTCAGTGATGGATGGTTACTATCCACCTTGTAGTGCATGTGTGGTACTATCCTAAAATGGAAGATTGCATGTGTATTATGAGGCTCTCATTACTCATCTAGAATAAAAGATTTATTCCCTAATTTCATATACTAAAAGGAATGATGAAATTTGAAGAAAGGTGAGAGGATCATCAGATTTTAAAATCTCAAAAATCCGATGAATATATGTTTGAAAATAAATGTAATAATTTATGCTTATTTTATAGTGTAGATATAAGCCATGAATCTCATTTCCAAGATTTTAGAAGAGAATCGGTTGACTGGTCTAAATTTTGTGGATTGGAAAAATAACCTTGACATTATGCTTATCTCTCAGAAGATAGCTTATGTCCTCACATCCAACTATCCGAAATTTGATAAGGTAGTTCAAACCCCTGAGGCAGTTGAGAAAGCCTCAAAGTGGCATGAGTTAAAAAGGTTTGGCCAAATGCTACATGCTTGCATCCTTGTTAAATGTTCTACAGCAACAACACGAGGGTTTTACTACAACTAAGGACATATTGACTAATCTCAGGGAAATGTTTGGGGAACAAAACAGAACTGCTAGGCAGTTGGCAATGAAAGGACTAAAGGGGACCAAGATATCTGATGGTATCTCAGCCAGGGAGCATGTTGTCAAGATGATAGTGTTCATTAATGAACTTTTGACCCTTGGAGCAAATCTTGATCAACAGAGTCAAACAGATGTGATCCTGAACTCTCTCCTGGAATCCTTTTCTGCTTTTGTGTTGAATTTTGGCATGAACAAATCAGAGACTTCTCTTGTAGAGCTCCGGATGTAGAGCCCCAGATTTTTTTTCATGCTTAATGCATGACACTTTCGTTGTCATCTCGCCTTTTTAAAGAGGTATAATTAATAAATAAGGAAGAAAAATAGAAATTTTGAAATGTCAGAAATGTTCCTTTTCGAAGTACGAGCCCAACGCAAGTTGAATCGTCAAAATCGGACGAACGAGTCAAAAGATATGGCTAAAATAGTCTGAACCTGTAGGCAAAACGTAGCTCGGAAGGCACTAAGGACGTAACTCAGTTAGGTGCTAAGGACGTAGCGCGGAAGGCACTAAGGTCGTGCTCTGACATCGTACTCTGATATCGTAGCACAGACAACGTACTCTGATAACGTATACGTTGTGCATCCGTTGTACAGCTCACAACGGGTACGTTGTACAGCTCACAACGGGTACGATGTACAGCACAACGAGTTGGCACTATTCATAGTACAACGAGTTGGCATTATTCATAGTACAACGAGTTGGCACTATTCACAGCACAACGAGTGGCACTATTCACAGCACAACGAGTTGGCACTATTCACAGCACAACGAGTTGGCACTATTCACAGCACAACGAGTTGGCACTATTCACAGCACAACGAGTTGGCACTATTCATAGTACAACGAGTTGGCACTATTCACAGCACAACGAGTTGGCACTATTCACAGCACAACGAGTTGGCACTATTCACAGCACAACGAGTTGGCACTATTCATAGTACAACGAGTTGGCACTATTCACAGCACAACGAGTTGGCACTATTCACAGCACAACGAGTTGGCACTATTCACAGCACAACGAGTTGGCACTATTCACAGCACAACGAGTTGGCACTATTCATAGTACAACGAGTTGGCACTATTCACAGCACAACGAGTTGGCACTATTCACAGCACAACGAGTTGGCACTATTCATAGTACAACGAGTTGGCACTATTCACAGCACAACGAGTTGGCACTATTCACAGCACAACGAGTTGGCACTATTCACAGTACAACGAGTTGGCACTATTCACAGCACAACGAGTTGGCACTATTCACAGCACTATTCACAGAAATCCCAATAAGGGTATTTCGGTCTTTTGGTCAGTTCACTCTTACCTTAAGAGTTTAATCTGAGCCTTTAGGGCATCATTCGACACTTAGAGAGTTTGAGAGAATAGAAGAAAGAGGAGAAGGCGATTCCAACCTAGGGTTTCCATTTGGGAGAGAAATCAAAGGGTTTGAAACCCTAGATCAACCTCCAGCCCGTTTTTCTTCAAGATCAAGGCACAAACTCGTGAGGAGCATCTCCTCAAACTAGGGCAGCAGCTACACAGTCGTTTTGGAAAGGGGTTTCTTCCTCATTTCTTCAAGGTCGGTGCTTCTTACTACCCTCCTAGTTATAGTTCCTCTTTCCCCTTCTTTTCTCTTCATTTTCTTTCATTTACACATGTGCTATGAGATGGATAAATGGTAAATGGTGAATGGTGAACGGTGAATGGTGAATGGAGATGGAATGGGCGATTGGATGCCAATGGTTGTGTGTGATGAACAAATGGGGAAGGGCATTGTTCCAATAATGAATGTACATGTATGATTTGAGTAAAACTCATCTAGAAAAGCATGTTGTAGGGTAAATCCATAATGAACACACCATGTTTGATGAAATGCCAAGGTGAACACAGTGAGCTGAAAATCTGGAAATGCATGCCTAATAAATTATGAATATTGCTAGGGACTATGATAGTGTGTTTCCTGTTTTCCCATAATGCTATGAATACTACATTACTCAATCTTTGATGCTATATGTGTTGTGAAATTACCCAAATGTCATCTTTAAATTTGAATGCAAGTATGTACACGGTTTCCACGAGCACGGCATGCATGGCATGATTTATCGAGGTTTTCAAGAACATGGTTAGAGGTGGGACATATCCTACGATATGTTTTACCTCGCTTTTCACAAGAAGACAAGAACCAACATTCCACGAGGGGTCTCCCCTCACTCACAAGTGCACATCATGAAGAAGGATCTCCCTTCCCTCGCAAGTACATACATATCATAAAGAAGGGTCTCCCTTCCCTCGCAAGTGCATTGCATAAAGAAGGGTCTCCCTTCCCTCTCAAGGCATCTCACAAGGACACCTCACAAGGATATCTCACAAGTTACATGATCACAAGCAAGCACGCATGACATGCATGACATGACACGACATACAAGAATCAAGCAAGATAGACATGACAAGCTTTCAAGTACAAAAAGATATTTCAAGTCAGGTCAAGCACACGATGTTCCAAGAGGATTTATCGGTTTTCTACGAATTACAAGCATGATTATAAACTGCTTTACTTCCTTGTATGATGTGAATTGTTTCCGTTTGACATATATGAATTACTCCTGATTATGTATTGCTATTTCTACGCTATAATTGTTGGTTAGTATTTAGTACCCGCTGAGTATTCCATGCTCAGCCGTACTTCTTTTGTCGGCAGGTTCTGAGGGAGCTGCTGCCCCATTTGATGTTTGTGCTCCTGGTCCATGGGTGGAAGAGGAGTACGCCGAGGAGCCTTTGGAGGAACCTCCCGTAGAGGGTTATCAGTAGGTGGTGATTAGATTCTGAGTGGATTAGCTGTGGGTGAGATGAGAGTTAGATTTATGTATTTTGGCGAGCATGTCCACACTTTCGTATGGATTACTTTTTGTATAAACTTGGATTTGTGTATGTATATACATAGAGGTTTGGTAGTCTTCCGCTGTGCTATGTTAGAGTATGTTTCCACTGTTTATATCCTCTATTGTATATGCTCCGTGGGTTTTGCAGGTTAGTTGTCAAGCAAGTCATGATTAGTCGTCCAAAGTTCACTCTAACTCCTAGGGTGGGTTTTGGGGCGCGACAGAAGTGGTATCAAAGCTTAGGCTTTAGGTCTCTAGGGTCACTTAGAATCTTATACCACGGCTTGACAAGAGCATATGTCAGGAAACAAGTTAGGAAGAAAGTAAGTCGGAAGAGAGTCTTGATCCAAGTGTAAGACTAAACTTTAGTCTTAGTCAAAATGGTTATTTCAACCAAGTACGAGCCTTAGGAACGCTAGAACACCAAAGTATAACATTATAAATACTCTGATGACTTAATGCGATGTATATTAGTATTATACAACTAATACAAATTGGATTATTGTGAAATGGCATTGAAGTAAACTGTGGTTTCAAGTTAGACTCATGTGGTGTTATTATTCTCAGGACTTGAGTCATGAGACGGAACACACGGGGTCGTGGACCACATACCAGAGCTTCCTCTTCTTCACGGGATGAGGATGAGCAGCCGGACCTCTCTCGAGTCTTAGGCTCTATTGCTGAGGCACTCGCCATACTGGCGGCTCGGCAGGCTATACCATCATCGGCGGCACCTACTCCACCGCCCGTAGCTCCAGTACATCGTACCGCTGGAGTTGAGGCATTCAGGAGATTGAGGCCTCCATCCTTCCATGGGAGTGTGGACCCTCTTACCGCGGAGGCATGGATCCTCCAGATGGAGAAGATCTTTACGGTCCTCTCACCTTCAGAGGAGGAGAGAGTAGCATGGGCAGCTTTCATGCTAGAAGGCGAAGCCCATCATTGGTGGTTGTCCGCACTGAGGACGAGAGATTTGACCATGCAGGGTCTACCTTGGACTTGGGAGGAGTTCAAGGATACTTTTTACAAAAAGTATTTTCCGATTGGAGCACGGGAAAAGAAAGAGAGAGAATTCATCAACCTTGAGCAAGGTTTGATGTCGGTGGCACAATACGAGGCCAAGTTCTCAGAGTTGTCGAGATTTGCGCCTCATATGGTTGCTACTGAGGCAATGAAGGCGAGGAGATTTGAGCAAGGGCTCAAGGATGTGATTATGGAGAAGGTGTCCGTTTTCAGGCATACTACCTACCCTGAGGTAGTAGACAAGGCCTTATTGGTCGAGGCCAATTCGGAGACAGTGTCCAAGAAGAGGGAGTTAGCGAGAGGCCAAACTAGTAGTTCAGCACCTCCAGAGAGGCGGACTCGTTATCAGTATGCGTGGCCAGCACCATCGATGAGGCCTTCTTATGCGCCTCCAGCTCCACGGCAGTATGTGCCTCAGGCACCGAGACCGCAGGCTCTTCCAGCCCCACGGCCTGTTGCACCTCAGACGATGAGGTATGCTCCACTTCCGGCCCCTCCGACTTATGCACACGAGGTCTGCGCTTCATGCGGCCGAAGGCACCCGGCAGGGGATTGCCGAAGGGCATCGGGTGGATGTTTTCATTGTGGTCGCCAGGGCCATATGATCAGGGATTGCCCCAGTCGGCATTTACCAGGCCAGTCTCAGGGGATTAATCCACCAGCACGCCCAGCAGGATCATATCAGGCGTCATCTCAGACTACCCGGTCTACACCTCAGTCTCGCCAGGCAAACCAGGGGCGTGTATTTGCTTTGACAGAGGGTGATGCACTTGCATCTGATGATGTGGTGCAAGGTACGCGTTTGGAATTATTTTCGTTATTCGTGATTGATATGTTGTGTTTTATTCCTTGTGTACATACTTGGTATGCTATATATGTATATACCTATGAGTATACTCTGTTGATGCATGGATTGACTTAGTTAGTTAAAATTTCAGGAACCCTACTAGTCAATGAGTATTTGGCTCGAGTATTGATTGATACCAGGTCTACTCATTCGTTTGTCTCGCCGAGTTTTTCAGAAGGTTTTTCTGCAGGGCCAAGTCAGCTAGAACCGGAGTTAGCCATTTCGACTCCTCTCGGCAAAACAGTATTGGCAGATAAAGTGTATAGAAATAGTGTGGTCCAAGTTGGAAGCCACGAATTGGCGGTTGATCTCATCGTCCTTGGATTCCAAGACTTTGATGTTATATTGGGAATGGATTGGTTAGCAGCACATCATGGGCATGTAGCTTGCTTTGAGAAAATGGTACTCTTCAAGCCAGTAGAAGGAAAACCATTCCACTTTCGCGGGTTGAGAAGTAGATCTATTGCTAGTTTTGCGGCGTTGGGCTTAGCTAATCTCGAGGCAAAGGACTCATCGACTATTCCGGTTGTGAGTGAGTTCCTGGATGTATTTCCAGAGGAGTTGCCAGGATTGCCTCCAGATAGGGAGATTGAGTTTATGATCGAGCTTGCACCAGGCACAGCTCCTGTTTTCAGAGCTCCATATAGGATGGCCCCTATTGAACTCAAGGAGTTGAAGACTCAGTTGGAAGAATTGCAAGGCCTTGGCTTCATTCGACCAAGTGTCTCACCGTGGGGTGCCCCGGTGTTGTTTGTTAAGAAAAAAAGATGGCTCGATGCGGATGTGTGTCGATTACCGGCAATTGAACAAAGTCACCATAAAGAATAGGTATCCCTTGCCTAGGATTGATGACTTGTTCGATCAGTTGAAGGGAGCGAGATTTTTCTCGAAGATAGATCTTCGATCGGGTTATCACCAGTTGAAGATTAAGGCGGAAGATGTTCCCAAAACTGCTTTCAGGACTCGATATGGGCACTACGAGTTCTTGGTAATGCCTTTTGGACTCACGAACGCGCCGGCAGCCTTTATGGATTTGATGAACCGGGTGTTCCGGCCACACCTTGATAGGTGCGTGATTGTATTTGTGGATGACATCTTGGTCTATTCCCAGACACGGGAAGATCACACACGCGACCTATGCCTTGCCTTGGAAATGCTAAGAGAGCACAAGCTATACGCCAAACTTAGCAAGTGTGAGTTTTGGTTAGAAGAGGTGGCATTCCTAGGCCACGTTGTTTCTGCAGAAGGTATATCGGTAGATCCAAAGAAGATCGAAGCAGTTATGAGTTGGGCGAGGCCCAAGAGTGTTACCGAGATACGCAGCTTTCTTGGATTGGCAGGCTACTATAGGAGATTCGTAGAGGGTTTCTCTAGCCTTGCAACACCACTCACTTACCTGACAAGGAAGAGCGCCAAGTTTGTATGGAGTGATAAGTGCGAGATCAGTTTCTTGGAGCTGAAGAAGAGGCTTACTACAGCCCCTGTCCTTACTGTGCCATCTGGACCTTATGGGTATGAGGTGTATAGTGATGCCTCACACGTTGGACTTGGGTGTGTACTCATGCAGCATAAGAAAGTCATTGCCTATGCATCAAGGCAATTGAAGGAGCATGAGAAGAATTATCCCACGCACGACTTGGAGCTTGCGGCGGTCGTGTTTGCACTTAAGATTTGGCGTCATTACCTTTATGGGGTGGAGTTCTATGTGTTCACTGATCACAAGAGTCTCAAGTATCTCTTTTCCCAAAAGGAGCTGAATCTAAGGCAACGGCGTTGGATGGAATTTTTGAAAGACTATGATTGTACCATTCAATACCACCCGGGTAAAGCAAATGTAGTGGCAGATGCTTTGAGTAGAAGACCTCAAGGGTTGTTAGCACATATGTTGGTTCAAGAATGGAAGCTACTAGAAGATTTGGCAAATCTGGACATCAGTGTGAATGACTCTGTCCGTGGTCCTACCTTGGCAAATGTTACGGTTCGGCCGTACATTATAGATTTGATCCAAGAATATCAAGCCATGGATGCTGAATTGTTGGCTTATCGGGACAAGGAAGTTGCTAAGGGTAGTGAGGACTTCTCTCTCACTAGTCGGGGTGCTATCACCTTCAAGGGAAGACTGTGTGTCCCAGCCAATGCAGATCTTCGAAGAGAAATTTTGGATGAAGCACACCGTTCGAAATACACAGTGCACCCAGGGGGTACAAAGATGTACCGGAACCTCAAGAGTCACTTTTGGTGGCGGAATATGAAGAGGGAGGTTGCGGAATATGTGGCACGGTGCTTAGTGTGCCAACAGGTGAAAGCAGAACACATGCGACCCGCCGGTCTATTGCATTCCCTTCCGATTCCCGAGTGGAAATGGGAGAACATATCCATGGATTTCATAGTTGGCTTGCCAAAGACGGCAAGGGGCTCAGATGCGATATGGGTAGTAGTGGATCGTTTGACAAAGTCCGCTCATTTCTTACCCTACCGAACTACTTTCAACTCAAGTCAGTTGGCTGCACTATACATCAAGGAAGTAGTTAGATTGCACGGAGTGCCTGTTAGTATTGTGTCGGATCGGGATCCAAGATTCACGTCAAGATTTTGGAAAAGTTTCCAGGAGGCTATGGGTTCCCGACTTGATTTCAGCACCGCTTTTCATCCACAGACGGATGGACAAACCGAAAGAGTGAACCAAGTCATTGAAGACATGCTTCGGGCTTGTTTGTTGGATTTCAGAGGTAGTTGGGAAGATCACTTGCCATTGGTTGAATTTGCCTATAATAACAGCTATCAAGCAAGTATTCAAATGGCACCATTTGAGGCCTTGTATGGGCGAAGTTGTAGGTCTCCTCTCTATTGGGATGAGGTAGGCGAAAGGAAAGTGCTTGGTCCGGAGTTGATTGAGCAAATTGCAAACACAGTTAAGATCATCCGGGATCGATTGAAAGCCGCTCAAGATCGCCAGAAAAGTTATGCGGACACACGCCGTAGGGACTTGGAATTTCAAGTAGGGGATCAAGTTTTTGTGAAAGTATCGCCTAGCAAAGGGATCATGAGATTTGGGAAGCGAGGCAAGCTCAGTCCTCGGTATGTTGGGCCTTTTGAGATTATCACGCGGGTTGGTGAAGTTGCTTATCGAGTAGCTCTTCCACCTCACATGGCTGCAGTTCATAACGTCTTCTATGTGTCCATGCTTCGGAAGTATCTTGCGGATCCTTCGCATGTCATAGACTTGGAACAGTTGGAGATTCGAGAGGACCTCACCTTGATTGAAAAGCCAGTCCAGATTTTAGATCGAAGGAATCAAGTGCTTCGCAACAAGACAATCCCTTTGGTTCTTGTGCAATGGCAACACCATGCTCGGGAAGAAGCTACATGGGAGCGTGAAGCCGAAGTCAAAAGCAAAGTACTCAGAATTACTTGAATGAGTTTCTGTGTGAAGTCTGTATATGACATGTAATGTTCTTTTTGATTTGTAATGCAAGTAGTGTCTGAATTTCGAGGACGAAATTTTTGTAAGGGGGGGAGGATGTAGAGCCCCAGATTTTTTTTCATGCTTAATGCATGACACTTTCGTTGTCATCTCGCCTTTTTAAAGAGGTATAATTAATAAATAAGGAAGAAAAATAGAAATTTCGAAATGTCAGAAATGTTCCTTTTCGAAGTACGAGCCCAACGCAAGTTGAATCGTCAAAATCGGACGAACGAGTCAAAAGATATGGCTAAAATAGTCTGAACCTGTAGGCAAAACGTAGCTCGGAAGGCACTAAGGACGTAACTCAGTTAGGTGCTAAGGACGTAGCGCGGAAGGGAAGGCACTAAGGCGATGCTCTCGATACATCTGTATTGATATCGTAGCACAGACAACGTACTCTGGATACGTATACGTTGTGCATCCGTTGTACAGCTCACACACGGTTACGTTGTACAGTCCACGGGAACGGGTACGAGTACCGCACAACAGAGTTGGCATATGCTAGTAACACACGGAGGGGCAGTATTCATAGTAACAACGAGTGGCTTATTCTTCATAGCCAACGAGTCTTTTGCGCCAGCCAACGAGGGCACTATTCCAGCACAACGAGTTGGTCTACACTAATTCATCCCCCCCCCCCCCATGGCTACTAGTACACGAGTTGGCACTATTTCACAGCACAACGACGTTGGCATATCACAGCACAACGACGGTTGGCACTATTCACAGACACAACGGTTGGCACATCATAGCCAACAACGAGTTGGCACTATTCCCCAGCACAACGTAGTTGGCACTATCATAGCCCACACGAGTTGGCACTATTTCACAGCACAAACGAGTTGGCACTATTCACAGCACAACGAGTTGGCACTATTCACAGCACAACGAGTTGGCACATTCACAGCACAACGAGTTGGCACTATTCACAGTACAACGAGTTGGCACTATTCACAGCACAACGAGTTGGCACTATTCACAGCACTATTCACAGAAATCCCAATAAGGGTATTTCGGTCTTTTGGTCAGTTCACTCTTACCTTAAGAGTTTAATCTGAGCCTTTAGGGCATCATTCGACACTTAGAGAGTTTGAGAGAATAGAAGAAAGAGGAGAAGGCGATTCCAACCTAGGGTTTCCATTTGGGAGAGAAATCAAAGGGTTTGAAACCCTAGATCAACCTCCAGCCCGTTTTTCTTCAAGATCAAGGCACAAACTCGTGAGGAGCATCTCCTCAAACTAGGGCAGCAGCTACACAGTCGTTTTGGAAAGGGGTTTCTTCCTCATTTCTTCAAGGTCGGTGCTTCTTACTACCCTCCTAGTTATAGTTCCTCTTTCCCCTTCTTTTCTCTTCATTTTCTTCATTTACACATGTGCTATGAGATGGATAAATGGTAAATGGTGAATGGTGAACGGTGAATGGTGAATGGAGATGGAATGGGCGATTGGATGCCAATGGTTGTGTGTGATGAACAAATGGGGAAGGGCATTGTTCCAATAATGAATGTACATGTATGATTTGAGTAAAACTCATCTAGAAAAGCATGTTGTAGGGTAAATCCATAATGAACACACCATGTTTGATGAAATGCCAAGGTGAACACAGTGAGCTGAAAATCTGGAAATGCATGCCTAATAAATTATGAATATTGCTAGGGACTATGATAGTGTGTTTCCTGTTTTCCCATAATGCTATGAATACTACATTACTCAATCTTTGATGCTATATGTGTTGTGAAATTACCCAAATGTCATCTTTAAATTTGAATGCAAGTATGTACACGGTTTCCACGAGCACGGCATGCATGGCATGATTTATCGAGGTTTTCAAGAACATGGTTAGAGGTGGGACATATCCTACGATATGTTTTACCTCGCTTTTCACAAGAAGACAAGAACCAACATTCCACGAGGGGTCTCCCCTCACTCACAAGTGCACATCATGAAGAAGGATCTCCCTTCCCTCGCAAGTACATACATATCATAAAGAAGGGTCTCCCTTCCCTCGCAAGTGCATTGCATAAAGAAGGGTCTCCCTTCCCTCTCAAGGCATCTCACAAGGACACCTCACAAGGATATCTCACAAGTTACATGATCACAAGCAAGCACGCATGACATGCATGACATGACACGACATACAAGAATCAAGCAAGATAGACATGACAAGCTTTCAAGTACAAAAAGATATTTCAAGTCAGGTTAGGCACACGATGTTCCAAGAGGATTTATCGGTTTTCTACGAATTACAAGCATGATTATAAACTGCTTTACTTCCTTGTATGATGTGAATTGTTTCCGTTTGACATATATGAATTACTCCTGATTATGTATTGCTATTTCTACGCTATAATTGTTGGTTAGTATTTAGTACCCGCTGAGTATTCCATGCTCAGCCGTACTTCTTTTGTCGGCAGGTTCTGAGGGAGCTGCTGCCCCATTTGATGTTTGTGCTCCTGGTCCATGGGTGGAAGAGGAGTACGCCGAGGAGCCTTTGGAGGAACCTCCCGTAGAGGGTTATCAGTAGGTGGTGATTAGATTCTGAGTGGATTAGCTGTGGGTGAGATGAGAGTTAGATTTATGTATTTTGGCGAGCATGTCCACTCTTTCGTATGGATTACTTTTTGTATAAACTTGGATTTGTGTATGTATATACATAGAGGTTTGGTAGTCTTCCGCTGTGCTATGTTAGAGTATGTTTCCACTGTTTATATCCTCTATTGTATATGCTCCGTGGGTTTTGCAGGTTAGTTGTCAAGCAAGTCATGATTAGTCGTCCAAAGTTCACTCTAACTCCTAGGGTGGGTTTTGGGGCGCGACACCGGAACTTTTGTATATGTCTTGGAATGCATGTCAAGGCATATGCCTTGTAATCTCCATTTTCTGGTGTTTCTTCAAGACAAGGGTTTTATTCTTGATTCACGAACACCATGACAAGGCCAAACGCAATGATTGGTTTGAGAGGTAGGGCATATCTTAAGATATGTTTTGCCTCACTTTTGACAAGAACAAGAACATGCCACGCAAGACTTCCAAACATGCATGTTTACTTTCAATGCATTGTCGCTAAGGAGGGGTTTCCCCTCCCTCACAAGTTGTATCTCGTTTAGGAAGAGGGGGTTCTAAGCCACCCTCCCTCACAAGTAGCATGAGCACGTTTAATTTCCTAGGCAAGCAAGAAAGCATGAGCATTTAAATTTCATGACATGACATGCATGACAGGACATGACACGAATGACAAGGCAAGCATGACTCAACAAGAGTGACAAGACAGAACATGACAAGACAAGTTTTCAAACATGAAAATAGCATGTCAAGTCAAGCACACGATGATTTCATTAGTTTTCTCGGCTTTTATGAGATGCAAGCATGAATTATAAATTGTTTTACATTCCTGTTATGATATGAACTGCTTCTTGTTTTATTTTGATTATTATATCGCTATGACGGTTGGTTAGTATTTGGTACCCGCTGAGTATTCCATGCTCAGCCATACTTTTGATGTCGGCAGGTGTTAGTGGAGTGCCTGTTCCTTTTGACATATGTGTTCTTGGTCCATGGGAGGAAGAGGAGTACGTCGAGGAGGCTCCTGTTGAGGATCCTCATGTAGAGGGCTATTACTAGGTGGTAAATTCTTGGTGAGCGTGGTTGAGGATGAGCGATTCATACCCATGTATTTTTGGCGGGCATGTCCACACCTTCTTTGGTTGGTTTTATTTTGTAAAAACTTGAATCATGTATATACATAGATGTTTGGTTAAACTTCTATTGTGCCATGTTAGTTGTGCTTCCCCTATTTTGTCCTCTATTGTATATACTCTGTATGTTTTGTAGGATGGTTTGTCAAGCAATTCATATAAGTCATGATAAGTAGTCCAAGATTCACTCTAACTCCTAGCGTGGGTTTTGGGTCGCGACAGAAGTGATATCAGAGCTTAGGCTTTAGGTCTCGTAGGGTCACTTAGAATCTGGTACCATGGCTTGACAATAGCATATGTTAGGAAGCAAGTTAGGAATGAAGTAAGTCGGAAGTGAGTTATGTTTCAAGTGTAAGACTAAACTTTAGTCAGTCTAAAATGGTTGCTTCAACCAAGTACGGGTCTTAGGGATGGTATAACACCAGAGGATAATATTATAAATACTATGATGACTTGATGTTATGAATATGATAGTACTATACTATTATCGATTGCTTTATTGTGAAAATTGAATCAATGCGATAAATTGTGGTTCCAAGCTAGACTCATGTGGTGCTATTGTTCTCAGGACTATAGTCATGAGGTGGGGCACACGGGTCGTGGACCACACACTAGAGTTTCCTCTTCTTCTTGAGATGAGGATGAGCAGCCAGACCTCTCTCAGGTCTTAGGCTCGATTGCTGAGACACTAGTCATATTGGCGGCTCGGTAGACTATTCCATCATCGGCAGCACGCACTCCACTGCCTGTAGCTCTAGTACATCGCATAGCTAGGGTTGAGGCATTTCGGAGAATGAGGCCTCCATCTGTAATGCCCCAAAATCCCCCTTAGGAGTTAAGAGGCTTTAGCGACGTCACTTACACTTAAAATCATCTGCAAAGAGTATACAAGGCATGCTAAATAGTGAACTGAAAATTTCTTTAATAGCTTGATTGTATTCCATGTTTAATCATTTAGAATAACTGAATACAAACTAAGACATATACATAAAAACCCAAAATACATGTCTCTCCCTCTACATCACTCAACCATAAGGTCATACGTCAAGACCCCTATTATCCTCAAGAACATCCCAAGAAGACTCCTGACCTTCATAATCCATCTTGATCTAATGCCTTGGGATATAGTGTCGAATGAACTTGCCGACATAAAATGTACGGCTGAGCATGGAATACTCAACATCTACAAACTACTAACTAACCATGTTATGAACTTCACATTACATATGTATTAAAGCAGTTGACAATCTAAATAGCATAATCAATAATAATAATTAGAGTGCGGAAGCATAATACAATTTTATAAGCCTTGATTCTTGTCTTGATCTTTGATTGGTAGAACTCATTTTGTCTTGTCTTGCTCTTGAGCGGATCATAGTAGTCTTGTCTTAGTTCTTGTCTTGTAAGGATCATAATTGTTCATCTTTTCTTGTCATGTGTACATCACGTATCTAGCTCATGCTTGTTTTATCCCATTCTTGCGTAGATCATGCTTATTACATCTTGTCTTGTCTTATTCTCCATGAATTATAGTTTTCATGTCTAGTTCGTGCTTGTCTTGTTCATTTCATGTTTATCTTATATTTCTTGTCTCGTGTTTCTTGTCTTGTGTTGTTCTTGCTTTGAGACAGATGCCAGTACCCGTACCTGGTCATAGTATACTTGCATCCTCTCTTGTATTCTTGTTAACTTGCTTGTGAGTTTCTTATGATCTTACTTGAATGGAAATAGATGATAGTGCCCGTACCTGGTCATAGTAAACTAACATCTTTCTTACTTATCTTTGAGACGTATGCTAATGCCCGTACCTGGTCATAGTACATTAACATACTTTATTTCTTGACTTGGAAACATATTCCAGTGCCCGTACCTGGTCATAGTACACTGGCATACTTTCATATTTGGAGACAGACAATAGTACCTATACCTGGTCATAGTATACTAGTATCCTCTCATGCTTGTCACTGATGTTAATGCCCGTACTTGGTCATAGTACATTAACATTATTTATTACTTGTCTTGAAAATAGATGATAGTGCCCGTACTTGGTCATAGTACACTACATCCTTTCATTCTTGTCTTGTAATGTGTGTTAGTGCCCGTACCTGGTTATAGTACACTAACACACTTAATTATTGGAAACAGATACTAGTGCTCGTACCTGGTCATAGTACACTAGTATCCTTTCATATTGTTGTTTGTGAACTTTTCTTTTCATTCCTTGTGAATTTGTCTTGTCTTGGAAACGTATGTTAGTGCCCGTACCCTAGTCATAGTACACTAACATACTTTCTTATTCTTTCTTGTGAGTCGTGCTCGTTCTTGATCTTGGAAAATCATGTTTGTTCTTGATTTAGCATATTCGTGTTGATAGTGAGAAATCATGCTTGTTCGTGTTCTTGGGAAATCATATTTATTCTTGATCTTAAGAGAATCATGTTTCATTCGTGTTCTTGGGGAGTCATGTTTGATCGTGGTCTTGAAACATCGTGTTTGTCCTTGTTCATGGTAACTCATACTTGGTTTGATCTTAAGAAATCATGTGTAAGAGAAATCATGACGAGGAGAAAGACAAGTAATACAGTAGTGGGTGTATGCATATGCTTGGTGTGCGATTTAGGAACACAAGTAAACACACAAGTACACATGTATAATAAGGGAGAATTAAGAAATCATCCAATATCTATGCAATTTAGAGCAACCAAGGAAAATCATATCAACACGTCATACATACATTTCATCAACCACCTTACGTGCGTGTTTTATGAGTACATTGTCTTTCCCCATTTTTCCATCATCCAATAATTTTCCACCTTCTCCATGGCATTCAAATGACACCCTCAACAATCCATACATCAACCCTAAGTCTATCATAGCATTATTTGTGCATAATGTACCACATGGGGAGTGAGTAAAATACTATACTCTCTCATCAAAACCCATTCCTTCACCCTTAATATCAAGGAATTCTAACTAGCCATTTAGAGAGTGTATTCAAATTCTCTTTGTCTAAACCCTTCCTTTTCATCTTATCTAAGCAAAATTATACATCATAACTTAATATGCATAAAGGAATCATAACCAATTTAGGTAGTATGTAGCACTTCAATCACTCAAACAAGGATTTATCATCTTAGAAACCATGGGGAAATCCCAACATGAAAAGCTAGTAGAGTGTTATACCTTAAGGAGATCAAATCTCCACTTGAGGATGCCTTAGACTCAAGATCCAAGCTTGAAGAAGGGCGATCTAGGCTTGAATGGCCTTGGTGAACAGGACTTGAGCTCCGCATGATCTTCCCACGAAATCCCTTTTGTGGTTGTTTACTCGTGGCTTAGCTCATGAGAAAAGCCTTGGCTTGCACCATCCTTGCTCCCCTTTTGATCTTTGAGAAGCTTGAGGATTGAATTTGGGGGTTTCCTTGATCTTGAGAGAAATCCCCCTTTTGAAACCCTAGATTTTTCTCCCCTTTCTCCCTCAAATCCTTTCTTAGTGTTGGTAATCCAAAAAACCCCAAATTTGGGTGGGTATTTATAGGCCAAGGGGTGAAAACCCCAAAAATCACTCTAAAAAAAGTTGGATCCGCACGTCTACGATCGTTCGTAGGCTTCCTACGATCGATCATAGGTTTCCTAGTGGGTTTACAGCATTTTTGGGGCATTACGATCGATCGTAGCAACTCTATGATCGTTCGTAGCATCGCTATGATCGTTCGTAGGTCGTTTACAAACGATCGTACCTAGGACAGAAAGTTTCCAAGATTTTTATACTTTCGTATTTTGGCCAAAACTTTCGACTCGCTTATTGGATTTTAATGATTCAACTTGCATTGGATTTGTCTTTCGAAGAGGAACAACTTTGGTGTTTCGTAAAAATTCCCATTTTTCTTTATTCATGGAACAAAATGCCCCTAAATCTGGCTGGTCTGCAAATGGACTTCAACAGTCTAGATTTGCAGTAGACCCGGTTTTAGAAATCGGACGTTTGACTTAACCCCGACTTAAAATCCAGAAAAGTGATCAACATGAACCTCGAAGAGGGTTTAAATACCTTTCCAAAGATTGAATAATCACTCAATTCTAATAAATGGTGACAAAACTATGCCTCCCTAAATTGAAGGGTATGCGGAGACCTTTTTCTTCTTTTCAACTTTGATCATATTTTGATCACTTAGAGTGTTTCACACTCTTGTTTTAACGTCCTTGAGCTATTCATAAAGGTCCGTAGGACCCTAAAATAATTTTTAACATATCCACAGAAGGTAAAAGCCCCAATGAACATTAAGATTCATGTGGCCCTAACACCCTAAACACTTAGGGTATGTCTTATACTCTTTGCTTGTTTTCTCAAAGACATCTCTCATCCCATGATTCATCCACCAAACTCACCTCACACTTAGGCCATGAGGAACCCTCACTCTCATTAACCAAACCCAACTTATAATAAAGGCCTTTGGCCCTTCCAATACTAGTGCTCTCGGCACTATTCACTCACATGAACAATGCCGGCACATGAACAGTGCTTGTAGGAAATTCAGGGTGCTACACCATCATTCCATGGGAGTGTGGACCCTCTTGCTGTAGAGGCTTGAATCCTCCAGTTGGAGAAGATCTTTGTGGTCCTCTCACCCACAGAGGAAGAGAGAGTGGCATGGGTTGTTTTCATGCTAGAGGGCGAGGCCCACCATTGGTGGTTGTCTGCCTTGAGGACTCGGGAATTGACCAGGCAAGGTCAACCATGGGCTTGGGGCGAGTTCATGGATACCTTCTATAGGAAGTACTTCCCAGTGGGAGCTCAAGAATAGAAAGAGAGAGAATTTATCAACCTTGAGCAAGGTCCTATGTCTGTGGCCCAATATGAGGCCAAGTTCTCGGAGCTGTCAAGCTTCGCACCCCACATGATCACCACTGAGGTGATGAAGGTGAGAAGGTTTGAGTAAGGGCTCAAATAAATCATCTTGAAGAGAGTCTCGACTTTCAGGCATGCTAACTACCCCGAGGTAGTGTACAAGGCCTTGTTGATCGAGACCAACTCTGAGGCCGTGTCCAAGAAGAGGGAATTGGCGAGAGGCCAACCTAGCAGTTCAGCACCTCCAGAGAGGCGGGCTTGGACTAGCCCTTATCAGTACACTTGGCCACACCACCTCAGTATGTGTGGCCAGCACCAACACAGAGGCCATCTTTTGTACTCTTATGTGCCTCCAGCTCCACGGAAGTATGCGCCTCAGGCACCACGACCTTAGGCTCTTTCGGCCCCACGGCTCGTTGCACCTCAGGTAGCGAGGCATGCTCCACCTCTGGCCTCTCCGACCTACACATATGAGGTCTGCATGTCTTGCGATCGAAGGCAACGGGTGGATGTTTTCACTGTGGTCGCCAGGGCCACATGATCAAGGATTGCCCGACGAGGCATTTTTTAGGCCAGTCTCATAGGATTAGGCCCCCAGTTCGTCCAACAGGATCATATCAGGTGTCCTCCCAGCCTGCACGATCTGCACCTCCGCCTCGCCAGGCAAATCAGGGGCAAGTATTTGCCTTGACAGAGGGTGATGCACTTGCATCGGATGATGTAGTGCAAGGTACGTGCTTAAAGTTATTCATTTATCCACGATGATTTTATTATGCTTTATTTTCTGTGTACGTATATGGCATCTTATATATCTATATATATTGATACATATGATGTTGATGCATGGATTTACTTAATACTTATAATTTCAGGAACCCTATTAATCAATGAATGTTTGACTCGAGTATTGATCGACACGGGATCCACTCACTCTTTTATCTCACCTAGTTTTGCAAAGAGTTTTGCGTCTGAGCCTAGTCTATTGGAGAGAGAGTTAACCATTTCAACTCCACTTGGAAAGTCAGTCGATACGGATAGAATACACAAGGATAGTATGGTACAAGTGGGGCAGAATGAATTACTAGCCAACCTCATTGTCCTGGACTTCCAAGACTTGGACTTCAATGTCATTCTCAGGATGGATTGGTTAGCAGTGCATCATAGGCATGTGGCTTGCTTTAAAAAAATGGTACTCTTTAAGCCGGTGGAAGGGAAGCCATTTCATTTTTGGAGGTTGAGAAGTAAAGATATCGCCCACTTCGCGGCATTGAGCCTAGCGAACCGCAAGGCAAAGGACTCTGACTATTCCGATTGTGAGTAAATTCTTGGATGTATTTGTAGAGGAGTTACCAGGGTTGCCCCTAGATAGGGAGATTGAGTTTGTGATCGAGCTTGCACCAGACACAGCTCCCATCTCTCGGGCTCCGTACAGGATGGCCACGATTGAACTCAAGGAGTTGAAGACTCAATTGGAAGAGATGCAAGACCTTGGTTTCATTCGATCAGTGTCTCACCGTGGGGTGCCCCGGTGCTAGTTGTCAAAAAGAAGGATGGGTCATTGCAAATGTACATCGATTACAGGTAGTTGAACAAGGTCACAATAAAGAATAGGTACCCATTGCCTAGGATTGACGACTTGTTCGATTAGTTAAAGGGAGCAAAATTTTTTTCTAAGATTGATCTTCGATCAGGTTACCACCAGTTGAAGATCAAGGCAAAAGAAGTTTCCAAAACTGCTTTCAGAACTTGGTATGGGCACGAGTTCTTGGTGATGCCTTTTGGTCTCACGAACACGCCGGCAGCCTTTATGGATCTGATGAACCGGGTGTTCCGACCATAGCTGGATCGATGCATGATAGTATTTTTCGATGACATCTTGGTCTATTCCCAGAGACGGGAAGATCACACGCGAGACCTTCGCACTGCTTTAGAAATGCTGAGAGAGCACAAGCTATATGCCAAACTAAGCAAGTTTGAGTTTTGGTTTAAGGAGGTGGCATTCCTAGGCCACGTTATTTCTGCAGAAGGTATCTTGGTAGATTCAAAGAAGATAGAGGCAGTCATGAATTAGGCGAGTCCCAAGAGTATCACAGAAATCTGCAGTTTCCTTGGGTTGGTAGGCTACTATAGGAGATTCGTATAGGAGTTCTCCAGCCTAGCAGCGCCGCTCACGTATCTGACTAGGAAGAATGTCAAGTTTATGTGAAGTGATAAGTGTGAAATCAGCTTCATGAAGCTAAAGAAGGAGCTTGCTGCGGTCGTGTTTGCACTCATTTGGCGACATTACCTTTACGGGGAAGAGTTCCATGTGTTCAAGGACCACAAGAGGTGCAAGTATCTCTTTTCCCAAAAGGAGCTGAATTTACGGCAACGGCGTTGGATGAAATTTTTGAAAGATTACGAGTGCACCATCTAGTACCACCTGGGTAAAGCAAATGTAGTGGCGGACGCTTTGAGTAAAAGACCTCCAAGTTTGTTGGCTCACATGTTGGTGTGGGAATGGAAGCTATTAGAAGATTTAGCAAATCTGGATATCAGTGTCAATGCTTCTATCCGCAGTCCAGTGATGGCGAATATCACGATTCGACCGTACATCTTGGATTAGATTCGAGGGTTGTAGGCTTCGGATGCTAACTTGTTGGCCTTCTGGGATAAGGAAGTCGCCAAGGGTAGTGAAGAATTTTCTCTGACTAGCCAATGTGCTATCACATTCAAGGGAAGACTGTGTGTCCCTGCCGATGCAGAGCTGAGGCAAGAGATTATGGATGAAGCCCACCATTCGAAGTATACAGTACATCCTGGGGGTACGAAGATGTATCGGAACCTCAAGGGGCACTTTTGGGGGCGAAATATGAAGAGAGATGTTGCAGAGTATGTGGCACGGTGCTTGGTGTGCCAACAAGTGAAAGCAAAGCATATGAGACCAGTGGGTCTATTACAGTCTCTCCCTATTTCCGAGTGGAAATGGGAGCACATCTCCATGGACTTCATTGTTGGCTTGCCACGTACGGTAAGGAACTCATATGCAATATGGGTTGTGGTGGACCGTCTGACAAAGTCTACACATTTCTTGCCTTACCGGACTACGTTCAACTCGAACGAGTTAGCAGCATTGTATATCAAGGAAGTGGTTCGGTTGCACGGGGTGCCAGTCAATATTATGTCAGATCAGGATCCAAGATTCACATCTAGGTTCTGAAAGAGCTTTCAGAGTGCCATGGGTTCTCAACTAGACTTTAGCACCGCCTTTCATCCACAAACAGATGGGTAGATCAAGAGGGTGAACCAAATCATCGAAGACATGCTTCGGGCATGTATGCTAGACATTAAGGGTAGCTGGGAAGAGCACTTTCCTTTGGTTGAATTCACCTATAATAATAGCTACCAGGCGAGAATCTAAATGGAACCATTTGAGGCCTTGTATGGGTGAAGCTGCAGTTCTCCTCTCTACTGGGATGAGGTAGGAGAGAGAAAGGTGCTGGGTCCTGAGTTGATCGAACAGACCGCGAACAAAGTTAAAATCATCTGGGATTGGTGGAAAGCTACTCAAGATTGTCAAAAGAGCTTTGTTGACACTCGCTGTAGGGACTTGGAATTCTAGGTTGGGGATCAAGTCTTTGTGAAGGTATTTCTTAGCAAGGGGATTATAAGATTTGGTAGGCGAGGCAAGCTCAGTCCTCGGTATGTTGGGCCGTTTGAAATTATCACTAGAGTTGGTGAAGTTGTATACCGGGTAGCTCTCCCAACTCATATGGCCGTAATCCACAATGTATTCCATGTGTCGATGCTCGAGAAGTACATTTCAGACCCTTTGCTTGTCCTAGACTTGGAACCGTTCGAAATTCGAGAAGATCTCACTTTGGATGAAAGGCCAGTTCATATATTGGATCGAAGAGATCAAGTGGTTCGCAACAAGACCATTCCATTGGTTCTCGTGCAATGGAAACATCATGTCGGACATTTATGCCCTCAAAAGCCAATAAGAGATTTTTCTATGTTGATTAGACCTGCATCATATTCACACAACCAACTATAAAGGGTATTTATATAAATTACTATCTCATTTGATGATGACATAAAGTTCCATAGGTAACATTGTAGGAAAATCATACAAAGGTTGCGAGAAGATATGATTTTTCGGTTCCTTGTAAACCTAATATTGTTCGAAGCCTCTAGAGTACTGGTTGGGCGCCATACTTCATCATGGCTTGCACATGTGTAGTTCTATGAGATAGTGTGATGAATTTAATTCATAGAGAGTGGTGACTCTTGACTAACATGTGAGTATATGTAGCAAGTACATAATACTGAACGGGGTCACTAGTGGATATCCTATGGAATACACTGTTAGATTGAATTAGGGTTATCCATTTGACAAATTGTCCTTAGACCTGAGAGGTTAACATCTTCTCAGACATTTGTCTATATGGCTTTGATGTGCCAATCGGCAATGTCCAATACAGAGGACTAACTCCGGGTACGTTGGGTCATGTACACAATGTTTGGAGAAGTGTGTAAACATTCAATAAGGAATCCACAACTCCTTAATTGGAGATAATGATATCAAGGTGATACTTGTTGAACTGAACTGTTAAATCCAGTACTGGTGCTTTTCAGTAAAATGGTTTTTATCGAAGTTGATATTTTTAATATGGAAAAGTATATATATATATATGTCAGTTCTTTTCTAATGTTTCTTCAAAAGTGTTTTGGAGGTTCAGTTCAATGAAAAAGTAATCATGAGAAAGGGTTCTATTCATAAGCTAGGGACTAAGACAGTGGAATTGTTCCAATCCCGGAAGCTTACAAGTGATATCGGAATGTGGAAGGATTTATTTGTAAATATATTGTGAGATGGTACTTACAAGCAATTCTCTAATTTCTGGAGGTTAATCACATTGTGTTAATGGACATTAATTGTGATTGGTGGAAGTCTAGGGACTTAGATAACATTCTATGGTCCTATGGAGTTTTAGGAAATATGTTTCCTAATAACAATGCTTTAACCAAAAGGTTGAGTACTTGGTCCCACAACCGGAAATAGGAGATCCCTTTAGATCCCACACACAAGGACCTTCTTAAAGTATTTAATTTAATTTATAATTAATTTCTCTAAGTAATCACTATATGGTATAGTGAAGCACTAAAAGGTGGAATCACATTGGATGTGAAAAACCAAATGGGTAGGACCCATTGAGAATTATTATAAAAGAATAATTCAAGTGACCAAGAGGGTTTTGGAAACCCTTTAGGCGTGTGGGGTGGGACCCACCTAGGGTGGGACGCCTACTTCATGGAAGTATTAATAATAATTGAAATTTATCCAGATCAATGATCTCTAAGACCTAGAGGGGGGTGAATAGGTCTATCTAATAATTTCTAACCAATTTTAATTTTTCAATTAATATGTTTAGAAATCAATGATTAATTCAATCAGACAATCCACACAAATCAAACACAGAAGATTTTTACGTGGAAAACCCTAACGGGAAAAAACCACGGGACCTTGTCCAGCAATAAACTTCACTATGAAAAGATATCAAGTACAAGACAAGACCTTACCAAAACAGAAACGACGTTCCTAGGTATAGACTCTTACTCTTGATTTCCACGAACCAGTAGGTTCGATCTCCGCCTTAGCAGCTTCGGTTCCACACCGACCAAATCTTTTCAAGCAACTTCAAATCCACGATCACACACGATCGATCTCCTTCCACGAAGGCTCCGGATCAAACACCGGACACACACACAAGGTGTAGGGTTGTGAATCAATTTAGTAAATTTCAAACCCTAGAGGGATCTCATACAGATCTGAGATCACACAATGCAAGATCAAAGGTTTAGATCTCTACTTGCATTCTCTAGGATCTAAGAAAGAGGAGGGATCAACAAGGATCTAATAAAAGCAATAAGAAAAACTCTAGAAAAGTTTCTCAGACCTCTACTCTTTCAAAAAATATCAAAGACTCGAATTAGGTCTCTCAAAAGTTGTTTATATAGGGTTAAAAAAAGAATCCAGAAAAAGAAAAATTCTTTTTACGGGGACCGATCGATCGGTGCTCACTACCGATCGCTCGGTGCACAACGGATCGATCGGTTCTAAGGACCGATCGCTCGGTCATAAATCATCTCTCTGGAAAATTTCCCCATACAAAAATTTGGTCCAGTCGATAGCCACCGATCGCTCGGTAGGCCACCGATCGATCGGTCGCAATACCGAGCGATCGGTTGAGACAGAATTTTTTGCCAAAACCATTTTCATTTTATTTTTATTTGATTCAACTAAGATCAAATATCTTTGGTAGGCTTAAAACTATCCTCCTAGGTATTCTTAGAGTTATCTAAGTCAAATCCAACCTAGGTAGGGTCTCTAAGTCCATTACCTGTCTAGATCCGGAGTAGAAGCTTTTTCCTTCACTTTCTTCAATCTTCTTTAAGCTTTAGCTCTTCTCTTCTGACAAGTTAAACATGACTCGATGACTCGACTCAACTGACCTATCTAATGATCACGGAATTTGCCAACACCTATTTAGGGATTTACAATCTCCTCCTTTGGCAATTCCGGGACAAAACAAGACTAATTCATGTACTAGGTTCAAATTTTCCCAATTGATTCAAAAATGGAAAATTGACCTTTGACCTTTACATGACTCAAAAATAATTACATGACTTTTGACATGTTAACTTGTCATGATTTACCAAACTTAGAACCTGTTTGCCTGCACATGCTAAATCAAAAACCTGTGAAGCATGGGAAATAAAATATAGGATAAGAATGCAAATATGTATAACCAGTCAAAACCATTCACAATTCCACAATTCACAATCCATAACAGGTTAGTATTCCAAAATCGCATCCATCATCCATAACATCTATTTCCAAAATCTCATCCATCATCCATAACATCTATAATACCATTTAACACATTCTCCCCCTTTTTGGCTCGAAATGCCAAAGGTGGATTAGAAAAGGAAAGCATAAACCATTGAAAGGAGATGAGATAGAAAATAAGGAGCATAAACCATTCAAATGTATACATCCATATCAAGTCAATAATATCCAAGTAGGTTTGTACTAAGTACAACCAAGACAAAATACATCAAAATGTCAAATAAAAACTGTCACTTGACTAAGATAAACTCCTATCACGAACTATTACTCCTGGTCATCATCAGAAGAGTGAGCTGTGACTCATAGTAAGCCCGAAAATCTCGAACATCTCTCTGTACTCCTAGCACGGCTGCATCGAGAGATCCAAGTCTACCACGAACCTCTGTAGTAAACTCCTCGTATGAAGAAATATGAGTCCGGAGATCCATCTGCATCTCTCTCATCATCCTCCCAAGATCATCCATAGTGGTCGGTGGAGGACGAGATGACCCAACACCAACTTCTGCTCCCTCCTCTGTATCGCGAACTGAGGCATGTGAGAAACTCTGAAATAGGGTCTTTTTATTGATTGGACCCTTAGGTACTCGAGTAGGAGCACCAGGAGGTGCAAATACCCCTTGTAAACCAAGAAGTTTAGTGATAAGAGATCCAAAAGGAAGGGCTCCAACTACAGTGTCAGATCGATGAGCTTGGATCATCGAATCGATAAAATGTGCTGCAAGATCAATATCATGCCCACGAAGAAGACTGAATAGAAAACGAGCTCTTTCTTCCCTAAGGTCTGCAGTATGAACCTTTGGGTGGATATTGGCACTCATGACTAGGTTTACAAGTCTTGCATCCCTAGTGAGTTTAGACACTTCAATGAGAGAACCAACCCAAAATGAAGGAGTGCCACTTAGAAAGGTAACAACTTGTTCCATGGTTTCTTTATCCTCATCAGTCTTATATCTATAAGGATAATAAGCATTTGGAACACGAGGACAACCTAGAATAGCAGCAATTAAATCAGGATTTATTACCACAGATTTTTCTAAAGCTTTAGTTTTGAAAGACCAAGTTTTCAAGTTGATATCAGAAAAATTGGAATAAAATTCCTGAACCAACTGAATAGGAGCTGGACATGATAGATGGAGAATACCTTCCCATTTACGATCGATCGGTCTTTAGCACCGAGCGATCGGTGGTCTGAAAATTTTTCAAAAATTTTCACTGTTAAAATCTTTTCTCCCCCTCAACCAATGGAACATTGAAAATACATTTTCACCTCAAAATGACCAACTGACAAAAAAAATATGCAACATGTGATTTCATAAAAATCATAAATAATAATCACCCAAGAATTGATATATCAAGTATAGGCATAAACAAGGATTATGTAATCATTAATTGATTTTCACCGGTGATTAAATATGGTATTTGCATCAAATTCACAATCAGAGTCAAGATACAATTAGAAGTAATGTGAATATGAAATAAAAATTCATTACTTGACTCTTTGAATTGGTTTCCTTCCTTAATCTAGATTTTGACATTATATTTCAAATGGGACTCTAAAATTTTTCAAAAACTAGTTTTAAAACCAATAATCATCCATATTTATCTGATGAGCAATTTTTACCCCATATTTGACTAATAAATTTATTTCATATCTTTTTCAGTCAAATTGTACTCATTATGAAAATTCTTTTTGGAGTACACATATATAGACACTAGCACACTGGTGACTTTCACTCAAGTGAGAAGTTAGCTCTTTCTAATGACAGTAGGGGCTTTCACACTAGCAATCCATATAGATATCTACTGTTTGTCTAGGTAGCCATTACTCACTATTTTCATTCACTAGTAGCTATCACACAAACTCACAGGTAGTCCTCTCCATGTCAATAATTTTTATATCTAGGGGGCTCACCTTATGGAATTTTTTATGACATTGGTTATTCTAGATTTGATTAATCTAGGGAACCATATGGTATAATATCAGAACCTTTAAATAGGAACTAAAACCATCCAAAGAATTAGTCAGAGTGCATGTGCAAATTAGAACATCATTGTATGCTCAACTCTAACTGAGGTTAATTAGCATGACCAAATTCAATCACAAGATCGAACCAACAATTGAACTATCCTATTTTATTCAATCCTATGAAATATTTATTCTTGGATTATATAGTTAAATATGATTTCAAGGAAATAACATTAAGCAAAAAGATAGGAAAAATAAGGTCATACAAACACATTATTTTTTGCAATATTTTTCAATTTTTGAATGTTTTTGGATTTTTTATTACTTAAAGAAAATAACAAAAAAAAATAGCTCTATGACAAATAAAACATGAAGAACACATAGGCTATGTAACATGTACACCATTACTCAACTCCGCACAAACCGATGGATTTCCTAAGGAGTTCAAACCTAAGAGAATCTAAAGGTTTTGTGAGAATGTCCGCATATTGATTCTCTGTTTGGACATACTCAATAGACACAACTTTTTGCTCAACAAGATCACGGATGAAGTGATGCCTAATGTCTATATGCTTTGTGCGAGAGTGTTGCACAGGATTTTTGGAGATATTGATTGCACTTGTGTTATCACAATACACAATCATAGTGCTTTGATCAATCCCATAATCCTTCAACATCTGTTTCATCCACAGAAGTTGGGTGCAACAACTACCAGCTGCTATATACTCAGCCTCGGCTGTAGACAGGGAAATGGAATTCTGCTTTTTGCTAAGTCAAGCAACCAAGCAGTTTCCAATATAGAAACACCCGCCGGAGGTGCTCTTCCTATCATCAGTATTTCCAGCCCAATCAGCATCGGAATACCCCACAACAATGACATTTGTATCGAAAGAATACCAGAGGCCTAAGGACATAGTTCCACTCACATAGCGAATGATACGCTTGACAGCAACTAAGTGAGACTCTTTGGGATTTGCTTGATAACGGGCACATGCTCCAACACTAAAGGCTATGTCGGGTCTAGTAGTAGTTAGGTAGAGCAAACTACCAATCATGCTTCTATAATTAGTCTGATCGACATCCTTCCCTGAAGTATCTTTACTAAGCTTTATAGTAGTACTCATAGGAGTCCTAGCATGCTTAGCAGAACTCATTCCAAATTTCTTCACTAGATTTTTTGCATATTTGATTTGAGATACTGAGATCCCAGAATCCAATTGCTTGATCTGAAGACCAAGGAAGAAACTTAGCTCACCAACCATGCTCATTTCAAATTCATTTTTCATTTGTTCAGCAAATGAATGAGCATGTAAGTCTAATGTGGAACCAAATACTATGTCATCAACATATATCTGGGCGATGACAATATCACCTTTCACATTCTTTATGAAAAGGGTTCTGTCTACTCCCCCTCTCGAAAATCTGTTTTCCAAGAGATAAGTAGTCAGCCTCTCATACCAAGCTCTTGGAGCTTGCCTTTAAACCATAGAGGGCCCTTTTTAGTCGATAAACTTGATTAAGGTGATGTGGATCTTCAAACCCTTTTGGTTGTTCCACATAGACTTCCTCATGTAGAATGCCATTCAGAAAGGCACTCTTAACATCCATTTGAAAAAGTTTGAATTTCATATGGCAAGCCACAGCTAGAAGAATTCTTATTGATTCTAGCCTGGCTACAGGAGCAAAAGTTTCATCGAAGTCAATACCTTCAATTTGGGTGTATCCTTGTGCAACTAACCTAGCCTTATTTCTTATGATAGTACCTTTTTCATCAGATTTGTTCTTGAAAATCCATTTGGTACCTATCACATTTGTATTGTTAGGCCTAGGTACTAAATACCAAACATCATTCCTAGTAAACTGAAGTAACTCTTCTTGCATTGCATTTATCCAATTATCATCTGCAAGAGCTTCAGCTACATTCTTGGGTTCAAAAGATGAAGTATAGCAAATGTAGCTAACTTCATTTTCAATTTGTTTCCTCGTTCTCACTCCACTTTCAACATCACCAATTATATCAGTGGGGGTGTGAGGACTCATGACCCTAGGATGTGTAGGTTTTGATGGAGATATTTACAATAGGTGGTGTTGAAATAATTTCAACATTTACATTTTCAGCACTTTCATCATCCTCACGTTGCACATTTTCAACACCGGAGTCATCCACAACTACATTTATGGACTCCATAATTGTAGAGGTTCTCAAGTTATACACTCGATAAGCTCTACTGTTGGTGGAATACCCAAGAAATATCCATTCATCACTCCGGGATTCAAATTTGCCCAGTTGCTCTCTATCCTTAAGGATATAGCATTTACTTCCGAATTCTCGAAAGTACTTGACACTAGGTTTCTTGTTATTCCACAACTCATATGGGGTTTTCCTTGTTCCAGGTCTTACAAAAACTCTATTAACTATATAGCAAGCAGTGTGAACTGCCTCAGCCCAGAAATGAGAAGCTAGATTGTTGCTATGAAGCATAACTCTAGCCATCTCTTGGAGAAACCCGTTCTTCCTCTTAGATCACCATTCTGCTGAAAGGGTAATAGGTGTAGAAAATTAATGTTGAACCCGACTCATCACAAAAGTAGTTGTGTACTTAGAGTTTTCAAACTCCTTTCCATGTCACTTCGATTCGGAGTGATTGGGCCTTTTTCTCATTTTGAATTTTCAGGCAAATACTTTTGAAATTGTCAAAAGCATCGGATTTCTCTCTTATAAATGCCACCCATGACATTCTAGAGAAATCATCAACCATGACTAGGATGTATCGCTTTCCACCTAGACTTTCAGTCGGTTGACCCATAAGGTCCATATGAATTAATTCCAGTGGATATGAAGTACAATCCTTGAAGTTCTTTTATGGG
>CM026553.1:15357618-15456499 GCA_015143295.1 Tetracentron sinense
GATAAGCTCTACTGTTGGTGGAATACCCAAGAAATATCCATTCATCACTCCGGGATTCAAATTTGCCCAGTTGCTCTCTATCCTTAAGGATATAGCATTTACTTCCGAATTCTCGAAAGTACTTGACACTAGGTTTCTTGTTATTCCACAACTCATATGGGGTTTTCCTTGTTCCAGGTCTTACAAAAACTCTATTAACTATATAGCAAGCAGTGTGAACTGCCTCAGCCCAGAAATGAGAAGCTAGATTGTGCTATGAAGCATAACTCTAGCCATCTCTTGGAGAACCCTGTTCTTCCTCTCTACTACACCATTCTGCTGAGGTGTAATAGGTGTAGAAAATTCATGTTTGATACCCGACTCATCACAAAAGTCGTTGTACTTAGAGTTTTCAAACTCCTTTCCATGATCACTTCGAATTCGAGTGATTGGGCATCTTTTCTCATTTTGAATTTTCAGGCAAATACTTTTGAAATTGTCAAAAGCATCGGATTTCTCTCTTATAAATGCCACCCATGACATTCTAGAGAAATCATCAACAATGACTAGGATGTATCGCTTTCCACCTAGACTTTCAGTTCTTGTAGGACCCATAAGGTCCATATGAATTAATTCCAGTGGATATGAAGTAGCAATACTTGAAGTCTTCTTATGTGGGGTCCTAATTTGTTTACCAATTTGGCATGGCCCACACACAGCAGTAGAAGGCTTTCCTAGTTTGGGAACACCTCTCACAAGCTCTTGCTTAGAGATTTTACTTAGGTCTTTGAAGTTCATATGACCTAGTCTTCGGTGCCACAAATCAACCTCCTCAATTCTAGTCTTATAACAGACATTTGAGGGAATAGGACTGGGAGTTAAGCCGTAGCAATTGTCAGTGGTTCTCAATCCTTCTAGAACACACTTACCTTTACCATTAATGACTAAGCATTTATTTTGGGTAAAGTGCACAGCATGATTATCATCACATAGTTGACTTATGCTAATTAAATTAGCTTTCAGTCCTTCAACTAACAAGGCATCTTCAATTTAGGTATGCCTGGTGAATCGATGATACCCTTTCCTTTGACTAAAGACTTGCTTCCGTCACCAAAAGTAACAGTCCCATCAGGACAGTCCTCAAATTGAATAAATAAGGACTTGTTACCTGTCATATGCCGAGAACACCCACTGTCGAAGTACCACATTTCTGTGTTTGGGCTTTCAAGGCAGTATGAATGACAAAGCACTTAAGGTCTTCCTTTCTTACATACACAGTCTTTAAACTTTGTTTAGATCTTGGATCATTAATCTGTGTAGTAGAGACTTTTTTCCTTTTTGTCCTCCTTGACCTTTTTCTGTTTTGTTCAGTTCTAGTTTTTTGATAAATCAAATTATTTCCTCTTGAATAATCATTTGGAATAAATTGACCAGTTCTTGTTCTAGAGATTTGAGCAATTCTATTAACATCATCGCTCAACATTCTAGATTTTTCAGCTAGAACCTGAATCTGCCTTTGAAGAGTCCCTTGACATTGATTTTGGTTCCATGAACCATTTCGGGGAGCTCTCCTAAATGCATTACAATTTGGTCGAATGTGACCTCTCACACCACAAAAATGACATGTGGGTATGAATCTTGGTAGAGGAGGAAGATTTCTTCTAACTGGAATTTGATTCCTTAAAGCATTCACTCTAGGAGCTGTATTTCTAGGCGTTACAAAATTTGTATAAGCCTTAGTACATGATGTAGAAGGTAAATTTTCTTTAGGTTCAGAATGTATTGGCTCAAACACTGCACTAGCCACTGTTCCAACAGCTAAAGGACCAGTTGGTGTGTCAACATGTCCTATCCCAGATCTACAACAATTTGATCCATACTTTCTAACTGTAGCGCCCCAAAACCCACCCTAGGAGTTAGAGTGAACTTTGGACGACTAAACATGACTTGCATGATTTGCTTGACAAACCATCCTGCAAAAACCCACAGAGCATATACAATAGAGGACATTATCAGCGGAAACATACTCTATCATGGCACAGCGGAAGACTAACAACCCTTTATGTATATACATACTTAAATTCAAGTTTTATACAAAAGCAATCCATAAGAAAGTACGGACAGACCCGCAAAAATACGTGGATATAATATCTCATCTCACCCACAGCTAATCCACTCAGAATCTACAACCACCTATTGGTAACCCTCTACGGGGGGTTCCTCCAAAGGCTCCTCGACGTACTCCTCTTCCACCCATGGACCAGGAGCACAAACATCAAATAGAGCAGCAGCTCCCTCAGAACCTGCCGACATAAGAAGTACGGCTGAGCATGGAATACTCAGCGGGTACTAAATACTAACCAACAATTATAGCATAAAAATGGCAATACATAATCAGGAGTAGTTTATATATGTCAAACGGAAACAGTTCATATCATACAAGGAAGTAAAGCAGTTTATAATCATGCTTGTAATTCGTAGAAAACCGATAAATCCTCTTGAAAACATCGTGCACTTGACTTGACTTGAAATATCTTTTCGTACTTGAAACTTGTCATGTTTGTCTTATCTTGTCATATCATGCGTGTCATGCCATGTCATGCTTGCTTGGAAAGTAAACTACTTGTGAGGGAAGGGAGACCCTTCTTCCTAGAATGCTTATGCTTGTCATGCCATGTCTTGTCATGCTTGCTTGGAAGAGTAAACTACTTGTGAGGGAAGGGAGACCCTTCTTCCTAGAATGCTTATGCTTGTCATGCCATGTCTTGTCATGAACGAGGTAAAACATATCGGAAGATATGTCCCACCACTAACCATGTTCTTGTAAACCTCGATAAATCATGTCATGCATGCCGTGCTCGTGGGAATCGTGTACATGCTTGCATTTAAATTTAAACATGACATTTGGGAAATTTCACAACACATATAGTATCAATGATTGAGCAATGTAATATTCATATCATTTAGGGAAAGCAGAAAACACACTATCATAGACCCTAGCAATATTCATACTTCATTAGGCATGCATTTCCAAATATACAGTTCACTGTATTCACCTTGGCATTTCATCAAACATGGTGTGTTCATTTTGGATTTACCCTACAACATGCTTTTCTAGATGGTTTTTTTTCTCAAATCATACATGTATATTCATTATTTGAACAATGCCCTTCCCCATTTGTTCATCACACAACACCATTGGCATCCAGTCGCCCATTCCATCTCCATTCTCCATTAACACCCATTCACAACCATTCACCACCATTCATCTCATAGCACATGTATAATGAAAGAAAATAAAGAGAAATGAAGGGGCAAGAAGAACTATAACTAGGAGGGTAGTAAAAAGTACCGACCTTGAAGAAATGAGGAAGAAACCCCTTTCCAAAACGACTGTGTAGCTGCTGCCCTAGTTTGAGGAGATGCTCCTCACGAGTTTGTGCCTTGATCTTGAAGAAAATGGGCTGGAGGTTGATCTAGGGTTTCAAAACCCTTTGATTTCTCTCCAAAATGGGAACCCTAGGTTGGAATCGCCTTCTCCCCTTTCTCCTATTCTCTCAAACTCTCTAAGTGTCGAATGAAGCCCTAAAGGCTCAGGTTAAACTCTTAAGGTAAGAGTGAACTGACCAAAAGACCGTAATACCCTTACTGGGATTTCTGCAATGACGCGAGGACCGTGAATAGTGCTGAACACATTGTGCTGTGAATAGTGCCAACTCGTGGTGCCATGAATAGTGCCAACTCGTGGTGGCGTGAATAGTGTCAACTCGTGGTGGCGTGAATAGTGCCAACTCGTGGTGGCGTGAATAGTGCAACTCATGGTGGCGTGAATAGTGCCAACTCGTGGTGGCGTGAATAGTGCCAACTCGTGGTGGCGTGAATAGTGCAACTCGTGGTGCCATGAATAGTGCCAACTCGTGGTGCTGTGAATAGTGCCAACTCGTGGTGGCGTGAATAGTGCCCGTGGTGAGTTGTACAACGTACCCGTGGTGAGCTGCACAACGTGCCCGTGGTGAGTTGTACAACGGATGAACACAGTACGTCTTCCTACAGGTACAGACCGTTTTGGCCATATCTTTTGACTCGTTCGTCCGATTTTGACGATTCAATTTGCATTGTGTTCGTACTTCGAAAAGGAATATTTCTGACATTTCGAAATTTCCAATTTCTTCCTTATTTATTAATTACACTTCTTTAAAAGCAAAATGACAACGAAAATGTCATGCCTCAACTGTGAAAAGGTCAGGGGTTCTACATCCTCCCCTCCTTACAAAAATTTCATCCTCGAAATTAGGGCGTTACTAAATCTATCGAGGATACTTCCCCATGGTTAACCTTTCCTACTGAACGATATGATAGTCCTCTATTAATCAATATTAGGCTAGGCACTCACTTATCGGCGAGGCACCTAGTTTTCTCATAAAACTCAATCATCATTCTAAATAGCTGGAAAAACTTTCATAACATAAGGTAGCACAATTACATACAAGTGGCAACTGACTGCCCATGACAAAACACAAAATACATTCCCTTTTGCACAAAAATATTTCTTCTCCCTCTCACATCCTCATGCCACATCCTTTGGTGCCTGAGCATTCTATCCTGGAGTGGCAAAGGCTCGTCCCTGGTTAGCCTAGTAAGGGGGCTGTGTGGACTGCTGAGGGCTTAATGCTTGTGTAGAGCCCAGCGGAGGTGACCGCCTAACCGTGGGCCTACTTCCCCGAGAATAAGGTGGCATCTGACGGTTGGGACAATCCTTGATCAGGTGGCCCTGGCGACCACAGTGGAAACATCCACCGGAGATTCTCCTACACTCTCTGGCCACATGCCTCCTCCCACAAAGGGTACATATCTCGAAAGAGTAGGTGGAGGGAGCATATCCTGTTGCCTGAGATACTGCGAGGCGGGGTGGCTGCACGGTAGCCGTGTGCGATGCTGGTGGAGCAACCGAAAGAGAAGCCTGTGGTGCAGTGGGAGGACTCCGTACTTGCATATGTCTAGAGGACGGGTACCTAACCCATGCTTCTGCAACTAATGGGTCCATATTACCATAAAACACCGGGGGCCTCATCCTCCAAAGTGCCTCACTTCCTATGGCATGATGTGAAGGGATAGGTACAAGTACTACCGTAGGAATGGGGGTAGTGGGCTGCCTAGTGGTAAGTATTGCTAGTGTTTCTGCTATGGATCCCATGACCTGAGTGAGATCAGGCTGCTCATCCCTCAATGGAGGAGGAGATACTCCACCCCTCCTAGTGTGGTATCCACGACCCTGATCGCCACGTCTCATGGTTTACTCCTGAGGACGATAGCAAAGCATGAGTCTAACTTGAATCCCATCAAAATCCGATATTGCATTTTCATAATAGTAAGTATTTATCAAAGTCTAGAACATACTTCAAGATACACATACCATATAGCATATAACACCATATAACAATACTATATACAGAGTATAGTACCACCATATTCATCTCGTCAAGTCATCAGAGTAGTTGTAACATTATATCTTGGTGTTCTAGCGTTTCTAAGACCTGTGCTTGGTTGGAGCAACCATTTTAGATTAAGAATAACGTTTAGTCTCATACTTAGAACAAGACTCACTTCCGACTTACTTCCATCCTAACTTGTTTCCTAACATATGCTCTTGTCAAGCCGTGGTATAAGATTCAAAGTGACCCTAGAGACCTAAAGCCTAAGCTTTGATACCACTTCTGTAGCGCCCCAAAACCCACCCTAGGAGTTAGAGTGAACTTTGGACGACTAAACATGACTTGCATGATTTGCTTGACAAACCATCCTGCAAAAACCCACAGAGCATATACAATAGAGGACATTATCAGCGGAAACATACTCTATCATGGCACAGCGGAAGACTAACAACCCTTTATGTATATACATACTTAAATTCAAGTTTTATACAAAAGCAATCCATAAGAAAGTACGGACAGACCCGCAAAAATACGTGGATATAATATCTCATCTCACCCACAGCTAATCCACTCAGAATCTACAACCACCTATTGGTAACCCTCTACGGGGGGTTCCTCCAAAGGCTCCTCGACGTACTCCTCTTCCACCCATGGACCAGGAGCACAAACATCAAATAGAGCAGCAGCTCCCTCAGAACCTGCCGACATAAGAAGTACGGCTGAGCATGGAATACTCAGCGGGTACTAAATACTAACCAACAATTATAGCATAAAAATGGCAATACATAATCAGGAGTAGTTTATATATGTCAAACGGAAACAGTTCATATCATACAAGGAAGTAAAGCAGTTTATAATCATGCTTGTAATTCGTAGAAAACCGATAAATCCTCTTGAAAACATCGTGCACTTGACTTGACTTGAAATATCTTTTCGTACTTGAAACTTGTCATGTTTGTCTTATCTTGTCATATCATGCGTGTCATGCCATGTCATGCTTGCTTGGAAAGTAAACTACTTGTGAGGGAAAGGAGACCCTTCTTCCTAGAATGCTTATGCTTGTCATGCCATGTCTTGTCATGCTTGCTTGGAAGAGTAAACTACTTGTGAGGGAAGGGAGACCCTTCTTCCTAGAATGCTTATGCTTGTCATGCCATGTCTTGTCATGAACGAGGTAAAACATATCGGAAGATATGTCCCACCTCTAACCATGTTCTTGTAAACCTCGATAAATCATGTCATGCATACCGTGCTCGTGGGAATCGTGTACATGCTTGCATTTAAATTTAAACATGACATTTGGGAAATTTCACAACACATATAGTATCAATGATTGAGCAATGTAATATTCATATCATTTAGGGAAAGCAGAAAACACACTATCATAGACCCTAGCAATATTCATACTTCATTAGGCATGCATTTCCAAATATACAGTTCACTGTATTCACCTTGGCATTTCATCAAACATGGTGTGTTCATTTTGGATTTACCCTACAACATGCTTTTCTAGATGGTTTTTTTTCTCAAATCATACATGTATATTCATTATTTGAACAATGCCCTTCCCCATTTGTTCATCACACAACACCATTGGCATCCAGTCGCCCATTCCATCTCCATTCTCCATTAACACCCATTCACAACCATTCACCACCATTCATCTCATAGCACATGTATAATGAAAGAAAATAAAGAGAAATGAAGGGGCAAGAAGAACTATAACTAGGAGGGTAGTAAAAAGTACCGACCTTGAAGAAATGAGGAAGAAACCCCTTTCCAAAACGACTGTGTAGCTGCTGCCCTAGTTTGAGGAGATGCTCCTCACGAGTTTGTGCCTTGATCTTGAAGAAAATGGGCTGGAGGTTGATCTAGGGTTTCAAAACCCTTTGATTTCTCTCCAAAATGGGAACCCTAGGTTGGAATCGCCTTCTCCCCTTTCTCCTATTCTCTCAAACTCTCTAAGTGTCGAATGAAGCCCTAAAGGCTCGGGTTAAACTCTTAAGGTAAGAGTGAACTGACCAAAAGACCGTAATACCCTTACTGGGATTTCTGCAATGACGCGAGGACCGTGAATAGTGCTGAACACATTGTGCTGTGAATAGTGCCAACTCGTGGTGCTGTGAATAGTGCCAACTCGTGGTGCCATGAATAGTGCCAACTCGTGGTGGCGTGAATAGTGTCAACTCGTGGTGGCGTGAATAGTGTCAACTCGTGGTGGCGTGAATAGTGCCAACTCGTGGTGGCGTGAATAGTGCAACTCGTGGTGGCGGGAATAGTGCCAACTCGTGGTGGCGTGAATAGTGCAACTCGTGGTGCCATGAATAGTGCCAACTCGTGGTGGCGTGAATAGTGCCAACTCGTGGTGGCGTGAATAGTGCAACTCGTGGTGCCATGAATAGTGCCAACTCGTGGTGCTGTGAATAGTGCCAACTCGTGGTGGCGTGAATAGTGCCCGTGGTGAGTTGTACAACGTACCCGTGGTGAGCTGCACAACGTGCCCGTGGTGAGTTGTACAACGGATGAACACAGTACGTCTTCCTACAGGTACAGACCGTTTTGGCCATATCTTTTGACTCGTTCGTCCGATTTTGACGATTCAACTTGCGTTGTGTTCGTACTTCGAAAAGGAACATTTCTGACATTTTGAAATTTCCAATTTCTTCCTTATTTATTAATTACACTTCTTTAAAATCAAAATGACAACGAAAATGTCATGCCTCAACTGTGAAAAGGTCAGGGGTTCTACACTAACTAATTCATCTAGGCAGCTAGTGTTACCAAACATTCTTACTTCTTTTTCAAGAGTATAGACCTTCTGAATCAAGTCAGTCTTGTCTTTAAGGGTAATTTGGTGTTCTTTTTCAAGAAATTTCACCTTATCAACAAGAGAAACTTTAAAAGTTTCCAGCTCCATTTGCAGAGTTCTTAACTCTTCAATTTCTTTCATGGAAGTGTCTCTTTCAACTTCTAATTTTCTGACCACATTAGTCAATGAGACATTCTCTTCCAAAAGACATTGAACTTTTATAACAAATGCTTCTTTTTCATTTTCCAACTGACTAACTAGTGCACTCTTCTCTTCTGCTACTAGTTTACAGATATCTCTTTCATTTTGAATGAGTTTGAGTTTTTTGCTCAAAGAGATTTTTGTTTTAGTCAGTTTCAAACTTTCAGCATACAACTTATCATAAGTTGTTTTCAAATCTTCATCACTTTCAGAGTCAGTTTGACTCTTCTGTAAGTCATCACTAGACTCAGTATGAATACTCTCATCACTTCTATCCTTTTCATCAACCGCAGAGGTAGTCTCAAGAATCCCAGAAAGGGAAACAGTGAAAGCCGTATGATTTCCAGTATCCTCACTTGAAGAGGAACTGTCCGATTCTTCATTCTCGGAATCACTGTCATCCCAACAGGCATTCATCACCTTGCCCTTACTCTTCTTCTTGTTAGGACAGTTAGGTGAAATATGACCGAAGCCATGACATTCATAACATTGAACACCTTGGGATTTCTTGTCGCCACTTTTGGAATTTTTCTTGTTTTCCCAGGGCTTAGACTTTGACTTCTCAAAAGTTTTTCCTCCCTGTTTGGGATTAAATCTCTTTTTCGTTCTAAAAAATTTTCGAAATTTTTTAACGAAAAGAGCCATTTCTTTCTCATTCATATCTCCATCACTGTCATCCTCATCCAAAGTTTCCTTGATGGTTTTCAAGGCTAAAGATTTATTCTTCTTGGATGGACGTAGATTGAGTTCATAGGTTTGGAGTGATCCAACCAATTCCTCAATCTTCAGAGAGTCAACATTTTTACTCTCTTCGATTGCAGTGACTTTGGGTTGAAATCTCTCTGGGAGAGATCTAAGGACTTTTCTAACTATTTTGGACTCAGATATTTTCTCACCTAAATTGAAACTAGCGTTGACAATGTCACTAAGTTTTGCATAGAATTCATCAAAAGTGTCATTGTCTTCCATGTTTAAATGTTCAAATTTGGTGGTTAACATTTGGAGTTTGGAGATTTTAACAGTGGTAGTACCCTCATGGGTAATTTCAAGAATGTCCCAAGCCTCCTTTGCTGTTTCACATGAAGAAATTCGTCTAAATTCCTCAGCAGTGACTGCAGTAAAGATAGCATTGAGACCTTTAGTGTTCCATCCACTTGAATCAAGCTCTTCTCTGGTCTATTCATCAGAATATTTGACGACATTCAAATCACCTACAGTTTTTATGGGCGTAGTCCACCCATTCTGTATAGACATCCAAATTCTCTCGTCTATAGATTTGAGAAAGGCTCTCATTCTAGCTTTCCAGTATGCATAATTATTTCCATCAAAAAGTGGTGGACGAGAGATGGATCCTCCTTTTCTTAGAGTACTCATGATCACGGATAATACAGGATCACACTTAAGGGATTAGCCTTATCAGTGAACAAGCTCTGATACCAATTGAAATTTATCCAGATCAATGATCTCTAAGACCTAGAGGGGGGGTGAATAGGTCTATCTAATAATTTCTAACCAATTTTAATTTTTCAATTAATATGTTTAGAAATCAATGATTAATTCAATCAGACAATCCACACAAATCAAACACAGAAGATTTTTACGTGGAAAACCCTAACGGGAAAAAACCACGGGACCTTGTCCAGCAATAAACTTCACTATGAAAAGATATCAAGTACAAGACAAGACCTTACCAAAACAGAAACGACGTTCCTAGGTATAGACTCTTACTCTTGATTTCCACGAACCAGCAGGTTCGATCTCCGCCTTAGCAGCTTCGGTTCCACACCGACCAAATCTTTTCAAGCAACTTCAAATCCACGATCACACACGATCGATCTCCTTCCACGAAGGCTCCGGATCAAACACCGGACACACACACAAGGTGTAGGGTTGTGAATCAATTTAGTAAATTTCAAACCCTAGAGGGATCTCATACAGATCTGAGATCACACAATGCAAGATCAAAGGTTTAGATCTCTACTTGCATTCTCTAGGATCTAAGAAAGAGGAGGGATCAACAAAGATCTAATAAAAACAATAAGAAAAACTCTAGAAAAGTTTCTCAGACCTCTACTCTTTCAAAAAATATCAAAGACTCGAATTAGGTCTCTCAAAAGTTGTTTATATAGGGTTAAAAAAAGAATCCAGAAAAAGAAAAATTCTTTTTACGGGGACTGATCGATCGGTGCTCACTACCGATCGCTCGGTGCACAACGGATCGATCGGTTCTAAGGACCGATCGCTCGGTCATAAATCATCTCTCTAGAAAATTTCCCCATACAAAAATTTGGTCCAGTCGATAGCCACCGATCGCTCGGTAGGCCACCGATCGATCGGTCGCAATACCGAGCGATCGGTTGAGACAGAATTTTTTGCCAAAACCATTTTCATTTTATTTTTATTTGATTCAACTAAGATCAAATATCTTTGGTAGGCTTAAAACTATCCTCCTAGGTATTCTTAGGGTTATCTAAGTCAAATCCAACCTAGGTAGGGTCTCTAAGTCCATTACCTGTCTAGATCCGGAGTAGAAGCTTTTTCCTTCACTTTCTTCAATCTTCTTTAAGCTTTAGCTCTTCTCTTCTGACAAGTTAAACATGACTCGACGACTCGACTCAACTGACCTATCTAATGATCACGGAATTTGCCAACAACTATTTAGGGATTTACAATAATAATTGTTATTTTTATTTAATTAGTATCTAATAGCTAATATCCTTATTGGATAAGGTTAGTTAGTTAGTTAGAGTTAGTTACTAATTAAAGATTCCTTGTTGGACAAAGAGTCTATTAGTTTCTTGCTAATCAAGGAATCCTAATTAGATTAGGATAAGGATAAGATTAGTTGGACACTAATGGATGAGATTAGTTTCTATTTTTGATTATTCCTAATTAATTATGGAGAAACCAAATAGGAAACTAATTGAGGAATCCTTATTGGATAAGGATTAGGAAACTTTGGTTGCAAGCAACCAATAAAGCCTATAAAGAGGGATGGACGTCCAAGGCTTTGGGCATTATTTTTAATTTTCCAGAATTTTCAGATTTCGAAACCACTCTCCTATCCTCAAATCTCACGCCTAGCCCCTCTCTCTAGTTGTGTACGGTCATCCCTCTCCCATTTCTTCTCTTGTGTGTTCTAACTTTTAAATAATCAAGAAGAAGAAAATCAAGGATCATGATCATCCAGAAAAGTTCTTGATAATAAAGATTGGATCTTTTATTCAAGATTCATAGAGCTGGAAATTTGGAAGGGCTTTTAGCTTCCATTAGAGAAAGCTTTAAAGGAAAAAGAAGGTTCGTGTGAATCGATAGGAGACTTGACACTTGTAAATTTTTGGGAGTACTGTTCTTATGTGGATTTGACTTAACAATTTCAAAGTCGCAAAGGTGATTGTGATTTCTAACCTTCATTGAATAAAATCAATTAGAATCTCAGTCAGATCTTGGGATTCGATGTATGACCCCCAAGAACAGTCAATCCCTTGCGGAGTGGTCGTACCGCCTTTAGGTGTACAGTATAGTAAGATGACCATCCAGCATGACGTTTTCTTTGCATGGTCACCGCCCACTCAAACAGAGCTATCTCCCTCTTTGTGGGAATTCGGTGCGTCCTTGCCATTCCTACACATGCACATATTCTAAATCAATGTCTGATTTTGAAACATGACATGTACAACAATCACTCAACTAGGAATATCAAATTAATCTATAAGGGATCTCCTATCCAACGGTTCTTAGGTGTGTTATGCTCAAGTATGATTTGTGTGATAGTTATTGCTATTGGCTCTGATACCAATTGTGACACCCCGAACCCGTGCCTACCTTAGTAGTGTCCCGAGACGCGTGCCTGATCGTCCATACTAGCTCAGTGGAAGACTTTACTGCACAAATGCGGAAAAATTTAAACTTTACTGACATGGAGCAACATAAACTCTTGTAGAGCCCCGGACCTTTTCACATTTAATGCATGACACTTTCGTTGCCATCTTTCCTTCAAAGAGGTATAATTAATAAATAAGCAAGAAATTGGAAATTTCGAAACGTCAGAAATGTTCCTTTTCGAAGTACGAACCCAACGCAAGTTGAATCGTCGAAATCCGACGAGCGCGTCAAAAGTTATGGCCGAAACAAGGAGGAAAAATATGGAATTTTGCTGCAAGTTACGACCGATCGTACACACCCTACGAACGATCGTAGGTGAGTTACGATCGATCGTAGAGGTTACGATCGATCGTAGAATCTCAGGAATTGACAAAAGTTTCGGGTCGATATACGATCGATCGTGGATAATTTGCGATGGATCGTAGTACAACTTACGATCGATCGTAGACAGATTACGATCGATCGTAGATCGCGAATCCAGAAATTTTAATCGGATTTTTAGGGTTTCTTCACTACCTATAAAGGTTGCCCGAGCCTTTAGGGCTCTCATTCACACGCCTAGAGTATTTTTGAGAGTTAGAGAGAGAGGAGAAGGGGATCCTAACCTAGGGTTTGTTCTTGAAGGAGAAATCAAGGGTTTGATACCCTAGATCACCCCAAGCTTCGGTCAAGCTCGGGAGGACCACGTTCTCCAAGCTCGGTAGCATCTCACACACGTTTTTGCAAAGGTTTTCTTCCCTATTCGGGTCGGTACTTCTTGCTACCCTCCTAGTTATAGTTCTTCTTTTCCTTTATTTTCTCTGTGTTCCTTTATACATTCATGTATTATGAGACGGGTTGTGAATGGTGAATGGTGAATGGAGATGAATATGGGCGATTGGATGCCGTGTGTATTGATGTGATGGATGAATGGGGAGGGCATTGTACCCATAATGAACATACATATGTGATGTGAGTAAAACCCACCTAGAAAAGCATGTCGTAGGGTTAATAAATGATGAATGCACCATGTTTGATGAAATGCCAAGGTGAATAAAATGAATAATAAATTAAGAAAATGCATGTTTAAGTTATGGAAATTGCTAGGGTCATGATAGTGTGATTGTTCGCTTTCCCTAAATGATATGAATATTAAATTGCTCAAATCATTGATGTTATGTGTTATGAATTACTCAAATGCCATATTTAATTTCAAATGCAAGTACGCACACAACCTCACGAGCACGCATACATGACATGATTTACCGAGGTTTTCAAGAATGGGGTTTAGAGGTGGGGCATATCTTACGATATGTTTTACCTCGTTCAAAGCATGACAAGACATGGCATGACAAGCATAAGCATTCTAGGAAGAAGGGTCTCCCTTCCCTCACAAGTAGTTTACTTTTCCAAGCAAGCATGACAAGACATGGCATGACAAGCATAAGCATTCTAGGAAGAAGGGTCTCCCTTCCCTCACAAGTAGTTTACTTTTCCAAGCAAGCATGACAAGACATGGCATGACAAGCATAAGCATTTTAGGAAGAAGGGTCTCCCTTCCCTCACAAGTAGTTTACTTTTCCAAGCAAGCATGACAAGACATGGCATGACAAGTATAAGCATTCTAGGAAGAAGGGTCTCCCTTCCCTCACAAGTAGATTACTTTTCCGAACAAGCAAGCATGATACATGACATGACAAGCATGGGCATTTAGGAAGAAGGGTCTCCCTTCCCTCACAAGTAGTTTACTTTCCAAGCAAGCATGACATGACATGACACGCATGATAAGACAACATGACAAGTTTCAAGCACGGAAATGGTATTTCCAATCAAGTGAAGTGCACAAGGTTTTCAAGGGCTTTATCGGCTTTCTACGAAATACAAGCATGATTATAAATTGCTTTTACTTCCTTGTATGATATAAATTGTTCCTGTTCTATATATGCAATTTTTTTCCTACTTTATGTAAGCTATCTGTATACTATGACTGTTGGTTAGTATTTAGTACCCGCTGAGTATTCCATGCTCAGCCGTACTTCTTATGTCGGCAGGTTCTGAGGGAGCTGCTGCTCCATTTGATGTTTGTGCTCCTGGTCCATGGGTGGAGGAGGAGTACGTCGAGGAGCCATTGGTGGAACCTCCCGTAGAGGGTTATCATTAGGTGGTGTTAGATTCTGAGTGGATTAGCTGTGGGTGAGCATGAGTGATTATATCCATGTATTTTGGCGGGCATGTCCGCACTTTCTTTGTTTTGATTTCTTGGTATTAAACTTGGACCATGTGTATATACTTAGAGGTTGTTAGACTTCCGCTGTGTTTTATAGTTATGTTTCTGCTGTCATCCTCTATTGTATATGCTCTATGGGTTTTTGCAGGTTGGTTTGTCAAGCGAGTCACATAAGCCATGATTAGTCGTCCAAAGTTCACTCTAACTCCTAGGGTGGGTTTTTGGTCGCGACAACTCTGGTCATCACAATAGCCATCAGCCACAAAACAAATACATGTGTATTATTTACCATTGTGTCTATTTTACAAAATGGAGGCGCCACTAACGCGTCGGGACAAGTCTCTATCCAAAGACAAAAGTACAAGGTGCAGGATCCACACCTATTACTCGTCTGCTCCAGTATCTGTTGACATGAAACGTCAGTGAGCTATGAAGCCCAATAAAAAAAACCACAATCCATCTATACTATCTTCTACATTATAGCAAACCATCAATAAACACATAATATACATATGCCGGTTCATGATACAATTTAGTAATATATCCAAGTTATATTGTGACCCTCAGTCACACAAGGCCATCGCACCCAACACGAGATTCCCAATCTCGAATATCTTTCCCAATTATGGAGTTTGTTATGCAACATGTATTTCTTTTACCAAGTTATTTGTTTCGATCATCAACCATGTTTTACTCCGAGTCCTGAGACTTTGTTAACCAGCCTTTAGCCCATACATGTTCATCATAGAGTGGTCTCTATACCTTATTCAAGCTTGATCATTCCAAGCTCAACACAATTCCAGCATTAACCGGTCACATCATAACTTGAGTCATCCAGAATCCTGAATACTGTTCCGGTATTTACCCGAATCATGACCAACCCTTGGATGTCCCAACCCACACAGACCAGAATCCTGAAGATTCTACACAATTAGGGTAATCATCCTCCAAGGACTTACCACATATACTCTGACTAACAGCATCTACTGTGTATACACACCGCCATCTCACTGGTTATCAGTCACGAAGGAACCCCGGCCAACTTGTCTACCGTTATCTTCTGGCTATTCACTGGAGGCACCCCGGGCCTTACTAGACACCGTCTCTCCATGACGTGCCATCTAGAAGGAACCCCGATAGGCACAGCGCTGCCTCTTTGGACCCAACCATAGAGGAACCCCGGTCAATACACTATATAATGCTCAGTCACTTTAGAAATCTTTTAGGACTTCGACATCTCCCAGTTCAACCAATTGTGGCAATGCTTGAGCATGCCGACTCAACTAACTGCGAATTCGAAGATTCCACACTATACACAATCACTACTCCGGACCGAGTCAAAGAGGATCTATGGATAGTAATCCACTCACTCCCGACTATCAGTCATGGAGGTCTACACACTACGACCCCGACTATTCCAGTATCAAAATAATCATCCCATCATTACACATGCCATGTCAAGTCAACAAATCGCTTAGCGATTGGTCACCCAATCGATCGCCGAACCTAAATTTTGAGTTATTCAACCTGAAACCGAGGGCTACGCCCCTCTGCTCAGTTCCTATACCTCCCTATACAAGTACATACAACCCATTTTAACACACCATGACAAGCATAATGTTGAATAAAGATCTGAGATCAGGAAGGGGCTCTGTAATTATCAAAACCATACTGTTGTTCCTAAAACGACAGACTAGGTTTTATTTAGAAATTCATATTGTTAAATCCAACCATCAGATCTCATTGTAATTTTGATATGATTGACAAAGTAGGAAGGTCGCAATATGGTAAAAATCTGAGCATGATCTGAGATAAGAAAGGTTCCCTGTAATGATCAAAACCGTGTTGTTAGCCTTAAAAACAGCAGACTAGGTTTTCCTTTAGAAATTCATATCATCCTATCCAACCATCAGATCGCAGTGAAACTTTGATATGATTTACAGATTAAGAAGATAAATATGTGGTAAAATTTATAGCATGATCGGAGATTTGGAGGGTTCCCTATAATTAGGAAAACCGTACTGTTAGCCTTAAAAACAGTAGACTAGGTTTTCGTTTAGAAATTCATATCCCTATCCAACCATCAGATCGTAGTGAAATTTTGAAATGATTTACAGATTAGGAAGATAAATTTAGAGTAACAATTTGAGCATGATCAGAGCTCAGGAAGGGTCTGATATAAACAGCACAATTCGCATAATTTATCTAGTGGAATGAAAAATAGATAAGAAAGAGTTTTTATTACCTTTGGTACACATGTTTTGAAGCTCTGAGAGATGAAGTAGACGCCGCCAATGCGCTCAACACGTCTAAAAATTTTAGGATACGCCTCTTTATCTCTCTCTCTAGACTTTCTCTCTCTAGAAAATTCCCTTTCTCTCTCTAGAATGTTTCTCTTTCTAGAAAATCCGGCAGGGCTTCGCCTCTCTCTCACTAGGATGAGAGAAATGGCTGGATGGTGGTATAGTATTTATAGACTAGCCTAACCCACACATGCGCACCAAGTGTCGCTTGGAAGGTGCCATGTGTTGGCCTGAGCCGAGACACGTGTCGCGGCTTGCGAATCGCGACCGGTTTCCGGTAATGTCACCAAAAGTCATTCCAAAACCATATCATATGATTTTCGATTTCGACAAAACTTCAGGTGATCGATCTTGGGGTAGTCTGACACCTGCTGTAAAAATTTTGGGGAAATCCGATGAGTTTTGACTGCCAAAAAGTGGGACCGGAAGAATTCGCAAAACCCACAAAATTTCCAATTTCGGATACAAAACACACTGGGGTTTCGCCATATGAGATGATAAACTGCCGAAATGACAGACGGTCATTCCCATGGCCTTCCAGCATGTAGTGGAACAATCCACATGGATTTCAATTAGAAATTCCGCTAAATATAGAGCCCCAATCGAAATTCGAATTCCCTGATTTTCTCGATGTTTCCTGTAGCATCCCGAACTTTTCTATATTTAATGAATAGCACTTTCGTGCCTAATTGATCTTCCTCGTAGTCAAATTAATAAATAAGGGATAAATCGGAAATTCCGAAACATTAGAAATGTTCATTTTCGAAAGACGAACCCAACGCAAGTTGAATCGTCGAAATCGGACGAGCGAGTCAAAAGATATGGCCAAAACAGTCCAGACCTGCAGAGCACCGATCGCTCGGTCCAGTCAGCGATTGATCGGTAGCTATCGCACGGTCAAAAATTTTGTATGGGGAAATTTTCCAGAGAGTAGTTTTTTGACCGGTCGGTCGGTCAGAGTACCGATCGCTCGGTATGCAACCGATCGATCGGTCATAACCACCGATCGATCGGTCCCCGTGTTTTGCAGAAAATTTTGTAAGGGCATTTTCATCTTTTGGGCGTTAAACCCTTTCTTCTTAAGGCTTGCCCGAGCCTTTAGGGCTTCATTCACATACTTAGAAGATTTGGAGAGATAGAGAGAGAGGAGAAGGGGATTTCCTAACCTAGGTTTTCCTCTTGAGAAGAAATCAAGATTTTGGGCTACCCAAGGTTTATTTCAAGGCTTAAATTCTTCAAATCCAAGGTTCAACTCGTGTGAGACTCCTCCTCCCAAGTTAGGGCAGCAACTCACACAAGTTTTTCCAAGGGGTTTCTTCCTCAACTCAAGCTTTCTTCAAGCAAGGGCTTCTTCTTTCAAGTTGGAGCTCAAATCAAGGTTCCTACCAAGATCAAGCCTTGATCTAAGGTTAGTACACCCTACTAACTTACCCTAGCAATAAATCTAAGTTTTCTTTATGAAATGTGATTTATGCAATTATGTTTGCTTTCTTGTGAAATGTATCATCCCTAATAAATATAAACAAGATAAAGAAATGGTATGGATGTTTGGATGGATGTTGGATGTGGCGATTGGATGCCGAATGGGTGATGTATGGTATGTGTGGGTCGTGGATTAGAAAATGGAGGATGGGCATTTCCCAAATAATAAACTTACCTTGAGTGATTGAATGTAAAATATGCACTAAAAAGGAGAAAATGAACAATGAGGAAACGTGCATGCTAAGTGTTTGACAAAATACCTAAACTATGAAATAATGATTTAAATGAAGAAATGGAAAGGGGCCTTATGCATGTATTCTCATGAATGATGAATGGATTTAAATACCATGTTGATTACTCAAATTCTCATATGCATATATTTTGAATTGAATGGTGATGTCATACCTCTCTTATTATCCTTATTCCATGGTTGTCACGATTGACACGTACACAAGCACGCATGATAGCATGAACCGAGATTTCAAGAGCATATGCATATAATAACCAACAAGAAAATATTGCATGTCAAGGAGGTTGGTAGCCCAGGGACATTCGGGTACTAGACTCTGGCTCACAAGAAAACCCCTAAAACACCTATTGTCAAGGAGGTTGGTAGCCCAGGAAAAATTCGGGTACTAGCCTCTGGCTCACAAGAAAACTAAACAAGTAATAAAAATCACCTATTGTCAAGGAGGTTAGTAGCCCAGGGACATTCGGGTACTAGCCTCTGGCTCATAAGAAAACCATACATATCAAGGAGGTTGGCAGCCCAGGGAGATTCGGGTGATAGCCTCTAGCTCACAAGTTACAAGATACAAGGTTACAAGATGATGACAAGACATTCATGCATGCACGCATACATGGTTTTAAAATGCATACCGGGACATGGAAACGGGTTTTCAAGCATGAGTTTTGTCGGCGTTTTTGCATTCATGCACATCAAGATGATAATATTGCTCCATGTTTAATATTGTTTGATTCTATGATCTTACTATTGCCTGGAATTGATGATTGGTATTGTACTACTCCTTGCGTGTTTGTTATTGTTATGGATAGCTAGAAGCTTGTACTCGCTGAGTATTCCATGCTCAGCCATACTTTAATGTCGGCAGGTACTGAGGGAGCCCTCGACCCAGAGCCTTGGGTCGAGGAAGAGTATATCGAGGAGAGAGAGCCATCTATCCCACTGCAGTCTCAGGCAGACCGAGACCTTGACGTGTGGCCATACCTCGACTACTGTTGAGGGGAGAGTACGAGAGGGTCTTTTATGTATTTTGACATTTTGATAGGTGGGTCTGTCCACCTTAGACTTAGACATGTTTTGTATATATGTTAACTTGGAATACTATTTTGGAAATCTTAGAAGAAAAGAAAAAGTTAGTTTACGCTTCCGCATTTTTGTTTAGCTTCCGCGCTCTGATTAGCATTGTTTAGTACTTTAATTATCTTGTTCATGACAGGATGGTTTGGCAGGTACGTATAGTCACGCCTAAAGTATCCCTAAACTCCTAGGGGGTATTTTGGGGCGTGACATTTCCACACAGAGGACCTTCGCGGTTTTCTGAATTGATGTGCAACTGAATCGGAACGATAGGTGGACGTCCTAATAGCCGACTGGCACACTATGTGCGCAGATCGAAGAAAAACACTAATTTCGTAGTAGTGCAACCCAATTCCGAGTAATACCTACTTTACACAAATTTATCAAACACATAACTAATTAACCTCAATTAAGGACCGATAATCCAAAATTTTATTATCTTAAAATTCTGGGTCGCTACAGAAGAAGTCCAATTTCTCCAGGTTCCTCAAAGGCAAGAAGGGTAAGAACAAGAACAAGAAAGCTTCTGAGAAAAAGGACAAGGAAAAGAATCAGAATGTCTGCTTCTATTGCAAGAAACCGGTCACTGGAAGAGGAATTGCAAAGTTTACTTAGCATCCCTCAAGGACAAGCCTTTGGAAGGTATCGCAGAATCTTTCATCATTGAATCCAATTTCATTATTGGTTTCTCAAACTCTTGGTGTGTAGATAGTGGATATACTCACATATTTGTAATATGTTACAGGGGTTTCAGGAGAGTGGAAAGCTCAGTGATAGGGAAGTCAAGATAAGGATGGGAACAGAAGCAAGTGTTGTTGGGATGTCCATCGGAACTTATATTTTAGAATTTGCTTTTAATAGGATCATAGTTTTAAAAGACTACTTATATATGCCAGACATGAACAAAAATTTGATTTCTGTTTCTAGTTTAATTGTTAATGGTTATTCAGTGCATTTTGATACTAATGTAGTTATCAAATACAATAATAGTTTTATTGTTTTCGGCACATTGTCTAATGGTATTTATTATCTTGATCCTATAAGCAATTCTATAAATAACATTGAGGATAAAGAGTCCACCGGTGTGACACCTCAGAAAGAGGTAGAGAGTCTGTGAATCTAACATACTTATGGCATCTCGGATTAGGCCATAACAATTTGGATAGGCTCAACAAATTGCTAAAGGATGGCCCTTTAAACCATTTACATGTTGAACCTTATCCAACTTGTGAACCTAGTTTATAAGGTAAAATGACCAAAAGGCCATTTATACGCAAACCTATGAGAGCCACAAGTATATTAGAATTAATTCACACTGATGTATGTGGACCCATGAATCATTCAGCCAGAGGCACCTTTTTCTACTTCATTACATTCAAAGATGATTTTTCAAGATATGGTTATATATATCTAACGAAACACAAGTCGGAATCTTTTGAAAAGTACAAAGAATTCCAGAATGAAGTAGAAAATAATCAGGTAAATGTATTACACTCTCAGATCCGACCGAGAAGGAGAGTACATCTCGAATGAGTTCATGGATTATCTTAGAGATAATGGAGTTTTAACCCAATGGACTCCCCCAGGAACACCTCAGCTTAATGGTGTTTCAGAAAGAAGAAATGGAACCCTATTGGATATGGTTCGTTCAATGATGAATAATACTGATTTTGCCAGTATCTTTTTGGGGATATGCATTAGAGACTGTAGTCTATCTATTGAATAGGGTACCTTCTAAATCAGTTTCCAAAACTCCAATTGAGCTATGGATGGGGTGAAAGCCTAGTCTAAAGCATATCAGAATATGGGGTTGTCTAGTTCATATGCAAAAGCAGAACTTTGATAAGCTGGAAAGTAGGACTGAGAAGTGCCTATTCATAGGATACCCAAAAGAAACTCATGGATATTATTTCTATAATCCTAGCGAACAAAAGGTGTTTGTAAGCAGGAATGCCATTTTTCTAGAAGAGGATATGATCCTCAATAGAAAAGATGGACTTAGAATTGATCTTGAGGAGCAAAGTCAGGATAAAGCTGTAGAGACCCGAATCTTTTTCATGTTTTTAGTGCATTGCATTAAGGGTATTTTAGTCTTTATAAGATGTTAAAGTGTGTGTATTCATATCTAATTATGGTGATGTAAACTAGGCTTAATCAACTTGTAACGGATGGATGTCATAGCACATCCTAAACTTTAGGAAGCTCTAGTTTTAGCACCGTTTACTGGAATTGTGTGATTCTTGAACCATTAGAAAGGTGTTGGAATCCTCTTCGAGATTCATGTTTAGTGTTTTTCCTCATTTTGAGTTTAAGTCAAGTCAATAGTGAGTTTTGTCTAATGGAATTGCAGATCAGTCAACTTTGGGGATATTTTAGTCTATAAGTTAAGTGGAAATTAGAAATTCTAAAATGCCAGAAATGTTCGTTTTCGAAAGACGAATCCAACCCAAGTTGAATCGTCAAAATCCGACGAACGAGTCAAAAGTTATGGCCAAAACAGTAAAGGGAGTCAAAACCTGCAGGAACCGATCGCTCGGTCAGAACCAGCGATCGATCGGTCCAAAACCGATCGATCGGTATCTATCGACTGGTCCAAAATTTTGTATGGAGAAATTTTCCAGAAAGTGTGTTTTTGACCGATCGCCCGGTCATAAACACCGATCGATCGGTAGGCAACCGATCGCTCGGTCATTACCACCGATCGCTCGGTCCTTCGTGTTTTTGCTGATTTTTAGTATGGGCTTTTTGGTCTTTTCGTTCTTAGACCTTGGGGCTATAAATAGGGGGTCCTACTCGAAATATTAAAATACTCCACCTAGTTCTAACCTAATTTGGCAAAAAGGGGGAGAAACCTAGGGTTTTGAGAGAGGGTTTTCTTGGAGAAGGAGGAGATTGATAGGAGATTGCAAGAAAAGTTTAGGAAGCTTCTCCAAATCGTCTTGGGAGCGTTTTGAATCCAAGGGAAGGATTCCTAAGGTCGATATACTATCCTAATCAACTCTATTTTAAGGTTGTATGAATGTTGATGTGCTAAGAATTGTAGAAATAGATAGTTGATGCATTTTCCCTAATTTTCTATGAAATAAGCTAATTATGGATGAGAATGTAAATGAAAATATGGATTTGAATGTGGATAGAATGTATGGAGGATGGGAAATGTATGGAGGATGGGATTAATTTGTGGATGTGGATGAATATATGGATTGTATGGATGGAATTATGATTTGATGAATGCATGAAAAAGGTAGAGAAACAATGGGTTCATATTATGTGTACACAAGGTGTTTGTGAAAATGCTTGAAAGGATAAATGCTATTATACTCTTATGAAATGGTGGTAAATTGATTATGAATTGTGTTAAGGATTATGATAAGATATATATGTGATTGTTTGGTAAGTATATCTAATTACTTGCATGGAAATTGGTAGTCGGGAAGGTAAGAACTTAGAGGAAAATCTCTCAGACCGGGAATTCTCTAACTGTTTGGTATGGGACATATAGTGGAGTTTCCATGGTGGGAGATCGGAACCTAAGCAATTACCAACTCGAATATTAATTTCGACACTTAAGCACATATGGACGTGTATGTTAAGATAAGAGTCTCACAAGTCACACATATGGACTACAAGCATGAACATGGCATACGTATGACATTCTGAATAAGCATAAGCATGGCATGGTCCGTATCCGCCAAGAACGGCATGTCTCATTACAGTGTGGTCTGAATAAGTTCATAAGGCATGGTCCGTATCCGCCAAGAACGGCATGTCTCATCCTGGTATGATCTGAATAAGTGCATAAGCATAAGTGTAAGTATCTCACAAGCACGTGGTCTCATAAGCATAAGTAACTCATAAGTGTATTGTCTTCCAAGTCTAAGATTCTCACAAGTACACGAGTCAAGGTGATGATATGATGTATATGCGCACACGTTCTTCCGCACTCTGATTATGTTATTATGCTATTGGATATGTTTCTGACTAAGTGCAGGTATATTATTATTGTTGATTGGATTTTATATACACTGAGTACCTTTGTACTCAGCCGGACTTTTGTCTTGGCAGGTATAGAGCAGGAGTACACGGTGGAGCTGTGGGTTGAGGAAACATACATTGAGGAAGGAGGTGAAGGTGAGCCTTCTGAGGAGAGAGCCGGAGACTTGGGCGGCTACACCTCTTAGTTTACATTTCTTTTCATTGACAGAGTTTTGTAATTGACTTTTAGAGGATGTTGCTCGGTAGACTTCTCATTAGTTGTGTATCAGACTTGTTGGTTCATTGTGAGTTGTATATATAGACCTTAAACTTGTGCAGGTTGGATTGGGTTTATATATCGGAATTTTATTACTCTCATTTTTGGAGACTCGTGTAGTAGCCTTGTATGCATGGTTTTAAACAGGTTAAGTGAATGTGGCGATTCCAAAGTCCTATTTTAGCCTTAGTAGGATTTGGGGTCGTTACAAAAGCGACCATGGTTAATCCCATCTTAACTGAACCTTTAAATACACAACAGCCTAAGAGAAGTGAACGGATTAGTAGTCCTCTAGATAGATTGTCTTATCAGCATGAGGTATATTCTATGGAATCGAATTCCTTAGACGATGATCCTTACACTTATCATGAAGCAATATGTGATATTGATTCTGGTAATTGGCATAAGGCCATGGAATCTGAAATGGACTCCATGCACTCGAATGGTGTCTGGACCCTGGTTGAAAAACCTGAGGAAATTAGACCTATTGGGTGCAAATGGATCTACAAGAGGAAATGTGATCCGATGGAAAGGTAGAGACCTTTAAAGCAAGGCTTGTGGCGAAAGGGTATAGTCAAAGAGCTGGTATCCACTATGAGGAAACCTTTTCACCAGTAGCAATGCTAAAGTCCATCAAAATTCTATTATCAATTGCAGCCTTTTATGATTATGAGATATGGCAGATGGATGTCAAAACCGCTTTCTTGAATGGAAACATTCAAGAGGATATTTATATTAACTAGCCCAAAGATTTTGAACTCCATGGCCAAAATAATAAAGTCTGCAAATTGATAAAATCCATTTATGGCCTTAAGCAAGCTTCTCGGAGTTGGAATATCCATTTTGATGATTCAATCAAAATCGTTTGGTTTTCAACAAAACATGGATGAAGCATGTGTGTACAAGAAGGTCAGTGGAAAATTCCAAGAAAGGGTTTTTACCCTTTAGGCATGGAATTAGTCTCTCCAAATCAAAGTCTCCAAAGACTAATGATGAAAGAGAGTAGATGAGTCATATCCAATATGCATCTGCGATGGGAAGTCTCATGTATGCTATGTTGTGCACAAGACCTGATATTTATCACGCAGTGAGTATCATGAGTAGATATCAATCAAATCTGGGTCTTGAGTATTGGACAGCAGTTAAGCACATTTTCAAGTATTTGGGGAGAACAATGCACCACTGTAGGGTACACAAATTTAGATTTTGAGGCAGATGTTGATGATAGAAAATCCACCTCAGGATTTGTCTTTACTCTTGGGAAATGAGCATTTAGTTAGAGGAGTTGCAATCAATCAACAACTGCTGATTCAACAACTGAAGCTGAATCTGTTGCTGTATGTGATGCTGCAAAGGAAGTAGTGTGGATAAAGAAGTTTATTCTTGAACTTGGTGTTGTCTCCTCAATTGAATTTCCTATCACACTTTATTGTGATAATAGTGGTGTTGTAGCTCAAGCCATAGAGCCTAGAGCACATCAGAGGATAAAGCACATTGAAAGGAGATTCCATTTGATTTGAGACATTCTCAAGAGAGGAGACATTGAGTTATCCAAGATTGTGTCAGCGGATAATGTGGCGGACCCATTTACTAAAGCACTACCTCAGAAGGTGTTTGAGAAACATCTAGAGTCGATGGGTATTAAATACATAGGAGATTGGCTTTGAGAACAAATGGGAGATTGTTAGACATATATGCCCACGAAAGCCATTCCAGAATTGTATTTATCTATTTAATCAATAAATGCATATTTTACATTTACACATTATCTTCTACATTGGGTAACATGTCAAAAGTATCTCATTGGATCAGACTACCTTGTCCCTTAGGTAACATTGTATGAAAACCATCCAATTAGTTGATAACTGATTGCTAAGGAGATATGGTTTTTTCAGTTCCCTATAGACTTAAAATTGTTCTGAGTTAATCAGGATACATCTGGACAATGTATTCCTAATAACTTACACATTGTTAGTTCCATATGATGGAGTGATGAATCTCAATCACTGAGGGAAGGGTCTCTTGACTAAGAAGTAGATATAAGTAAGAAGTACTTGTATTGCAATTGGATCGCTCAGTGGATACCCTAAGAAATATACTGTCTTTATATTTAGGGTAATCCATTTGACAAATTATCCTTAACCTGAGAGGTCGACATCTTCTCTAGTATTTACCTATGTAGCTTTGATGCAGCCAATCGTCAATGTCCAACACATGAGACTAAATACGGGCTCGTTGGGTTATGTACACTATATTAGAAGAAGTGTGTGTACGCTCAACAAGGATTCCACTACTCTTAACTGAGTAAATAATATTGAGTTAATACTTGTCAAAATCGGACTTAAAAAACCCAGCGCTGGTATTTATCAGTGAAATTGTTTTATCGAGGAATTTATTTTCCGTATAAAAGAAATATAATAATTATTATTATTATTTCTTTTAAACAATTTGTAAAATGTTTTGAAAGTCCAAGTTTGAATAAAAGTATCAAATAGAATAGGTTCTCAATATAAGCTAGGGATTAAAGGCCGTATTAGATAATGTCTCGTAAGCTTATAACAATATTAGAAGTGGAGGGATGCATCTGTAAACAAATCTTGAGATAAAAATACTTACAACTAATTCTCTAATTTCTGGAGGTTAATCACATTGTGTTAATGGACATTAATTGTGATTGGTGGAAGTCTAGGGATATAGATAAAATTTTATAATCCTAATGGAGTATAGGAAAGGTGTTTCCTGGTAACAATGCTTTAACCAAAAATGTTGAGTACTTGGTCCCACAACCAGAAATAAGAGATCCCTTTAGATCTCACACACAAAGACTTTCTTAAAGTATATAATTTAATGATTTATTAAATTAATTAATTTCTCTAAGTAATCACTATATGGTATAGTGAAGCTCTTAAAGGTGAAATCACATCAGATGTGAAAAACCAAATAGGTAGGACCCATTGGGGATTATTTTAAAATAATAATAAAAGTGACCAAAGAGGGTTAAGAACCCTTAGGGGCATGTGGAGTGGGGCCCACCTAGGGTGGGACGCCCACTTCATGGAGATAATAATAGTTATTATTATTTAATTAGTTTCTAATTACTACTCTCTTTATTGGATAAGGTTAGTTAGTTAGTTAGAGTTAGTTACTAATTAAAGATTCCTTGTTGGACAAGGATTCTATTAGTTTCTTACTAATCAAGGAATCCTAATTTGATTAGGATAAGGATATGCTTAGTTGGTTACTAATAGATAAGATTAGTTTCTATTTTGATTAATCCTAATTAATTATAGAGAAATAAAAAAGGAAACAAATTGAGGGTATCCTAATAGGATTAGGATAAGGATAAGATCCAAAATTATCTATTTAAAGGGGAGGACGTCCAAGGGTTGGACACACTTTTAAATTTCTAGATTTTTGGAAATCTTTCTCTCCCCTCTCCTTATAAGCTCTCGCCCCTTTCTCCCTTCCTCAAGGTGTACGGTCAACCCCCCTCTTCCCCCTTTTCTTCTTATCTTGTGTTCTAAGTTTTGAACATTAAAGAAGATCGAGAAAGCCTATCTTTATTAATAAAGATTGGATCTTTATTTCAAGATCCTAGAACTGGATATTTTGAAGGACTATTAGCTTCCATTAGAGAAAGCTTTAAAGAAAAAGAAGGTCTGTGTGCATTGCGAAGGAGACTTGATGCTTGTTTAGTTTTGTTGGTCTAACATTCTATCGTGGAATTGACTTAACAATTCCAAAGTCGCAAAGGTGATTGTGATTTTTACTCTCATTGAATAAAATCAATTAGAATCTTAGTCAAATCTTGGGATTCGATGTATCCCCCCCAAGAACTGTTTTTCTAAAATTAAAAAGAGGCATACTTTTATGTTACGCCACTGACACTGAGGATGATCATTCAGCAGCCGTTGGCGTAATAAGCCTGTCTATTGGGTTTAATAGGATAATTACACTACAATGACATGTATAGATGCACAGTACACAATTAACCAAAAGATGTAAAATGATTAGTGTTAAGTTAAACGCTTAGGCATTTTCGAACAAGATTAAGGTTTAGTTGGTTTAAACCTAGGTTTCGGGTTAAACCTTTAGATGATGCCTTCCCCAGCAGAGTTACAGAGCTGTGAGTGCGGAATTCTGACCCACAAAAAAGGGTCGCTGTATACTGTCACGGGTGTGAAGGTTGATTAAGAGTCACCACTTATTCATTCCTAAGGGATAAGTCCCCCAAGAGTTGAATAAGGTCTTGGTCTACGAGTGAGATCAAGGTAAGGGGTTCAGCTAAGTCCAAGGAAGATGTTAGGCACCCCGAGGCTTCCATTTTACAATGGTTCCGTACTCCCTAGGTGTAAGTTGAAAAATCAAATTCGGTGAACCCCAAATCAAGGGTTTGAGTTGAGAATCTACAAGATCGAGAGGATGGTTAAGTTTCCCTAATAGTCTATCTACCCTTTTAATGATTTTAAAAATTAAGTTATTAATCTTAAGGGAAGATGATAATCAAGTGCGAAATAAGAAAACCAAGCAAACCACAACACAATGATTTTTACGTGGAAACCTGAAAAAATCTTAATTCGGTGAATCCCAAATCTATGTTTGAGTTGAGAATCTACAAGTTTGAGGGGTTGGTTAGGTTTTTCTAATAGTCTGTCTACCCTTTTTGATGTTTATAAATTAAGTTATTTAACTCAAGGGAAGATGATAATCAAATGTGGAATAAGGAAAACCGAGCAAACCACAACACAAGGATTTTTACGTGGAAACCCTTTCGGAAAAAACCACGGGACCTAGTCCAGTCATGAGAATCCACTAAGACAAAGTAAACAAGAACTTACAAGACTTGAACTTGACTCCTTCGGACTCGACACCACAATCCTTCAGTTCTTAGTCCTCCACGCCTTGAAAAGTCACCACGTACTCTCAAGTCCCATGATCAACTGCAGCCGCTTGTACTTCTATTTGTGTCTCTAAAACAGTCCACGATCTTCCGATCGAAGTGGAAGGGTTCTATATAAATAGGGAAGTGAAAACCATGTTTAGAAGTTGCTAAAATAGTTAAAAACCAAAGAAGGAAGTAAAGGATTCGCATTAGCAAAACCCACATATCAGGGTCGACCCATGGGTCACATTTGGTCGACCAAAAATACACCTTCGGTCGACCAAAAGGTCCCTTTGGGTCGACCCTAAGAAAATCAACATTCTGTTAAAAAACCTCATACATTATTTTGCCTATTCAGGGTCAACCCAAAACGCCCAGGGTCGACTCTGAGGCTAAAAATGATTTTAAAACATTATTTTCAGCTCTCAGTCTCTTCACAAAATTTGTAGCTCTATTCGACATGGTCGATTTGAAATATTATAGAGCAAAATATGAGATACAGTTTGTGAGATATGCCCCAAACAAGCAACCTTGGTTTTTTGAAATAATTTCAGATTTTAAAACAAGTTTTGCACTATTTATCTCATCACCTAGGGTTTAAAACTTCATTTTCAAATCTTGGTCACTTCATGAAAGTTGTATCTATTTTTGACACGGTCGATTTGACATATTATAGGGTAAAATATAAGCTACGGTTTGAGAGATATGTGCAGAACAAGCAACCTTGGTTTTTTGAAAACATTTCAGCATTGTTAACTTATTTTTCACTACTTATCTCATCACCTAGAGTCCGTATGATTAGACTAGGACACCTTTACCACCTAAGGCATCATGTTAGGATCATTCTAGGTCAAATCTCACCTATGGTCACATGGTATCTAGGTCACTTACCATCCTATAAAGGAAATGATCATCTGAGTGGATCAAGCGATTCTTCAACGCGCTTCAACTTCACTTGTCGTGGATGCTTGACGACAATGACACAAGAACCACTCCTAGACACCTAGACTCACTTGTTTTGACACCGGAATAAGCCAATACAAAAACATGCAATTTACAATCTCCCCCTTTGGCAATTTCATGGTAAAACCAAACTGAAGTACATGACTTGACACAAACTCACCCAAACACATCAAAACGGTGATGACTCCAACACTCTTACATGACATCAGTCGACAAATCATCTTAATTTAAGACACTTAAGCTCTTGCGAAGAAAAATCAGTCTGCTGCAACCTTAGACCTACACATGCTCAAAAACAAAATACCTAGTGAAGCTGTAGCACCCCAGACTTTTTCATCCTTAATGAATACCACCTTCATAGCTAATTGGCCTTTTTATAGTCTAATTAATAAATAAGGGAGAAATCGGAAATTCCGAAACGTTAGAAATGTTCGTTTTCGAAAGACGGATCCAACGCAAGTTGAACCGTCGAAATCCGACAAGCGAGTCAAAAGATATGGTCAAAACAGTCCAGACATACAGGAGACCGATCGCTCGGTCCAGTCAGCGATCGATCGGTCCATAACCGATCGATCGGTAGCTATCGCACGGTCAGAAATTTTGTATGGGGAAATTTTCCAGACAGTGAGTTTTTGACCGATCGATCGGTCATAAACACCGATCGCTCGGTAGGCAACCGATCGATCGGTCATAACCACCGATCGCTCGGTCTTCGCGTTTTTGCAGAAATTTCAGTAAGGGCTTTATCGTCTTTTGGGGGTTAAACCCTTTCTCCTTAAGGCTTGCCCGAGCCTTAGGGCATCATTCAATATACTTAGAGAGATTTGGGAGATAAGAGAGAAGAGAAAAGGGTTTCCTAAACCTAGGTTGCTTTTGGAGAAGAAATCGAAGGGGTGAAGACCCTAGATCGTCCCCAAGCACGTTTTCTTCAAGATTTCAACTCAAGCTCGTGTGGAGGTGCATTCTCCAAGCTAGGGCAGAACTCACTCACGTTTTGAAAGAGGTTTCTTCCCCCAACTCAAGTCCCCTTCAAGCAAAGGCTTCCTCCTTCCAAATAGAGCTTATATTTCAAGGTTTCTTCAAGATCAAACCTTGATCTAAGGTTAGTACACCCTACTAACTTTCCCTAGCAATAACCTAGGTTTTCTAGTGTAAATGGTGATTATATATATTATGCTTTTCCTTCCCTATGCATTGTATTAACTCAACAAATATAAACAAGATAAGGGGAATGGAATAAATGTGTGGATGGGATGTCGATTGAGGCGATTGGATGCCGTATGGATGTTGTGTGATGTGTGAAAAGGAAAATGGAAGATGGGCACTTTACAAATAACGAATGTACCTTGATGTCTTGATGAAAAATACGCACTAAATAAGGGAAATGGAAGGACTAAGAAATGTGGCCCACCGGGTGTTTGATAAAATGACTAAACAAGGGATAAATGGACTTAATGAAGAAAATGGAAATAGAAATTGTGTAAATGTTCTTAGAAATGATAAATTGCTCAAATGTGCTATATGTTGCCTAAATTTTCATACCACTATGTTAAGGATTGAAATGCCATAGTCATGTGATCCGCCCATTCAAGTATGTCATCATGATTACCACTATTGACAAGCACACAAGCACGCATGCATGCATGAAACCGGGTTTTTCCAAGATTGTATTTGTATATGAAATGAATCAAGAACATGACAAGGAGGTTGGTAGCCCAAGGAAGGGTGCTAGCCTCTGGCTCACAAGAGAAATGGAACAAGAACATGACAAGGAGGTTGGTAGCCCAAGGAAGGGTGCTAGTCTCTGGCTCACAAGAGAAATGGAACAAGAACATGACAAGGAGGTTGGTAGCCCAAGGAAGGGTGCTAGCCTCTGGCTCACAAGAGAAACGGAACAAGAACATGACAAGGAGGTTGGTAACCCAAGGAAGGGTGCTAGCCTCTGGCTCACAAGAGAAACGGAACAAGAACATAACAAGGAGGTTGGTAGCCCAAGGAAGGGTGCTAGCCTCTGGCTCACAAGAGAAATGGAACAAGAACATGACAAGGAGGTTGGTAGCCCAAGGAAGGGTGCTAGCCTCTGGCTCACAAGTATACAAGTCAAGAACAAATGAAGACATGAAATACAAGACAAGACACGATACACATACATGATTTGACCGAGCCACGAAAAAGGTTTCCGAGACATGAGTTTTACCGAGGTTTTTGCATTCATATACGCATGTCAAGATATGGCTATGTATCTTATGCTTTCACTATTGCTTTAAATTAATATCTTGTATTGCTCACTGTTGTTATGTGTTCGTTATTGTTATGGTTAGCTGGTAGTTTGTACTCGCTGAGTATTCCATGCTCAGCCGTACTTTTATGTCGGCAGGTACCGTGGATGTCCTCGACCCCGAGCCTTGGGTCGAGGAGGAGTATGTAGAGGAGAGGGAGCCACCTATCCCATGGCAGTCTCAGGAGGATGGGGACTTGGATGTGTGGCCGTATCTCGACTACTGTTGAGAGGAGAGGGTTAGAGAGTCCCTTTTTGTATTTTGATAGGTGGGCATGTCCACCTTTACTTTGATTGTATTTAGTATATGTTAACTTGGAATACTATATGGAATAATAGAAGAAAAGAAAAAGTTGGCTTATGCTTCCGCACTTATGTTTAGTTTCCGCGCTCTGATTATCATTGTATTATATTATGTTTAGCCTCTTGCATTACAGGATGGTTTGACAGGTACACGTAGTCACCTCTAAAGTATCCCTTAACTCGTAGGGGGTATTTTGGGGCGTGACAGAAGTGGTATCAGAGCCCTAGGTATTTGAGTCCCTAGGGTCACTTAGATGATTGAACAAGGTATTAGAATCACCTTAGAGAGTTGTATTCCAAGTATAGACTAACAAGTTAGTCTTAGTCAAAATGGGTTGAACTTCAACCGAACATAGAGTCCTACACTAGGAACACGGATTGTATGTTATGCTATTGTGTTATATACCATGTGTACATTATTGGTGTTGTACTTATTAAATGTGCTTGATGAATATGTATTGAGTGAATTGCGAAAAATTGAGTAAGTGCGAGTTCTGGCTAGAGAAAGTCGCATTTCTTGGACACGTGGTGTCGGCTGAGGGTATTTCTGTAGATCCAGCCAAGGTTGAGGCAGTCATGAGTTGGGAGAGGCGCAAGAGCGTTACGGAGATACGTAGTTTCCTCGGATTGGCAGGCTACTACTGGAGATTTGTGGAGGGATTCTCCAGTTTGGCTGCACCTCTCACCTACTTGACAAGAAAAAGTGCAAAGTTCAGTTGGAGTGACCGATGTGAAGTAAGTTTCCAAGAGTTGAAGAAACGCCTCACCACAGCCCCTGTCCTTACTGTGCCATCCGGACATGGTGGTTATGAGGTATATAGCGATGCTTCGCATATCGGACTTGGGTGTGTCCTTATGCAGCATAAGAAAGTCATTGCCTACGCATCAAGACAATTGAAGGAGCATGAAAAGAATTACCCCACTCATGACTTAGAACTCGCCGCAGTTGTGTTTGCATTGAAGATTTGGCGACATTATCTTTATGGGGAACAATTTGAGGTATTCACAGATCATAAAAGCCTTAAGTATTTGTTTTCCCAGAAAGAGTTGAACCTGAGGCAAAGAAGATGGGTAGAATTTTTGAAAGACTATGAGTGCTCCATTCAATACCACCCGGGCAAGGCAAATGTAGTAGCCGATGCTCTTAGCCGGAAGCCTACTGGACTTTTGGCGTATATGATGCTGAAGGAGTGGAGATTGCTGGAGGATGCATCCAACCTCGACATCAGTTTTAGTCTCCCTACCTATGGGCCGGTAATGGCTAGCATCACAGTTAGGCCATTTATGTTGAGCATGATCCAGGAGTTGCAGGAAATGGATGCCGAACTACTTTCTTGCCGAGACAAGTCAGTTAAAAGTGGCAGTAAGGACTTTACGGCGAGGGAAGATGGAATTATCACTTTCAAGGGAAGAGTATGTGTCCCAGCCGATGAGAAGCTTAAGCGAGAAATCTTGTACGAGGCTCACCGGTCCAAGTACACCGTTCACCCCGGGGGTACCAAAATGTTTAGGGACTTGAAGAAGCATTTTTGGTGGCAGAACATGAAGCGAGAAATAGCGGAGTATGTGTCTAAATGCTTGGTGTGCCAACAAGTCAAAGCCGAACACAAGAGACCGGCTGGACTTTTGCAGTCCCTCCCTATTCCCGAGTGGAAATGGGAACATATCTCTATGGACTTTATCGTGGGATTGCCGAAGACGGTCAAGAAGACCGATGCTATATGGGTAGTTATTGATAGACTCACGAAGTCCGCTCATTTCTTACCGTACCGGACTACATTCAACTCCAATCAGTTAGCGGAGCTATACATCAAGGAAATAGTCCGATTACACGGGGTGCCAGTGAGTATTGTGTCGGATAGAGAGTGTCGGATAGAGACTCAAGATTCACATTCAGGTTTTGGAAAAGTTTTCAAGGTGCAATGGGCTCCCGATTAGACTTTAGCACAGCTTTCCACCCACAGACCGACGGGCAAACCGAGAGGGTGAATCAGGTTCTTGAAGATATGCTCCGAGCATGTATGCTAGACTTCAAGGGAAGTTGGGAAGATCACCTACCTTTGGTGGAATTCGCTTACAACAATAGTTATCAAGAAAGCATACAAATGGCGCCTTTCGAGGCTTTGTACGGAAGGAGTTGCAGATCCCCGTTGTATTGGGATGAAGTGGGAGAAAGAAAGATTTTGGGCCCCGAGTTGATTGAACGAACCGCGGATAGGGTCAAGCTTATATGGGAGAGGTTGAAGACCGCACAAGATAGACAGAAAAGCTATGCCGACAACCGAAGGAGGGATCTTGAATTCCGAGTCGGTGATTTTGTGTTTGTAAGGATTTCACCGACCAAAGGTGTTATGCGATTCGGGAAGAGAGGCAAGCTTAGCCTGAGATATGTGGGTCCGTTCGAGATCATTACTCGAGTTGGCGAGGTGGCTTACCGTGTTGCTTTGCCCGCTCACATGGCGGCGGTCCACAACGTGTTTCATATCTCCCAGCTTCGGAAGTACATCCCGGATCCTTCTCACGTCATCGAGCTTGATCCGGTTGAGATTCGAGAGAATCTCACTTTGGTTGAGAAGCCGGTTCATATTTTGGATCGAAGAGACCAAGTACTTCGCAACAAGACTATTCCGCTAGTTCTCGTGCAATGGCAACATCACGCTCGAGAAGAGGCTACATGGGAACGTGAGGCCGAAGTCAAGGCGAAGTACCCCGAGTTGTTTGAATGATTTTATGTATGACTTGAAATTTTGTTTCAAATTGTTATGCTAAGTTGTTTAAATTGTAAAGCACGCATTGTCCAAATTTCGAGGACGAAATTTTTGTAAGGGGAGGAGAATGTAGCACCCCAGACTTTTTCATCCTTAATGAATACCACCTTCATAGCTAATTGGCCGTTTTTATAGTCTAATTAATAAATAAGGGAGAAATCGGAAATTCCGAAACGTTAGAAATGTTCGTTTTCGAAAGACGGATCCAACGCAAGTTGAACCGTCGAAATCCGACAAGCGAGTCAAAAGATATGGTCAAAACAGTCCAGACATACAGGAGACCGATCGCTCGGTCCAGTCAGCGATCGATCGGTCCATAACCGATCGATCGGTAGCTATCGCACGGTCAGAAATTTTGTATGGGGAAATTTTCCAGACAGTGAGTTTTTGACCGATCGATCGGTCATAAACACCGATCGCTCGGTAGGCAACCGATCGATCGGTCATAACCACCGATCGCTCGGTCTTCGCGTTTTTGCAGAAATTTCAGTAAGGGCTTTATCGTCTTTTGGGGGTTAAACCCTTTCTCCTTAAGGCTTGCCCGAGCCTTAGGGCATCATTCAATATACTTAGAGAGATTTGGGAGATAAGAGAGAAGAGAAAAGGGTTTCCTAAACCTAGGTTGCTTTTGGAGAAGAAATCAAAGGGGTGAAGACCCTAGATCATCCCCAAGCACGTTTTCTTCAAGATTTCAACTCAAGCTCGTGTGGAGGTGCATTCTCCAAGCTAGGGCAGAACTCACTCACGTTTTGAAAGAGGTTTCTTCCTCCAACTCAAGTCCCCTTCAAGCAAAGGCTTCCTCCTTCCAAATAGAGCTTCTATTTCAAGGTTTCTTCAAGATCAAACCTTGATCTAAGGTTAGTACACCCTACTAACTTTCCCTAGCAATAACCTAGGTTTTCTAGTGTAAATGGTGATTATATATATTATGCTTTTCCTTCCCTATGCATTGTATTAACTCAACAAATATAAACAAGATAAGGGGAATGGAATAAATGTGTGGATGGGATGTCGATTGAGGCGATTGGATGCCGTATGGATGTTGTGTGATGTGTGAAAAGGAAAATGGAAGATGGGCACTTTACAAATAACGAATGTACCTTGATGTCTTGATGAAAAATACGCACTAAATAAGGGAAATGGAAGGACTAAGAAATGTGGCCCACCGGGTGTTTGATAAAATGACTAAACAATGGATAAATGGACTTAATGAAGAAAATGGAAATAGAAATTGTGTAAATGTTCTTAGAAATGATAAATTGCTCAAATGTGTTATATGTTGCCTAAATTTTCATACCACTATGTTAAGGATTGAAATGCCATAGTCATGTGATCCGCCCATTCAAGTATGTCATCATGATTACCACTATTGACAAGCACACAAGCACGCATGCATGCATGAAACCGGGTTTTTCCAAGATTGTATTTGTATATGAAATGAATCAAGAACATGACAAGGAGGTTGGTAGCCCAAGGAAGGGTGCTAGCCTCTGGCTCACAAGAGAAATGGAATAAGAACATGACAAGGAGGTTGGTAACCCAAGGAAGGGTGCTTGCCTCTGGCTCACAAGAGAAACGGAACAAGAACATAACAAGGAGGTTGGTAGCCCAAGGAAGGGTGCTAGCCTCTGGCTCACAAGAGAAATGGAACAAGAACATGACAAGGAGGTTGGTAGCCCAAGGAAGGGTGCTAGCCTCTGGCTCACAAGTATACAAGTCAAGAACAAATCAAGAGATGAAATACAAGACAAGACACGATACACATACATGATTTGACCGAGCCACGAAAAAGGTTTCCGAGACATGAGTTTTACCGAGGTTTTTGCATTCATATACACATGTCAAGATATGGCTATGTATCTTATGCTTTCACTATTGCTTTAAATTAATATCTTGTATTGCTCACTGTTGTTATGCGTTCGTTATTGTTATGGTTAGCTGGTAGTTTGTACTCGCTGAGTATTTCATGCTCAGCCGTACTTTTATGTCGGCAGGTACCGTGGATGTCCTCGACCCCGAGCCTTGGGTCGAGGAGGAGTATGTAGAGGAGAGGGAGCCACCTATCCCATGGCAGTCTCAGGAGGATGGGGACTTGGATGTGTGGCCGTATCTCGACTACTGTTGAGAGGAGAGGGTTAGAGAGTCCCTTTTTATATTTTGATAGGTGGGCATGTCCACCTTTACTTTGATTGTATTTAGTATATGTTAACTTGGAATACTATATGGAGTAATAGAAGAAAAGAAAAAGTTGGCTTATGCTTCCGCACTTATGTTTAGTTTCCGCGCTCTGATTATCATTGTATTATATTATGTTTAGCCTCTTGCATTACAGGATGGTTTGACAGGTACACGTAGTCACCTCTAAAGTATCCCTTAACTCGTAGGGGGTATTTTGGGGCGTGACAGAAGCATGTGTGGAATATGAAAATAAGTAATCACAGGTGAAGCAAGGAAAGTACTGAATGAGGGAAATACTACCCCAACATTCTCTCCCTTTTTGGTACAATTTTCAAAGGAAGGCAGGAAGCCAATATTTAAAAAAATATACCAATTTAACAAAAGTGAAATAACAAGGCAACCACAATACAACCAATCAAAACAGACAACAAGGGACTAAAAACCGGGGAACGGGATAGAAATATATAGCACAAACTCCCTCAACAACTCAAGCACAGAACTCTCCCTCAACAACTCACCCTGATCTTCTCCCCCTAAGATCAAGGATACCACCAAAAATATGGCACCTATGCTAGAAAGGCCCATGCCAAAACAAAGAAACACACAAAAAAATTATTACAAAAAAATATCATGTGCCACACAACCATGCATCAAAAGCATTCCAAGCAGTAGTAATTTAAAATTACAAATCCAATGAAGAACATGATTAGTTAGTCCGACTGAGGATACCCATCTAACTAAATCTCATGGAATGCTAAAGCATAGCCAATTCAGTTAGACACATTTAGTGAACAGTTCAAACCTGAAGCATTGTGTGTAGTGGTGGTCTGACAAGATACTAGATCAAGGTTTCTTTCCCTTTCAAAGGGTTTAACATTAACCACTAAGGGGACTCCCGAAGACATACATCGTAGAAGTCAAACCTAGTTAGATCTAGATATGATGATTTTGTACATTTTAGTTCTCCTATATCCATTTTATTTGACTCAATATTTTTCTTTTATTTTTGGTCAAATACCTCCAGTTTGTAAGATTTCTTTTGATGATCTTTATCTGATCGTATCTTTTCATGCAATGATGACTTTCACACTATCTAGGTAGGTAGTCCTGGCTATTAGCAGCAGGGGCTTTCACTCTAGTGACCCAGATAGATACTTACTGTCCGCCTAGGTAGCCATTTCATACTGTTTGCATCTAATAGTGACTTTCACACTATCCCAGTAGGTAGCCATTTTCATTGCAACAATTTTAGCTCATGAAGGATACACAAAATGGGGATGACTAACAAAATGGTCATTCTAGATTGGTCATCCAAGGTCACACTATTGGGATAATTCATACACCTATAGATTGGAAAATAGACCTCTAAATAGAATCAGTCAGAGTGCATGTGAAATTTGTGAAGCATATACATGAATAAGTCTCTAACTGTTCAAGATAAAACCGGTCTAATTTTCAGCCTAACCAGGAGACTATGCAGGTGATATATCCTCAATCAGTAACAAACTCATGTTCAACCCTGGACAAGTATAGAAATAAAGATCACAAAAGGAATGCAGATCATGCAAGTCAAACAGGGGCAACAAGAAAAAAAAATCATTTTGGATTTTATGGTTTTTCAATGTTTTTGGATTTTTCAAAATAAAGAAAAATGAAAAACATACCAAAGCAAATAAACACTAGTAAAAAGAAAAACTATTAGTATACACATATAGCATAGCACTAGGATAAGATATATCACTAACAGCACACCCTAGGCTATGACAGGCACGGGCGAAGTGAAGCCCTTCAGGTCTTCCTTTCTCACCCAAACGGTTTTAGAAGTTTGATTGACCCTTTGGTCTCCAACCGTTTCAGTTGAGATAGGTATGATGCCTCTTCCTCCTGTTCCTCCTTTTCCAGGATTGAGTCATAGAATTATGGCAGGCATTATGGTTCTCCCTGTTACCTCCTCTATATCTAGCATGAGGAGTGTCATGACCATGCCACTGTCTAGAGTTGTGAGCCATCTTCATCACATCTTCACACAAACTCCTAGACTTCTCCACCAGGACCTTAACTCTCCTTTGAAGATTCCCATTAAAGTTGTGTTGGTTCCTTAAACCATGATTGGGCATTCTTCGAAGTTTAGGACATCGAGGCTTAATATGACCCTTCACTCCACAGTTATGACATGTAGGAATGAATTTTTGAGTCGAATGGTCTTTCTCTTTAGTAGGAGGGTGCCTTTTAGCACCAAGCTCAATGTTCGAGGTGGCTGGAGTTCCCTTCTCATCTCCACACCTCTGATTTTGCTCAAGATCAGCCAACTTGATTTCAAGACTTTTCTTTTCATCAAGACAACATGTAAATCAGATTCAAGTAGCTGAGTCTTGGCAAGGAGGGAAGCCTTCTCTTCCTCAAGCTGTGACACAAGATCTCTCAACCCTAAAGCCACTTGGTCTAAGGCATCTTTTTCCATTTCAATAGATTTGATCTTTTTGGACATGAAAAACTGAACCTTTTTCAGCTTCAGGCATTCCTGAAATAGTTCATCATAGGCTGCCTCAAGCTCTCCCTCAGAATCTGAGTCATTCTGACTCTCATCATCCTCCTCACCATCACTAGGTTGTTAGTTACTCACAGTATTTGAAGAAGATTTCTCAATCCCAGATAAGGATGTAGTGAAGACCACATAACCCCTAGTCTCCTCACAAGAAGAACTATCTGATTCCTCAGATTTAGATTCACTGTTATCCCTTGCCTTGCCCTTAAATCTTTTCTTATTGGAGCATTCAGCGGCAATATGGCCATAGCCTTGGCATTCATAGCATTGAACACCTTGGGATTTCCTGTCCACACTTTTAAAATGTTTCTTGTTTTCAAAGTGTTTGGACCTGGGCTTTTCAAGGGATTTCTGTCCTTCGGATTAAATCTCTTATTAAGTTTCAAAATTTTTTTAAATTTCTTTACAAATAAAGCCAACTCTTCTTCTTCCTCCTTAGAGTCACTATCTGAACCATCTATGGATTCCTTGACTGACTTCAATGTAATGGATTTTGGTTTCTTAGATGGGTTTAGATTTAACTCATAGGTTTGGAGAGAACCAACCAACTCTTCAAGTTTGAGAGCATCAACATTTTTGCTCTCCTCGATGACGGTAACCTTCGATCGAAATCTCTCAGGTAGAGATCTCAAAATTTTCCTAACAATTTTGGACTCAGGAAATCTTTCCCCTAGATTGAAGCTAGAATTGACAATGTCACTTAGATTTATATAAAAACTATCAAAAGTTTCATTCTCATCCGTCATCAACTTTTCAAACTTAGAGGTCAGCAATTGAAGTTTGGAGATCTTGACAGTTGTAGTCCCTTCATGGGTGATTTGAACAATGTTCCATGCCTCCTTCGAAGTGTCACATGTAGAAATACGTCGAAATACTTCGAGTGTGACAGCAGTGAAGATTACATTTAGACCCTTACTGTTCCATCTACAACTTTCAAGTTCCCCATTGGTCCATTCAGAAGAAGGTTTAAGGATGGTCTGGTCATTTATGGTCTTTGTTGGATGGGTCCAACCTTGTTCAATGGAGAACCATACTCTCTCATCTAATGATTTTAGAAATGCTCTCATTCGAGCTTTCCAATAGGCATAATTATTCCCATCAAATAATGGGGGACAAGAGATGGTTCCTCCCTCTCTTTGGAGATTCATATTCACCGAAAAATATGAGACAAGATCACACTAAAATGTTACTGAACTCGCTCTTAATTCGGTGAATCCCAAATCTATGTTTGAGTTGAGAATCTAAGAGTTCGAGGGGTTGGTTAGGTTTCCCTAATAGTCTGTCTACCCTTTTTGATGTTTTTAAATTAAGTTATTTAACTCAAGGAAAGATGATAATCAAGGGCGGAATAAGGAAAACCAAGCAAACCACAACACAAGGATTTTTACTTGGAAACCCTTCCGGGGAAAACCACGGGACCTAGTCCAGCCATGAGAATCCACTAACACAAAGTAAACAAGAACTTACAAGACTCGAACTTGACTCCTTCGGACTCGACACCACGATCCTTCAGTTCTTAGTCCTCCATGCCTCAAAAAGTCACCACGTACTCTCAAGTCCCATGATCAACCATAGCCGCTTGTACTTCTATTTGTGTCTCTAAAACAGTCCACGATCTTCCGATCAATCTCCGTCAATGACGGCTTCGGAATCCACCGACCTAATCACTCTACCACAATCCTTCTCAGATTGATCTCCTTTGGAAAGGCTCCAGAATACTCCAGCCAGATGGTTTGATATAAATCAATACCTAGATGGACTCCTTCAAAGGACAAGTCCAAACAAGCTAAATTGGAACTTTGGGCTTGCAAACTCTAGGTTTTATGCACTAACAAAAGGGGAGGAGAAAAATATATTCCATTGGTTTAGTAACCTCTGGAGACACTTACAAATCCTCTTCACACACTCACTAAGTTGTGCTCCACGAAGTGGAAGGGTTCTATATAAATAGGGAAGTGAAAACCATGCTTAGAAGTTGCTAAAATAGTTAAAAACCAAAGAAGGAAGTAAAGGATTCGCATTAGCAAAACCCACATATCAGGGTCGACCCATGGGTCGCATTCAGTTGACCAAAAATACACCTTTGATCGATCAAAAGGTCCCTTTGGATCGACCCAAAAAAAATAAACATTTTGTTAAAAACCCCATACATTATTTTGCCTATTCAGGGTCGACCCAAAACGCCCAAGGTCGACCCTGAGGCTAAAAAAGATTTTAAAACTTTATTTTCAGCTCTCAGTCTCTTCATTAAGTTGTAACACTTTCCGATATGGTCAATTTGACATATTATAGACCAAAATATGAGCTACGGTTTGTGAGATATGCCCAAAACAAGCAACCTTGGTTTTTTGAAAAAATTTCAGATTTTAGAACAGGTTTTGCACTGTTTATCTCATCACCTAGGGTTTAAAAATTCATTTTCAGATCTTGGTCCCTTCATGAAAGTTGTAGCTATTTTCAACACGGTCGATTTGACATTTTATAGAGTAAAATATAAGCTATGGTTTGGGAGATATGTGCAAAACAAGCAACCTTGGTTTTTTGAAAAAATTTCAGCATTGTTAACTTGTTTTGCACTACTTATCGCATCACCTAGAGCCCGTATGATTAGAGTAGGACACTTTTACCACCTAAGGCATCATGTTAGGATCATTCTAGGTCAAATACCACCTATGGTCACATGCTATCTTGCTCACTTACCATGCTATGAAGGAAATGATCATCCGAGTGGATCAAGCGATTCTTCGACACCCTTCAACTTCACTTGTCGTTGATGCTTGACGACAATGACACAAGAACCACTCCTAGACACCTAGACTCACTTGTTTTAACACCGGAATATGCCAATACAAAAACATGGACTTTACAAAACCCTTCTGGGAAAAACCACGGGACCTACTCCGGCCATGAGAATCCACTAAGACAAAGTAAACAAGAACTTACAAGACTTCAACTTGACTCCTTCGGACTCGACACCATGATCCTTCAGTCCTTAGTCCTCCACGCCTTGAAAATTCATCACATACTATTAAGTCTCGTGATCAACCACAGCCACTTGTACTTCTCTTTGTGTCTCGAAAACAGTCCACGATCTTCCGATCGATCGCCGTCAATGACGACTTCGGATTCCACCGACCAAATCACTCTACCACGATCCTTCTCGGACCGATCTCCTTCAAAAAGGCTCCAGAACACTCCAACCTAGGTTTTCTATCCAGAATGGGTTGATGGTTTGATATAAATTAATACCTAGAGGGACTCCTTCAAAGGACAAGTCCAAACAAGCAATATTGGAACTTTTGGCTTGTAAACTCTAGGTTTAAGGCACTAACCAAAGGGAAGGAGAACACTAAGTTTTCCAGAGTATTTATGGACTCTAGAAGGAGTTAGAAACCTTCTCAATACTTCTCCAAAGTTGTTCTCCCCGAAGTGGAAGGGTTCTCTATAAATAGGGAATTCAAAAACCAGGTGTTAGAAGGTGTTAAAGTTGTTAAATACTCAAAAAAGCATGAAAACCAAATTTGGCAAGAAAACCCATATCAGGGTCGACCCATAGGGATCATTTGGTCGGCCGGATGGTTCTCCAGGGTTGACCCAGACTATTTCATCTCTCTGTCAAAAAATACCATACAAATTTTGCTATACCCAGGGTCGACCCAAAATGGTCAGGGTCAACCCTGAGGTGCCAACCCGAATTTAAAATTTTGTTTTTGGGTCTTATACCCTTAACAAAAGTTGTAGCTCTTTTCGACACGGTCGTTTTGACATATTATGGAATAAAAACCAAGCTACGGTTTGCGAGATAGGCTCAAAACAACCAACCTTGGTTTTTTGAAAAATTTCAGAATTTAAAACAAGTTTTACACTGTTTATCTCATCACCTAGGGTCCGTATGGTTAGTCTAGGTCACTTACCACCTAAGGCATCATGTTAGGATAATTTTAGGTCAAATCCCACCTATAGTGGTATGGTATCTAGGTCACTTACCATCCTATGAAGGAAATGATCAATCGAGTGGATCAACCGGTCTTCTTTGGTCTTCATCTTGCTTTGGCGTGGATGCTTGATGGTAATGACACAAGATACACACCTGACACCTAGACTCACTTATTTTGACACCGGAATATGCCAATATAAAAACATGGACCTTACAATCTCCCCCTTTGGCAATTTCGTGGCAAAACCAAACTGAAGTACATGACTTGACACAAACTCACCCAAACACATCAAAACGGTGAATTATGACATTACATGAATCCAACATTATTACATGACACCAATTGACAAATCAACTTGAATAAATACACTAAAGCTCTTTTCAAGAAAATTCTATCTGCTATAACCCTGCACCTGCACATGCTCAAAAACTAAATACTTAGTGACGCCTGTGTGGAATATGAAAATAAGTAATCACAGGTCAAGCAAGGAATATACTGAACTAGGGAAATACTACCCTAACATTCTCCCATTTTTTGGTACAATTGCCAAAGGAAGGCAGGAAGCCAATATTTCAAAAAAAATATACCAATTTAACAAAAGTGAAATATCAAGGCAACCACAGTATAACTAATCAAAAACAGACAATGAGGGACTAAAGACCGGGGAACGAGATAGAAATATAAAGCACAAACTCCCCCTCAACTACTCAGGCTCAGAACTCCCCCTCAACAACTCAACTTGATCTTCTTCCCCTAAGATAAAGAATACTACCAAAAACCGAGCACTTATGCTAGAAAGGCCCATGGTAAACCAATAAGAGACCACATAATAATAATACAAAAAAAATATCACGTGCCACACAAACATGCATCAAAAGCATTTTAAGCAGTAGTAATTTTAAATTACAAATCCAATGAAGAACATGATTAGTTAGTCCAACTGAGGATACCCATCTAACTAAATCTCATGGAATGCTAAAGCATAGCCAATTCACATAGACACATTTAGTGAACAGTTCAAAAGTGAAGCATTGTGTGTAGTGGTGGTCTGACAAGATACTAGATCAAGGTTTCTTTCCCTTTCCAAGGGTATGACATTAACCACTAAGGGGACTCCCAAAGACATAAATCTTAGAGGTCAAACCTAGTTAGATCCAAATATGCTAATTTTTTTTTTACATTTTAGTGCTCCTGTATCCATTTTATTTGACTCATTAGGTTTTTTTTTATTATTATCAATATTTTTTTTTGGTCAAATACCTCCAACTTTGTAAGATTTCTTTTGATGATCTTTATCTGATCACATCTTTTCATGCAATGATGGCTTTCACACTATCTAGGTAGGTAGTCCTGGCTATTAGCAGCAGAGGCTTTCACTCTAGTGACCCAGATAGATACCTATTGTCCGACTAGGTAACCATTTCATACTGTTTGCATCCAATAGTGACTTTCACACTATCCCAGTAGGTAGCCCTTTTCATTGCAACAAATTAAGCTCATGGAGGATACACAAAATGGGATGACTAACAAAATACTCATCCAAGGTCACCCTATTGGGATAAGTCAAACACTTACAGATTGGAAAATAGACCTCTCAACAGAATCAGTCAGCGTGCATGTGAAATTTGTAAAGCATACACACATGAATAAGTCTCTAACGGTTCAAGGTAAAATTGGTCTAATTTTCAGCCTAACCAAGAGACTATGAAGGTGATATATCCTCAATCAGCAACAAACTCATGTTCAACCCTGGACAAGTATAAAAATAAAGATCACACAAGGAATGCAGATCGTGCAAATTAAACAGGGGCAACATGACAAAAATATTTTTGGATTTTATGGTTTTTCAATGTTTTTGGATTTTTTAAAATAAAGAAAAATGAAAAACATACCAAAGCAAATAAACACTAAAAATAAAGACTACTAGTATACACAAATAGCATAGCACTAGGACAAGATAAAACACTAACAGCACACCCTAGGCTATAACAGGCACGGGCTAAGTGAAGCCCTTCAGGTCTTCCTTTCTCACCCAAACAGTTTTAGAAGTTTGATTGACCCTTTGGTCTCTAACCATTTCTGTTGAGGTAGGTATGACCTATTGCCTCTTTCTCCTGTTCCTCCTTTTTCAGAATTGAGTCCTAAAATTATAGTGGGCTTTCTGGTTCTCCCTGTTACCTCCTCTATATCTAGCATGAGGAGTGTCATTACCATGCTACTGTCTAGAGTTATGAGCAATTTTCATCACATCTTCACACAAACTCCTAGACTTCTCTACTAGGACCTCAACTCTCCTTTGAAGATTCCCATTAAAGTTGTGTTGGTTCATTGAACCATGATTAGGTATTCTTCGAAGTTTAGGACAACAAGGTTTAATATGACCCTTCACTCCACATTTATGACTAGTAGGAATGAGTTTTTGAGTAGAAGGGTCTTTCTCTTTAGCAGGAGCGTGCCTTTTAGCACCAAGCTGAGTCTTCGAGGTGGATGGAGTTCCCTGCACATCTCTACTCCTCTGATTTTGCTCAAGATCAGCCAACTTGATTTCAAGACTTGTCTTTTCATCAAGACAAACATGTAAATCAGATTCAAGTAGCTGAGTCTTGGCAAGGAAGGAAGCCTTCTCTTCCTCAAGCTGTGACACAAGAGCTCGCAACCCTGAAGCCACTTGGTCTAAGGCATCTTTTTCTATTTCAATAGATTTGATCTTTTTGGACATAGAAAACTGAACCTTTTTCTGCTTTAGGCATTCCTGAAATAGTTCATCATAGGCTGCCTCAAGGTCTTCCTCAGTATCAGAGTCATTCTGACTCTCATCATCCTCCTCACCATCCCTACAGTGTTGGTTACTCATAGTATTTAAAGAAGATTCCTCAATCCCAGATAAGGATGCAGTGAAGGCCACATAACCCCTAGTCTCCTCAGAGGAAGAACTATCTGATTCCTCAGATTCAGATTCACTGTCATCCCTTGCCTTGCCCTTAAATATTTTTTTATTAGAGCACTCAGCGGCAATATGGCCGTAGCCTTGGCATTCGTAGCATTGAACACCTTGGGATTTCTTGTCCACACTTTTAAAATGTTTCTTGTTTTCAAAGTGCTTGGACTTGGGTTTTTCAAAAGATTTTTATCCTTTCGGATTAAATCTCGTATTAAGTTTCAAAAATTTTTTGAATTTTTTTGCAAACAAAGCCAATTCTTCTTCTTGATCCTTAGAGTCACTATCTGAGCCATCTATGGATTCCTTAATGGACTTCAAGGCAATGGATTTTGGTTTCTTAGATGGGTTCAGATGTAACTCATAAGTTTGGAGAGAACCAACCAACTCTTCAAGTTTGAGAGCATCAACATTTTTGCTCTTCTCGATGGCGGTAACCTTCGATCGAAATCTCTCAGGTAGAGATCTCAAAATTTTCCTAACAATTTTGGACTCAGGAATTCTTTCCCCTAAATTGAAGCTAGAATTGGCAATGTCACTCAGATTGGCATACAAACTATCAAAAGTTTCATTCTCATCCATCATCAACTTTTCAAACTTAGAGGTCAACAATTGAAGTTTGGAGATCTTGACAGTTGTAGTCCTTTCATGGGTGATTTGAAGAATGTCCCATGCCTCCTTCGAAGTGTCACATGTAGAAATACGTTGAAATCCTTCGAGTGTGTCAACGGCGAAGATTGCATTTATACCCTTGCTATTCCATCTACAACTTTCAAGTTCCCCATTGGTCCATTCAGAAGAAGGATTAGGGATGGTCTGGTCATCTATGGTCTTTGTTGGATGGGTCTAACCTCGTTCAATGGAGAACCATACTCTCTCATCTAATGATTTTAGAAATGCTCTCATTCGAGCTTTCCAATAGGCCTAATTATTCTCATCAAATAATGGGGGACAAGAGATAGATCCTCCCTCTCTTTGGAGATTCATGTTCACCAAAAAACATGAGACAAGATCACACTAAAAAGTTACTGAACCTGCTCTGATACCAATTGAAAAATCAAATTCGGTGTACCTCAAATCAAGGGTTTGAGTTGAGAATCTATAAGATCGAGAGGATGGTTAAGTTTCCCTAATAATCTATCTACCCTTTTAATGATTTTAAAAATTAAGTTATTAATCTTAAGGGAAGATGATAATCAACGGCAGAATAAGAAAAACCAAGCAAACCACAACACAAGGATTTTTACATGGAAACCCTTTCGGGAAAAACCACCAGACCTAGTTTAACCATGAGAATCCACTGAGACAAAGTAAACAAGAACTTACAAGACTTCAACTTGACTCCTTCGGACTTGACACCACGATCCTTCAGTCCTTAGTCCTCCATGCCTCAAAAATTCATCACGTACTCTTAAGTCCCGTGATCAATCGCAGCTACTTGTACGTCTCTTTGTGTCTCGAAAATAGTCCACAATCTTCCGATCGATCTCCGTCAATGATGGCTTCGGATTCCACCGACCAAATCACTCTACCACGATCCTTCTCGGATCGATCTCCTTCAAAAAGGCTCCGGAACATTTCGGCCTAGGTGTTCTATCCAGAACGGGTTGATAGTTTGATATAAATCAATACCTAGATGGACTCCTTCAAATGACAAGTCCAAACAAGCAATATTGGATCTTTTGGCTTGTAAACTCTAGGTTTAATGCACTAACCAAAGGGAAGGAGAACACTATGTTTTCCAGAGTATTTATAGACTCTAGAAGGAGTTAAAAACCTTCTCAATACTTCCCTAAAGTTGTTCTCCACGAAGTGGAAGGGTTCTCTATAAATTGGGAATTCAAAAACCAGGTTTTAGAAGGTGTTAAAGTTGCTAAATACTCAAAAAAGCATGAAAACCAAATTTGGCAAGAAAACACATATTAGGGTCGACCCATGGGGATCATTCGGTCGACCGGATGGTGCCTTTCGGTCAATGGGTTAGTCCTCCAGGGTCGACCCACACTATTTCACCTTTTTGCCAAAAAACACCATACAAATTTTGCTATACCCAGAGTCGACCCAAAATGGTCAGGGTCGACCCTGAGGTGCCAACTCAAATTTTAAACTTCGTTTTTGGGTCCCGTACCCTTAACAAAAGTTGTAGCTCTTTTCAACGTGGTCGTTTTGACATATTATGGAGTAAAATCCGAGCTATGGTTTGTAAGATAGGCTCAAAACAACTAACCTTAGTTTTTTGAAAAATTTCAGAATTTAAAACAAGTTTTGCACTGTTTATCACATCACCTAGGGTCCGTATGGTTAGTCTAAGTCACTTACCACCTAAGGCATCATGTTAGGATAATTCTAGGTCACTTACCACCTAAGGCATCATGTTAGGATAATTCTAGGTCAAATCCCACCTATGGTAGTATGGTATCTAGGTCACTTACCATCTTATGAAGGAAATGATCAATCGAGTGGATCAACCGGTCTTCTTTGGTCTTCATCTTGCTTTGGCGTGGATGCTTGAAGGTAATGACACAAGATACACACCTAGACACCTAGACTCACTTGTTTTGACACCGGAATATGCCAATACAAAAACATGGACTATACTTAAGTCAATTAAATTCAGTCTTGTTCATAATGTCAGAGTGTTTAAGTTAATGCTAATCCCAGAAAGGAAAAGCTAACTAGGGTCAAACTCTGGTTGGGTTGCCTACATACTTAAAGGGTGAGATGACCGAGCGTAGTTCTGGCACGTGAGCCTGTGCTGAGGCTAGGGGCGTGTGTGTGTGCACCAAGGGTGGTTAACATGGACTAGTCCGGTAGACTAGGATTTGGTTGATCGAGATTGGTCAAGTGCAAGGTTTAAGCCCGGTAGACTTAGGGGTGATCCGGTAGACAAGGGCGAAGTTTGACAAGGGTTAGAATTGCTAACAGGGGTTAGGCCAAACGAACCATGGTTAGGGGTGCTAACCACAGTTAAAGGGATGTAAGATTAAGCCTGGTAGGCTAGGGGAGGCCCGGTAAGCCGAGGATAAGTCCGATGACTTGGTTTTAGGCCTGGTAGGCCGTAAACCGAAAGTAACCACGAGTAGGGTTGCTAGCCGAGGTTAAGGGTGGTCTAACCATGGTTAGGATTGCTAACTAGGTTTAGGAATGGGCCAAAGTCAGTTTTATGGTCCAAATTGATTTTTATAGATTTTTTCAAGATTTGTGGGGTTAAGGGTGGTCAACTGATGGTGCATTTAACCATGGTTAAGGGTATGATTAAGTCTAAAGTGGGCCCAGGGGGCTAGGCAGGGCATAAAGTGGCCACCTACTAGGCCTGATACCTTACAAACAGTCCAGAATTGAAAAACGTTAATGTTGGTAATGGGATTACTGACATTAAAACAGTAGTTTTAACCCTAGTTTGCATGTTGATACCTCGGGTTAGGTGCTATCCCAGGGTGCTCTGAAAACAGGGATTTGAAGAGGGGACTCCAGGGAAGAGTTTCAACCTAGTGTGGGCCCCAGGGAGTGCCTGGAGTGGGCCCCAAGCAGTGCCAAACTTGTTGTACATGAAAATACAGATTGGCGGTAGATGATCTATCGCCAATACAAAAGTAGACAAAAATGTGAATGGCGGTAGATGGTCTACCGCCAGTCTGCACAGGATTAATTTTTTTGGATTTTAACCATGGTTGGAGCTAACCCATGGACCTGGAAGGACTAGGTTAGGTCAAGGAAGAGGAGAGGGGTTCAACCTGGGCTACCTAAGTAGGCTAACAGAGGCTGCTAATGTGAAAGCCAGGAATAGCGGTACTGAGTTTACCGCCATTCCTGGTTTTGCTCAAAATCAGATTTTTACCCATGGGGGCTATACACCAATGCTAACAGGGGTTCCCTGATGAGCTGAGGGACCCCCCAGTGGGTCTGTGGTAGTTTGAGATGCTAAGGGGAGGTGTTATACCCGTAGGGGTTCACCACACCTATGATCAAGGTGGGTGAACACCCTGTGAGGGTTTGGGTTTCGAACTAAACCAACAGAAACAACAAAAACGTCCCTTGGAGATGACCAGGGGCTCACAAGTGATGCAAAAATCAAAAAAAGGAGGGTAGGGGAGACCCTACCTTGATGCTCTGTTCAGCCTCGATGGAGTGGTGGTTTGTGCATAGGTGGTGCGCACTGGTACTGGTGCTATAGCTGCTGGGGGAAGCTGGGGCAAGTCCAGAGGAAACTTGAGATCAAGACCTGGGTATTGAGGAGGGATTAAGCCTGAATTTTCAGAACAAGGGTTCGACTATTGATTTTTTGGATCCAATTAACAGTTGGGGAAGCTGCCATTTATAGGCAGAGCTCTAGGGGGACACCCTGTGTAGCACCCCAAATATTTTTGGCATGTAGTCAAGCCTTAATGTCATTTACTTGAATTAGAAGTGGATTTCTGAAGTCGGATTTATTGAAAATCTGAGTTACTAATGTGACGCCCCGAACCCGCACCTAGGGCATCAAGTTTCGAGACGCGAGTCCGTTCGTTAAATCACGCAAACAGAAGACTTTACCCGCGAAAATACGGGAAATTTAAAATTTATCAAATGCTTCCAAAAAGCAAATAACACATGTCATCACAATAGCCATCATACAAACCATATACCTGTATTATTTACATCAAGTTTGTTTTACAAAAGTAGGCGCTTCTATCACGCCGGGTACAGTTTGTACAAGCTTCCAAAATGTCCAGTTGGACTTTTCACTTACTAATCAGTAGCTTCGAGATCTGTTGACATAAAAAGTCAGTGAGTTATGAAGCCCAATAAAACCACAATCTTTCTAAACAATTTTTCACATAACAACACGCATCAATAATGATATAATACACAGTTTAATTTACATGTTACAGTGAAATAGAACAGTATATAATAAACTGTGACCCAAGGTCACTTAGGATTACGTCACCCTAACCGAGGTTCCCAACCTCACATTACTTTCCAATTATGGGGTTCAGTTATGAATGTATTCATACTACCAAGTTATTATTTCAATCATCAATCATGTTTCATTTCAAGTCCTAAGACTTTATTAACTAGCCACGGCCCACAAATGTTCAGTTTAAAGTCTCTAAATCATAACTATATATAGAGCCATTTAGACTCACACACACTGTTTCAGCTTTCATGCAAACACGACCAAACATTGGGTATACCAACCCAACTCACCTGGAATCCGATGATTCCATATCGAACCATGAGTCCACCAACTCAAACAAATACACCAATCCTGAGTATACCAACTCAAACCACTTCGTATCTGAAGCTTACACACACAACATGGGCATTCACCCAATAAGGATATACTTTTCCATTCAATTGACTGGCCACATCTATCGTGTATTTTCCACCATCGCCCTGGGTATCAGTCAAGAAGGAACCCCAACCAACCTGCCTACCGTCATCTTCTGGCTAGTCTACGGAGGAACCCCGACATCTATACCAATGTCGCCATCTCCTGACGTTCCACCAAGAAGGGGCCCGATAGACACGGTGCCGACATCTTCTGACCCACCCAGAGAGGAACCCTGGACTATACACTATCTGAAGTTAAGCCACTTTAAACTCCCTAGGACTTCGACATCTCTTGACTATCAGTCACGGAGGAACCAAGGACCATGCAGGACACCGCCACTCCTGACCTAGTCCAAGAGGCACCAAGAATGACCTAAACAAATAGACCGACATCTCCCGACTATCAGTCACGGACAAACCTCGGGTCTTACTGGACACCGTCTCTCCTGACCTAGTCAAAGAGGAACCACGGACTATATTTAACCCTAGTTAGATTTTTTAACCACAGGTTAACCCCAGTTAACCCAAGCCTCACTTGATTAACTAAAATACTTGGGCCTCGTGCCCGTGAACCAACTCCGGTAACACACCATCCCGTTAGGGAACGTTTCCAGGCTAATGGATGTCTCCATAGCCTTTCACGACATGCAAAACAACTTTTCGTCACCCTAGAGTGGTGATACAATTTACCCGGGACCTGATCTGGGCTCTCCAATGGATCACATAAAATCACAACATCACATAGGGGTCTTCGACCCTTTTTCATTCACGCCAAAAGACATGTATATACTTCAGATAAAAGAATATAGCAAAATAAGTGGAAAAAGTGAAGAAAAGAGAGGGGTTTTACCTAGTTCACGTTTTTCGAGGTGATTAGCATAAAAACGGACTCCGCCAATGCGTTCGGGATGTCGAAAAACCTCAAGGACCCATTTCTCTCTTCTTTCTCTCTCCTCTTTCTCTCTCCTCACTTTCTCTCTCTAAAAATTCTGGAACTCTCCACAATTAGTGTCCGAATGCATGAGGAAGGGTTTGGTCCATTAATATATATAGTCTAAGGTTTAGATCATGTGCAGGATAGTCGGCTTCAATCCTTCTTCAAATTTCTCAACTCTCCACTGCTCATCCTCGACAAATCTCGTAGTGAACCTCGAGAGCTGATTAAACTTCTGTTCATACTCGCTGACTGACATATTTCCTTGGGTCAACTCAAGAAACTCCATCTGCTTCCTCTTTTTCATCGACACTGAAAAATAGCAGTCATAAAACAATTCTGTAAATTTTTCCCATGTCACGGGCCTCTGATGCGGTGGAACTATCCTTTCCACTGTGGTCCACCAATTTTCCACTTCTCCTTCTAGTAGAAAGATAGCGAACTTGGGCTTGTCATTTTCTGGCAAGGACATAGCCCTAAAAACTTTTTCCAGACTTCTGATCCTATTTTCTACCTTCAACGGATCAGTCGTGCCTGAAAAGGCTGACTGTCCAAGCCTTTTAAACTTTTCTAATCGGGTTATATTCCCATGCTCTGGCATGGTAGTGATGGGGATACGACTACCATTCCCATTTCCATTCATATTTTGGGCCTGTGGCTGCTGGATTAGGTTAGCTAGGGCTGTAATAGCCTTGAAAGCCCCAGCCAAGGTATTCTCGGGTGCTCGTCAAGGTGGCATGATTCACCTATAATTATAAAGTAACGAACTTCCGGAAAAATTTGGAATTTCTTGGTTTTCTCGATTTTCTTACATTTAAGACTCCCGCGGTCTCGTGAATCGATACGCGACGGAACTGGAACGATAGGTGATCGTCTAGATAGTTGACCCGCACATTGTGTACGATTTTTGAGGAAAAACACTGAAGTTTTAATAGTACAATCCAATCCCGAACAAAACTCACTTTTTACCAATTTAACAAATAATTAACTAATTAACCTCTATTAAGGACCCATAAACGCATAATTTTATTATATCAAAATTCCGGGTCGTTACAACTAAACTCCAGTTGCGGACCAATCAACTTAAGGGTCAATTTGTTCAATAAATTAAGAAGAAATTAGAAATTCTAAAATATTTCTCTTCGAATGACGAGTCCAACGCAAGTTGAATCGTCAAAATCCGACAAACGAGTCAAAAGTTATGACCAAAATACCGAAGTGGGAAAAATGAGAGAAATTAGCAAAATGGGCAAAACACAGACCTACCGGTCGACCGCTCCCATACAAAATTAGTGTGATAGCGGTCGAGTGGTGGGTAGAGCGGTCAACTGGTAGGCGAGCGGTCGATCGATCATGATAGCGGTCGAGCTGTAGGCTACCGGTCGACCGCTCCCAATACCGATCGACCGGTAGCCTACAGCTCGACCGCTATCATGACCGATCGACCGCTCGCCTATTAGTTGACCGCTCTACCCACCAGTCGACCGCTATCGCACTAATTTTGTATGGGAAAATTTCCAGAGAGGGTCTTTTGGACTGATTGACCACTCCTCACGACCGGTCGACCACTCCTCCATCAAATTTCCCTATTTGGTCTTTTTAAGCAAATCATTAAGAGTATGATGGTCTTTGACCATCACCTTTTCTATATAAGCCCAATTTCGGGGTTGAGGGTTTCCAAAACCCTCAAACTTGCATTCTTGAAGATTTGAGAAAAAAGAGAAGGGAAAGTTAGGGTTTTGCTCAAGAGAGCTTAGGATTGAAGGGTGAAGTTCAACTAAAGCTGGGATTTACATTTCAAGCAAGGATCTTCCCTATTTCAAGCTTGGAAGCTTTTCTTCAAGAGGGATCACCTCTATCGATTTGGGGAGCTTCAATCAAGGGTTTTCTTCTTCTTCAAGGTCGGTACCCTTTGCTACCCTCCTAGTCATGTTTTTCCTTTTCCCCTTTTATTATTCTTGGTTTCCCTAAATTATGAACATCATATGAGATGGATTGTATGTGTGGAGATGGATGTTGGGCGATAGATGCCATATGGATGTTGTGATGAATGAAATGGGAAGGGTATTTCACCAAATAATGAACACACAATGGTTGATGGATGGATTGGACGAATCATTAATCAAGAAAAAGCATGATTTGAGGCATGTGGAAATTCTAGGGTTCATGATAGTGTGATTATTCGTTTTATATAACGGCATGAATGTTTATGTGTTGAAATGAATACTATTTCATGTATTATCGAATTTCAATCTCACATTTAATTCCAAGCTAAAGCATGTACACGACTACACGAGCACTAACACTATGACAAGGCCAAATGTAAGGGTTGGTAAATAGAGGTAGGTCATATCTTAAGATATATTTTGCCTCGTTTTTGACAAGAATAAGAAACCACCAAGCAAGACTCCAAGCATGCATGTTTACTTTCAATGCATTTTTGCTAAAGAGGGGTTTCCCCTCCCTCACAAGTTGTATCTCATTTAAGAAGAGGGGGGCTTCTAAACCACCCTCCCTCACAAGTAGCGTGTTTAATTTTCTAGACAAACAAGCAAGCATGAGCATTTTAATTTCATTGCATGACATGCATGACACGACATGACACGCATGACAAGACAAGCATTACTCGACAAGACCAACAAAACAGAACATGACAAGACAAGTTTTTCAAGCACGAAAGGAGTATTTCAAGTCAAGTCAAGCACACGACGGTTTCAAGAGTTTTTCTGATTTTGATGTGATGCAAGCATGAAATATAACCTGTTCTACTTTCCTGTTATGATAGGAACTGCTTCCAATTTATTTCCATACTGTATTGCTATGACTGTTGGATAGTATTCGGTACCCATTGAGTATTCCATGCTCAACCATATTTTTGATGTCGGCAGGTGTTAGTGGTGCGCCCACTCCTTTTCACATATGTGCTCCCGATCCATGGGAGGAAGAGGAGTACATTGAGGAGGGCCCTGCTGAGGATCCTCATGTAGAGGGCTATTATTAGGTGGTAGATTCTAGGTGACTGTGGGTGAGCACGAGAGATTTTATACCCATGTAATTTGGGGGGCATGTCCGCACCTTCTTTATATTGATTTCTCTTTTCTACAAACTTGAATCACATGTATATACGTAGAGGTTTTGGTTAGACTTCCGCTATGCCATGATTAGTTTGTGCTTCCGCCATTTGTCCTCTAGTTGTATATGCTCCGAATGTTTTGCAAGGTGGTTTGTCATGCATGCCATGTAGGTCATGATAAGTCATCCTAGATTCACTCTAACTCCTAGGGTGGGTTTTGGGTCGCGACACCCTGGGGATTTAAGAAAAGACTGGGCAGGGTATTGGACCCTTTAGAGGGGGAGTGAGGGTTGCGAGGTGAAGGTAGAGGGGATGGTTCAGTGTGCAAGGGGTTTGCAAATTGCGAACTAGGGAACTCCAACAATGGCGGTAGATGACCTACCACCATTGTCAAACCAGGCCAAATTCTAACTAGTGGAAGACTATCTACCGCCACTATGAGATTTTGATTGAAATGGGCTTGGACCAAACACACTTAGGTAAAGGAACTTTGCCTTAGGTTTTTGGCCCTTATAGGCCTAAATCCAAGGTTCAGACCCTAGGGGCCATGGTCTTAGGGTTTTCTAGGGTTCGACTCAGGGTGAGGCCTAAGACTAACTAGAGGCTTACCTAGGGTTTAGGGTGTTAGACATGATGCCCAGAAAAGTCATTTAGATTGTTAGATTTTTATTAATTTGATTAATACAGACTTCTTCTTAATCTATTGTGTATTCATTATGGGTAATTGACCATGATCATGAGATGATCTATACGATATGAGATATCGATAAAGGTCCTTAGGATATATTATAGGAAAGTTATGTGATTAGATTATCACAAACAGATATAACTTTCTAGTTCCTTATACCTTATATAGTCACAGCTATGGGTGAAACTAGGCACTTCACTTATATGGCTGCCACTATGCTACGATGTTCTTAATAGTTGAGATGTAGTTTTATCTCAAACTATTGTAGTGGATACTACACATCAGCATATAGGTGCTTAAATGTACACTGACTGATTAGATTCAATGAGAGACCTCTTGCATAAACATACTATCAGATAGTTGGTCTCTCATTCACACTGAACAGTTTCAGTGATCCTTAGATTTGATGAGTTCATCTATGATTGAGCAGTGATCTGACTTTTTTGATTCCACCAACGTAGTTTCTACCTTAGGGAATACAATACAATGACAGTTGGATAGTTAGAAAGCTATTTGAGTCATGATGAATTTCAAACAAAAATCCATGCTTATTAATTTGAAAGATTATCCATGTTCCGGGTAAAACAGTTGATTAAGTTCAAAACCTGCACAGGTGATTTTGAAATCAAAAATAAGTTTTGAAATATACTTTTATTAAAAGATGTTATACTCATCAAATGATTTTCTCAAAAATCTTTTCATGAGAAATAGTTTCTCATGGCTTAATCATAAGTCTTGGAAACTCGGATGATGAGGAATGGGCTATGAGTTAGATAGTATGTCAATCTCGAAGGCCCATTAGGGATAATGTATTTGGAAGGATAAATCAAATTAAAAAGTTCATGTGGCGGGATCCGTATTGGTTAATTTTCAAACACTGGGATTCAATTGCAACATGGATATCTCACGTCACTTGCAATTTCGATGTAATTCCTGTTTAGGGTCAATGGGATAACATTGGGTAAGCTAGGGTAAGAATGTCGTAGAGCAATCTATGAAGATGCTCATATAAGAAATACAAGCTCAATAATTGATTAAATGTTAACCAATTATTTAAGTGATTAAAAGTTAATCATTAATTAAATAGATTAAAAGTTAATCTATGGTTTAAATTAATTGTTAATTTAAATCTAGGGATTATTTTAATCATTATTTAATTAAAATAATTAAAGGGGAAATGGGTTTGTCCTATATCGATAAACCTATTTAATATGGACCTTTAATATGGGCCCAAACTCATGGATTAAAACCCTAGGGTTGGGCGCCCCCTTGGAGTAATCCTAATTGGATTAGGATTAAGTTAATTGAATAATTGTTAAAATATAATTCCTTTTATTATGAAATTAAATTACAATGATTGGAATGCAAAAAGGATTAAGAAGAGATGGAATTGGATCCAAACTAGGAGTCCAAAACTCCCCGTTGCTCACGCCCTGCTTGTGCTCACGCCCACCCCTTTGGTGTTGGAATCCTAGGTTAACTAGGATTTCTCCCTTTGTTGGTTATTGACTAATCCCTTTTAATTAAGGAATCCTCTTTAGATAAGGACTCTTTAATTAGTAGGATTTTCATAACTAAAGTAGTTATAGTCAAACTAGGAGTTTATTAATAATAAGAGTTATTGTTAATACATTACTCCTAAAGGGAAAAGTTATAGTTGGAGTAGGATATTGATTAGATCCATTCTATAAATACCCCAAGACCAAAAACGTGTGGAGAAGGATTCATAATTCCCCAGAATTTTTTCTCTCTCCCTCTTCTCTCTCTCTAAACCGTGAGCCCTTAGGTTCTCCCCTAGGGAATTTCGTGAGCTACTAAGAGTGCTTCAAGTTGTGTTTTGCTACTTTAGGGTTCTGAACCTTAAAGTTGTGGGTGATAGAAGGTCTACACCTTTTGTGACGCCCCGAACCCATGCCTAGGGAAACAAATTCCGAGACACGTGCTCATTCATCATAACCAGGCATGCGGAAGACTTTACCCGCGAAAATGCGAAAATTTTTCAACTTTTCTTCTGAACTTACATAAGCAATAACAACTGGTCATCACAATAACCCATCATAAGCAAATACGTTACCTCACTGGCTACAATAGCCTTTACATTTGGCGCCACAACTGCGCCGGAACACTCTCCAGACTCTATCAAGCTACCTGCTTCAGAATCTGAAACATCAAATGAGAGGAGTGAGCCATAAAGCCCAGAAAATCCACAATCCATCTAGGCTATTTTCCACCTAGTAATACACATCAGAATAACATAATAATATCGCTCAATTTCCATATTACAATAGTAAATAATTAAAGATAAATCGTGACCCGAGGTCACCCAGAGTTATTTCACTTTAACGGAGGCTCCCAACCTCCAAATATTTTCCATTGTCAAATTCCTCCAATATCAATTATATTCATAACACCAGGTTACCGATTCCAAATAACTGCTCACTCTCTATTCTTGAGTCCACAGATTCGATCAACCAGGCCTTCATCCGCATACAACTTCTATCCTTTAGTTCACAGACTCAGCTATCAATCGTTCGGGCTCATGCCCATTCAAATCATACCTTGAGCCTTTAGACTCAATACAAGATCATACAACTATCTGACTCGGCCATAGTGAGAACCTTGTCCTCACGACATCTCTTTCAAATAGTACACCCATTGCCTTCCCTGACCTAGTCAAAGAGGATCTATGGATATCACATACACCCACTCCAGACTATCAATCACGGAGGGCTAACATAACTCACCACTCCAGACCTAGCCAAAGAGGATCTATGGATTTCAAATCCACCCACTCCCGACTATCAGTCACAAAGAACTAACATATCTCACCACTCTAGACCTAGCCAAATTGTGACCCCCCGAACCCACGCCTAAGGAATCAAGTTCCGAGACGCGTGTCCGTTCGTCAAATCATGCAAGCGGAAGACTTTACCAGCGAAAATGCGGGAAATTTAAACATTTATCAAATGCTTCCAAAAAGCAAATAACACCTGTCATCACAATAATCATCATACAAACCATATACCTGTATTATTTACATCAAGTTTGTTTTACAAAAGTAGGCGTCTCTATCACGCCAGGTACAACTTGTACAAGCTTCCAAAATATCCAGATAGACTTCTCACTTACTGGGCAACAGCTCCAAGATCTGCTGACACAAAAAGTCAGTGAGCTATGAAGCCCAATAAAACCATAATCTTTCTAAACTATTTTCCATATAATAACACGCATCAATAATGATATAATAAGCAGTTCAATTTGCATGTTATAGTAAAATAGAACAGTATATAATAAATTGTGACCCAAGGTCACTTAGGGTTACGTCACCCTAACAGAGGTTCCCGACCTCACATTACTTTCCAATTATGAGGTTCAGTTATGAATGTATTATATTACCAAATTATCGTTTCGATCATCAATCATGTTTCATTTCGAGTCCTAAGACTCTATTAATTGGCCACAGCCCACAAATGTTTACCTTAAAGTCTCTAAATCATAATCATAATACATTGAGTCATTTAGACTCACACACGCTGTTCCGGCTTTCACCTGAACAAGACCAAACCTTGGGTATACCAACCCAACTCACCTGGAATCCGATGATTCCATACCGAACCATGAGTCCACCAACTCAGACAATACACCAACCCTGAGTATACCAACTCAGACCACTTCGTATCTGAAGCTTACACACACAACATGGGCATTCACCCAATAAGGACATATTTTTCCATTCAATTGACTGGCCACATCTACCGTGTATTCGCCGCCATCGCCCTGGGTATCAGTTATGAAGGAACCCTGACCAACCTGCCTACCGTCATCTTCTGGCTAGTCTACGGAGGAACCCCGACATCTATACCAATGCCGACATCTCCTGACGTTCCACCAAGAAGGGACCCCGATAGACACGGTGCCGACATCTTCTAACCCACCCAGAGAGGAACCCCGGACTATACCCTATCTGATGTTTAGCCACTTTAAACTCCCTAGGACTCCGACATCTCCTGACTATCAATCACGGAGGAACCACGGGGCCATGCAGGACACCGTCACTCCTGACCTAGTCCAAGAGGCACCACGGACGACCTAGACAAACAGACCGACATCTCCCGACTATCAGTCACGGAGGAACCCCGGGCCTTACTGGACACCGTCTCTCCTGACCTAGTCAAAGAGGAACCACAGACTATACTTAACCTTGGTTAGATTTTCTAACCACAGGTTAACCCCAGTTAACCCAAGCCTCGCTTGATTAACTGAAATACTTGGGCCTTGCGCCCGTGAACTAACTCCAGTAACACACCGTCCCATTAGGGAGCATTTTCAAGCTAATGGATGTCTCCATAGCCTTACAAGACATGCAAAACAATTTTTCGTCACCTTAGAGTGGCGATACAATTTACCCGGGACCCGATCTGGGCTCCCTGAGGGATCACATAAAATCACAACATCACATAGGGGTCTCCACCCCTTTTTCATTCACGTTAAAAGACATGCATATACATCACATGAAATAATATAGCAAAATAAGCGGAAAAAGAGAAGAAATGAGAGGGGTTTTACCTGCTTCATGTGTTTCGAGGCGACTAGAGTTGAAACGGACACCGCCAACGCGCTCAGAAGGATGATCAACCCCAAGGTAGAGCGCATACAACTTTCTGTCTCAACTTTCTCTCTCTACCTTTTTCTCTCTCTCTCTCTACACGCAAAACGAGACACCGGAGAGAAAATCAGATGCCGCCAATGCGTCGGGGATGTCAAAAAACCCCAAGGGGCCCTCCCTTTCCCTTTCTCTCTCTTCCTTTCTCTCTCCTCTTTCTCTCTTCCTTTCTCTCTCACTTTCTCTCTCTAAAATGGTTGGGGCAGCATACTGTCTCTGCAGAATTTTTGTGAGGTAATGAGGGTTTTAACCCTCCTTATATAAGAAATGAGATGGGTTCATGTGCAAAACCACATGACCAATAAGGTGTGGAGTTGACCGGTCAACTCGTTTGACTGGTTGACTGTTTGACCAGTTTTTGAATTGTTTTTGTATTTACGGTATCCGAAACCTTACTACATAGAGTCTGATTTTGACGAAACTTTAGGTGACCGAACTTGGGGTAGTCTGACACCTACTGTAACAATTTTGGGGAAAAATACCGAGTTTTGACAGCTGCACTTTAATCCGGAAGAAAATTGTAAAACCCACTAATTTTCTGATTTCGGACACAAAACACGCTGTCACTTCTTCGTTTGAGATAACTAACTGCCGAGACGACAGACATTAGTCCCCACGACCGACCGACATGCATTAGTACCAACCGTACGAATTTCGATTAGGATCTCTAACAGATATTGGGTCCCACTTAATTTCTGGAAGTATGAAAATTTCCCTTTTTCTCAATTTTAGCACACATAATGGCCCCGTGGTCCCGTGAAATGGTACATGACGGAACCGATACGGTAGGGGTGTGTCCTGGCAGTCGACCGGCACACTGTGTGCGAGTTTCGCCAAACGATATTGAGATTTCCTCGGTGCACTTCAATCCCGAGCAAAGTTCACTTTTTATTAATTTAACAAATAATTAACTAATTAACCTCCATTAAGGACCCATAAACACATAATTTTATTATTTTAAAATTTTGAGTCGTTACAATCTCCCCTCCTTACGAAAAATTTCATCCTCGAAATTTATATATACACTAGTCATCAAATAACTGAGGATGATTGCTTCTAATGACATCTTCAAGTTCCCATGTGGCTTCCTCTATGCTATGGTGTTCCCATAAAACTTTAACTAGCTTAATCGTTTTGTTTCGTAACACTTGTTCCTTGTGGAACAAAATTATCACTGGCTTTTCTTCAAAAGTTAAGTCCTCTCTGACTTGAATTGGTTCATATCGTATCACATGCGAGGGATCAGGTACATATTTTCTCAACATGGATATGTGGAATACATTGTGAACCCTTGTCAGCTCTGGTGGTAATGCCAAACGGTAGGCTACACCTCCTATTTTAGCCAAAATCTCAAAAGGTCCAATGAATCGCGGAATTAACTTTCCCCGCTTTTCGAATCGTACAATACCTTTTGATGGAGAGATTTTCAAGAAGACATGGTCGCCGACTTGAAACTCTAAGTCTCAGCGCTTTCCATCTGCATAGCTTTTCTGTCGACTTTGTGCAGATAACAACCTCGATCGAATCAACTCGATCTTCTTTGTTGTTTCTTGCACCAACTCAGGTCCCAGTAGTTTACGTTCCCCTACTTCAGTCCAACATACTGGTGACCGACAACTCCTGCCGTACAAGGCCTCGTAAGGAGTCATTTGAATACTTGCCTGATAACTGTTATTATATGCAAACTCGATCAATGACAAGTGATCATCCCAGTTTCCTTGAAAGTCCAGACTGCAAGTGCGCATCATATCTTCTAGACTTGTATTGTGCGCTCAGACTGTCCATCGGTTTGCGGATGATAAGCAGTACTCATGTTTAGCTGCGTACCTAAAGCTTCTTGCAAGCTCCTCCAAAATCGGGAAGTAAATCGCAGATCGCGATCTGACACAATAGATACCGGCACACCATGCAGCTTCATAATCTCCTTGATGTACAACTTTGATAAATTTTCCAAGGTTATGGTATCCTTGATAGCAAGAAAGTGAGCCGACTTCGTCAATCGATCAACTATCACCCAAACAGCATCATGTCCACTCCTTGTTTTTGGTAACCCCACCACAAAATCCATCGTAATGTGCTCCCATTTCCACTCGGGAATAGGAAATGAATTTAACAATCCAGGTGGTTTCTGATGTTCTGCCTTGACTTGTTGACAAACAAGGCATCGAGATACATACTCTGCAATTTCTCTCTTCATGCCGTTCCACCAGTAGTTATTCTTCATATCCTGATACATCTTTGTACTTCCGGGGTGCACCGTAAAACGAGATCGATGTGCCTCATTGAGCAGCTCATTCTTCAACTCAGGATTTCTAGGCACACAAATTCGACCTTTGAATCGAAGTATTCCATCTTCAGATTCTTCAAAATCACCCATTTTTCCTTGAAGAATCTTATCTCTGATAACTTTGATCTTCTGATCTTCCAACTGTGCTTCTTGAATCTTTTGTAATAACACTGGCTTGGCCTGAATACTAGCCAACTTGGCACTATTACCCTGGAATCCTAGACTCAGATTCCAACTCTTGAATTCTTCGATCATCTTCCATCGCTCTGCCCTCATATATGCTACAGATCCAACTGTCTTTCTACTCAGGGCATCAGCAACCACGTTACCCTTACCAGGATGATATTGGATTACATAGTCATAATCCTTCAAGAATTCCATCCATCTACGCTGTCGCATATTGAGTTCCTTTTGGGAGAATAGATACTTTAAACTCTTGTGATCACTATAGATCACCAACTTCTCTCCATAAAGATAATGTCTCGAAATTTTTAGTGCGAACACTACCGCAGCTAACTCCAGGTCATGCGTGGGATAATTTCGTTCATGAATCTTGAGTTATCTCGAACCATAAGCAATGACCTTTTTGTTTTGCATTAAGACACAACCGAGTCCCTTACTGGAAGCATCGCAATACACCTCAAATCCTCCAGATCCTGAGGGAGTTGTCAATACTAGAGCGGTTGTTAATCTCTTCTTTAATTCTTGAAAGCTTCGCTCCCGAGATGCCGTCCATTCGAACTTCATATCTTTCTTAGTCAATTCCGTTAATGGAGCTGCTATCTTCGAGAAACCTTCTACAAATCTGCTGTAGTACCCAGCCAATCCCAGAAAACTTCGAACTTCAGCAACAGTGGATGGCCTTGCCCAATCGGTTACTGCCTGAATCTTAGAAGGATCAATAGATATTCCATTTCTTGACACAATATGCCCAAGAAAGGCTACTTCTTCCATCCAAAATTCGCACTTGGAGAACTTAGCATACAGCTGATTATCTCTTAATGTCTGTAGCATAATCCTCAAGTGCTCAGCGTGCTTCTCATGACTAGGTGAGTACACCAAGATATCATCAATAAATACCACAATAAACTGATCCAAGTACAGCCTGAAAAGACGATTCATCAACTTCATAAAGGCCGCAGGTGCATTTGTCAATCCAAAAGGCATCACCAAGAACTCGTAGTGACCATACCGAGTTCGAAATGCTGTCTTCTGAATATCTTCTTCTTTGACCCTCAATTGGTGATAGCCGGACCGTAAATCAATCTTTGAAAACACTTGGGCGCCTTGCAACTGATCAAATAGATCATCGATCCTGGGGAGAGGATACTTATTCTTGATCGTCGCTTGATTCAGCAAACGATAATCTATACACAGACGTAGACTCCCGTCTTTTTTTCGAACAAATAACACCGGTGCTTCCCATGGTGAAACACTAGGACGGATCAAGCTCTTATCTAATAGGTCTTGCAACTGAATCTTCAGCTCTTGCAACTCAGCCGGAGCCATCCGATACGGTGTTTTAGATATAGAGTCTACACCCAGAGTAACATCGATTTCTCTAGTAGGAGGGAGTCCTGGTAATTCATCAGGAAACACATCTCGAAACTCTCTGACCACCGGGGTATTCCCTAAAGTGTCATCTTCATCTTTATCGATCACCACTGCAGCTAAATACCCAGTACACCCCTTGTCTAGAAGGTGACATGCTTTAATTGCTGATATTAGTTTGGGTGCTTGACCTCGGATAATCCCCTGTATTTCGAACTCTGGGATGTCCAGAATTCGAAATATCACTTTCTTGGCATTACAATCTACCACTGCATGGTAATTAGCCAACCAATCCATCCCTAGGATAACATCATAATCCTTTATGTCTAACACGATCAGATCTACTAACATCCGTACACTATTGACAAGTATTGGACACCTAGCATAGACTGTTTTTGTGTACAAAACTTTCCCTGATGGTGTAGATATAGACATCATGCTTTTGAGTGTATCAGGCTTGTAACTTATGTGTTTAGCAAAACGAGTAGAGACAAACGAATGTGTAGCACCAGTGTCAATCAAAGCATAAGCAGGTACTTGAAATACTAAAAGTTTACCTTCGATGACACCTTGTCACTCTTCCTTTTCCGTGTCACTCTTCCTTTTCCGCCTTCCAATGCTAGTGGTTGAGCCTTAGGGCAATCCTTGTAGAGCCCCTGACCTTTTCACATTAATGCATGACACTTTCATCGCCATTTTGCCTTTAAAGAGGTATAATTAATAAATAAGGAAGAAATTGGAAATTCTAAAATGTCAGAAATGTTCCTTTTTGAAGTGCGAACCCAACGCAAGTTGAATCGTCAAAATCCGACAAGCGAGTCAAAAGATATGGACAAAACAGTCTAGACCTGCAGGCAATCGATCGCTCGGTCCAAAACCGATCGATCGGTAGCTATCGACTGGTCAAGATTTTTGTATGGGGAAATTTTCCAGAGAGTTGATTTTTGGTCGAGAGCTCAGTCAACACACTGATCGCTCGGTAGGCAACCGATCGATCGGTCATTAACACCGATCGCTCGGTACTCGCATTTTTGCAAAAATTTCAGTAAGGGTATTATGGTCTTTTGTTCGGTTTACTCTTACCTTAAGAGTCTTGCCCGAGCCTTTAGGGCTCATTCTCAACACTTAGAAGATTTGGGAGATTAGAAGAGAGGAGAAAGGGTTCCCAAACCTAGGTTTTCATTTGGGGAGAAATCAAAGGGGTTAAGACCCTAGATCAACCCCAAGCCCGTTTTCTTCAAGATCAAGGCTCACGCATTCGAGGAGCTCGTGATCCAAGCTAGGGCAGCAGCTACACGGTCTTTTTGGAAGGGGTTTCTTCCTCATTGCTCAAGGTCGGTACTTCTTGCTACCCTCCTAGCTATAGCTCCTCTTTTCCTTTATTTCTCTTTGTTTCCTTCCTTTGTACATGTGCTATGAGTTTGGAAGTGTGAACGTGGTGAATGGAGATGAAATAGGCGATTGGATGCCAATGGTTGTGTGGTGATGATTGAAACGGGGGAGGGCATTGTATCCATAATAAACACACATTTATGATGTGAGTAAACTCACCTAGAAAAGCATGATTTTAGGTTTAAATGAATAATGAATAATGAACACACCATGTTTGATGAAATGCCAAGGTGAATAAAGTGAGTTGTGAATTAGGAAATGCATGCCTAATAAATTGTGGAAATTGCTAGGGCCTATGATAGTGTGTTTTCTTGCTTTCCCTAAATGATGTGAATATTACATTGCTCAATCATTGATGCCATATGTGTTGTGAATTACCCAAATGTCATATTTAAATTTAAATGCAAGTACGTACACGATTCCCACGAGCACGGCATGCATGACATGATTTACCGAGGTTTTCAAGAACATGGTTAGAGGTGGGACATATCCTACGATATGTTTTATCTCGTTTTTCACAAGAAAACAAGAACCAACATTCCATGAGGGGTTTCCCCTCACTCACAAGTGCATATCATGAAGAAGGGCCTCCCTTCCCTCGCAAGTACATACATATCATGAAGAAGGGTCTCCCTTCCCTCTCAAGGCATCTCTCAAGCGCATCTCACAAGGATATCTCACAAGTGCATCTCACAAGTTACATGATCACAAGCAAGCACGCATGACATGCATGACATGACACGTACGACACGCTCGACAAGATCAAGCAAGACAAACACGACACCCTCTACGGGAGGTTCCTCCAAAGGCTCCTCGACGTACTCCTCCTCCACCCATGGACCAGGAGCACAAACATCAAATGGAGCAGCAGCTCCCTCAGAACCTGCCGACATAAGAAGTACGGCTGAGCATGGAATACTCAGCGGGTACCAAGCACTAACCAACAGTCATAGCATACGTATAGCATATATAAAGCAGGAAACAATTCACGCATATAAAGCAGGAATGATTCATATCATGACAATAAAGTAAAGCAATATAATTCATCATGTTTGCAATCATAAAAGCCGGTAAAACCCTTGAAATCTTGTGCACTTGACTTGACTGAAATTACCCTTTTTATGCTTGAAACCTTATCTACCGTGTCATGCGTGTCATGCTTGTATCATGCGTGTATCATGCTTGCTTGTTCTGAAAAGTAATCTACTTGTGAGGGAAGGGAGACCCTTCTTCCTAGAATGCTCATGCTTGTCCTTCCACTTGTGAGATGTCCTTGTGAGATGCACTTGCGAGGGAAGGCAGACCCTTCTTATGATATGTATGCACTTGCGAGGGAAGGGAGACCCTTCTTATGAAAATGTATGATTGTCTTGTCCTTGCCAAAAGCGAGGTAAAACATATCGTAGGATATGCCCCACCTCTAAATCCCATTCTTGAAAGCCTCGGTAAATCATGTCACGTATGCGTGCTCGTGAGGTCGTGTGCATACTTGCATTTGGAATTAAATATGGCATTTGAGTAATTCATAACACATAACATCAATGATTTGAGCAATTTAGTATTCATATCATTTAGGGAAAGCGAACAATCACACTATCATGACCCTAGCAATTTCCATAAATCTTAAATATGCAATTTCTTAATTTATTATTCATTTCATTCACCTTGGCATTTCATCAAACATGGTGCATTCATTATTTAGTTACCCTACAATATGCTTTTCTAGGTGGGTTATGCTCACATCATACGTGTTTGTTCATTATGGATACAATGCCCTCCCCATTTCATTCATCACATCATTTCACACGACACCCAATCGCCAATTCCGTCTCCATTCACCATTCACACCCATCCATCTCATAGCACATGTGTAAATGAAAGAAAACAAAGAGAAAATAAAGTAACAGAAGGAACTATAACTAGGAGGGTAGCAAGAAGTACGGACCTTGATCAAGTGAGGAAGAAACCCCTTCCAAAAACGACCGTGAGTTGCTGCCCTAGCTTGAGGAGATGCTCCTCACGAGCTTGTGCCTTGATCTTGAAGAAAAATGGGATTGAGTTGAGTGTGGGTTCACAAACCCCTTGATTTCTCTCCAAAATAGAAACCTAGGTTTGGGAATCGCCCTCTCCTCTCTTCTTATCTCCCAATCTCTCTAAGTGTCGAAATGAAGCCCTAAAGGCTCGGGTTAAACTCTTAAGGTAAGAGTGAACCGACCAAAAGACCATAATACTCTTACTGAAATTTCTGCAAAAACGCGAATACCGAGCGATCGGTGTTAATGACCGATCGATCGGTTTCATAACCGAGCGATCGGTTAAAATTTTACTCTCTGGAAAATTTTCCCATACAAAAATCTTGACCAGTCGATAGCCTCCGAGCGATCGGTTTTGGACCGATCGATCGCTCCATGGACCGAGCGATCGGTTGCCTGCAGGTCCAGACTGTTTTGGCCATGTCTTTTGACTCGCTCGTCTGATTTTGACGATTCAACTTGCGTTGGGTTCGTACTTCGAAAACGAACATTTCTAATGTTTCGGAATTTCCAATTTCTTCCTTATTTATTAATTATACCTCTTTAAAGGAAAAATGGCAACAAAAGTGCCATGCATTAAATGTGAAAAGGTCCGGGTCTCTACACCCGACTATCAGTCACAGAGGATTACATTACACCACCACTCCAGACCTAGCCAAAGAGGATCTTTGGATAACACTCCACCCACCCCCGACAATCAGTCACGTACCTCGCCAAAGAGGATCCATGGACATTATTCCACCCACTCCTGACAATCAGTCATGTACCTCGCCAAAGAGGATTTATGGATATTATTTCACCCACTCTTGACTATCAGTCATAGAGGACTATACGACATCACCACTCCTGACCTAGTCAAAGAGGATCTATGGATAATAATCTAGCCACTCCCAACTATCAGTCTTGGAGGATTACACTTTAACCCTAATTAGGTTTTCTAACCACCGAGTAACTCCAATTAATCCAAGTCTTGCTTGATAAACTGAAACAGTTGGGCCTCACGCCCATTAACCACATCCAGTAATACACTATCCCGTTAGGGAACGTTTCCAGGCTAATGGATGTGTCCATAGCCTTATACAACCTGCAAAACAACTTTTCGACACCCCAGGGTGACGATACAATTTACCCGGGACCCGATCTGGGCTCCCCGAAGGTCCACAGAAAATCAAAACAGCACATAGGGGTTTCCGACCCTTTTTTCATCCACGTCTTTTACACAGTGAGTCTAAATCCGGGGTTTTGAGACCCGAGACCGAGGGCTACACCCCTCTACTTATTTTCTACACACAACCACCTTCCCATAACACATCCACGGGGTCTCATACCCTTTTCCATCAATGCACATAGATTCCACATAAAGAATATAGCAAATAATAGGGAAAATAGAAAAGATGGAAGGGGTTTTTTTACCTTCGAGGCATCTAGGGCCAAAATGGACACCGCCAACGCGCTCGGAAGGGTGATCAACCCCAAGGTAGAGCGCATGCAACTTTCTCTCTCCACTTTCTCTCTCTACCTTTTTTTCTCTCTCTCTCTACACGCCAAACGAGACGCTAGAGAGAAAATCAGACGCAGCCAATGCTCTCGGAAGGATGATCAACCCTAAGGTAGAGTGCATGCAACTTTCTCTCTCCACTTTCTCTCTCTACCTTTTTTTCTCTCTCTCTACACGCCAAACGAGACACCAGATAGAAAATTAGATGCCACCAATGCGTCGGGGAAGTCAAAAAACCCCAAGGGGACCTCCCTTTCCCTTTCTCTCTCCTCTTTCTCTCTCTTCCTTTCTCTCTCCTCACTTTCTCTCTCTAAAACATGTTGTGGCAGAACCTCCCCCACTGTTGCAAACCATGAGAACAAAAAGGGCTGCCCCCTATTTATAATTCAAGGGTCATGTGTCATGCTGTCGCGACCCAAAACCCACCCTAGGAGTTAAAGTGAACTTTGGACGACTAATCATGGCTTACATGACTTGCTTGACAAACCAACCTGCAAAAACCCACAGAGCATATACAATAGAGGATGACAGCGGAAACATAACTATAAAACACAGCGGAAGTCTAACAACCTCTAAGTATATACACATGTCCAAGTTTAATACAAAGAAATCAAAACAAATAAAGTGCGGACATGCCCGCCAAAATACATGGCTATAGTCACTCATGCTCACCCACAGCCAATCCACTCAGAATCTAACACCACCTACTGATAACCCTCTACGGGAGGTTCCTCCAAAGGCTCCTCGACATACTCCTCTTCCACCCATGGACCAGGAGCACAAACATCAAATGGAGCAGCAGCTCCCTCAGAACCTGCCGACATAAGAAGGACGGCTAAGCATTGAATACTCAGCGGGTACCAAATACTAACCAATAGTTATAGCATTAAAATGGCAATACATAAATCAGGAGCAATTCATATGTGTTAGGCGGAAACAATTCATATCATACAAGGAAGTAAAGCAATTTATAATCATGCTTTTATTTCGTAGAAAGCCGATAAAACCTCTTGAAAACATCGTGCACTTGACTTGGCTTGAAATATCTTTTCGTACTTGAAAGCTTGTCGTGTTTGTCTTACTTGATCTTGTCGAGCGTGTCGTACGTGTCATGTCATGCATGTCATGCATGCTTGCTTGTGATCATGTAACTTGTGAGATACACTTGTGAGATATCCTTGTGAGATGCGCTTGAGAGATGCCTTGAGAGGGAAGGGAGACCCTTCTTTATGCAATGCACTTGCGAGGGAAGGGAGACCCTTCTTCATGATATGTATGTACTTGCGAGGGAAGGGAGGCCCTTCTTCATGATATGCACTTGTGAGTGAGGGGAGACCCCTCGTGGAATGTTGGTTCTTGTTTTCTTGTGAAAAGCGAGGTAAAACATATCGTAGGATATGTCCCACCTCTAACCATGTTCTTGAAAACCTCGATAAATCATGTCATGCATGCCGTGCTCGTGGGAACCGTGTACATACTTGCATTTAAATTTAAATATGACATTTGGGTAATTTCACAACACATATAACATCAATGATTGAGCAATGTAATATTCATATCATTTAGGGAAAGCAAGAAGACACACTATCATAGGCCCTAGCAATATTCATAATTTATTAGGCATGCATTTCCTAATTTACAACTCATTTTATTCACCTTGGCATTTCATCAAACATGGTGTGTTCATTATTCATTATTCATTTAAACTTAAATCATGCTTTTCTAGGTGAGTTTACTCACATCATAAAGGTGTGTTTATTATGGATACAATGCTCTCCCCATTTTAATCATCACAACACTACCCTCGGCATCCAATCGCCCATTCCATCTCCATTCACCATTCACAACCATCCATCTCATAGCACATGTGTAAATGACAGAAAATCAAAAGAAATAAAGGGAAAAGAGGAACTATAACTAGGAGGGTAGTAAGAAGTACCGACCTTGAAGAATTGAGGAAGAAACCCCTTCCAAAAACGACCGTGAGGTGCTGCCCTAGCTTGGGGAACGCTCTCCACGAGTGCTTGAGCAGTGATCTTGGAGAAAAACCGGACTTGAAGTGATCTAGGGTCTCAAAACCCCTTTGATTCTTCTCCAAAAGCAAAACCCTAGCTTAGGAAACCCTTTCTCCTCTCTTCTAATCCCCCAAATCCTCTAAGTGTTGAGAATGAGCCCTAAAGGCTCGGGTTAAACTCTTAAGGTAAGAGTGAACCGACCAAAAGACCATAATACCCTTACAGGAATTTCTGCAAAAACACGAGTGCCGAACACGTTGAGCTGTGAATGGTGCCGAACACGTTGTGCTGTGAATAGTGCCGAACACGTTGTGCTGTGAATAGTGCCAAACACGTTATGCTGTGAATAGTGCCAAACACGTTGTGCTGTGAATAGTGCCGAACACGTTGTGCTGTGAATAGTGCCGAACACGTTGTGCTGTGAATAGTGCCGAACACGTTGTGCTGTGAATAGTGCCGAACACGTTGTGCTGTGAATAGTGCCGAACACGTTGTGCTGTGAGTAGTGCTGAACACGTTGTCCGTTGTCTTAGGTACAACATGCCCGCCGAGAGCTGTACAACGTACCCATTGTCTGTTGCACAACGGATACGCAACGTATACGTTATCAGAGCTAGAGCTACGTTATCAGCGTACGTTGTCTATGAGTTGTCTGTGCCTTATCAGAGCACGTTGTCAGAGCACGTTATCAGATCTACGTCCTTGGTGTCTTCCGATCTACGTCCTTAGCGCCTTCCGAGCTACGTCCTTAGTGCCTTCCGAGCTATCGATTGCCTGCAGGTCCAGACTGTTTTGGCCATATCTTTTGACTCGTTCGTCCGATTTTGACTATTCAACTTGCGTTGGGTTCGTACTTCGAAAAAGAACATTTCTAACATTTTGGAATTTCTAATTTCTTCCTTATTTATTAATTATACCTCTTTAAAGGCAAAATGGCAATGAAAGTGTCATGCATTAAATGTGAAAAGGTCCGGGGCTCTACATCCTCCCCCCTTTACAAAAATTTCTTCCTCGAAATTTAGATGCTACTTGCATTACAAACCAAAAAGAAAATTACAAGTCATATACAAACTTATACAAAAACTCATGCAATTAATTCTGGATACTTTGCTTTGACTTCGGCTTCACGCTCCCATGTAGCTTCTTCCCGAGCATGGTGTTGCCATTGCACAAGAACCAAAGGGATTGTCTTGTTGCGAAGCACCTGATCTCTTCGATCCAAAATCTGAACCGGCTTTTCAATCAAGGTGAGGTCCTCTCGAATCTCCAACGGTTCCAAGTCTATGACATGCGAAGGATCCGCAATGTACTTCCGAAGCATAGACACATGGAAGACGTTGTGAACTGCGGCCATGTAAGGTGGGAGAGCTACCCTGTAAGCAACCTCACCAACTTGTGTGATAATCTCAAAAGGCCCAACATACCGAGGACTGAGCTTGCCTCGCTTTCCAAATCTCATGATCCCTTTGCTAGGAGATACTTTCACAAAAACTTGATCCCCTACTTGAAATTCCAAGTCCCTACGGTGCGTGTCCGCATAACTTTTCTGGCGATCGTGAGCGGCTTTCAATCGATCCCGAATGATCTTAACTGTGCCTGCAGTTTTCTCAATCAACTCCGAACCAAGTACTTTCCTTTCTCCTACCTCATCCCAATAGAGAGGAGACCTACAACTTCGCCCATACAAGGCCTCAAATGGTGCCATTTGGATACTCGCCTGATAGCTGTTATTATAGGCGAATTCAACCAAAGGCAAGTGCTCTTCCCAACTGCCTCTGAAATCCAACATACAAGCCCGAAGCATGTCTTCAATGACTTGGTTCACTCTCTCGGTTTGTCCATCCGTCTGTGGATGAAAAGCGGTGCTGCAAGGCTAGAGAAACCCTCTTCGAATCTCCTATAGTAGCCTGCCAACCCAAGAAAGCTGCGTATCTTGGTAACACTCTTGGGCCTCGCCCAACTCATAATTGCTTCGATCTTCTTTGGATCTACCGAGATACCTTCTGCAGAAACAACGTGGCCTAGGAATGCCACCTCTTCCAACCAAAACTCACACTTGTTAAGTTTGGCGTATAGCTTGTGCTCTCTTAGCATTTCCAAAGCAAGGCATAGGTCGCGTGTGTGATCTTCCCGTGTCTGGGAATAGACCAAAATGTCATCAACAAATACAATCACGCACCTATCAAGATATGGCCGGAACACCCGGTTCATCAAATCCATAAAGGCTGCCGGCGCGTTCGTGAGTCCAAAAGGCATCACCAAGAACTCGTAGTGTCCATACCGAGTCCTGAAAGCAGTTTTGGGAACATCTTCCACCTTAATCTTTAACTGGTGATAACCCGATTGAAGGTCTATCTTCGAGAAAAATCTCGCTCCCTTCAACTGATTGAACAAGTCATCAAACCTAGGCAAGGGATATCTATTCTTTATAGTGACTTTGTTCAATTGCCTGTAATCGACGCACATCCGCATCGAGCCATTTTTCTTCTTAACAAACAACACCGGGGCACCCCACGGTGAGACACTTGGTCGAATGAAACCAAGACCTTGTAAATCTTCCAACTGGGTCTTTAACTCTTTGAGTTCAATAGGGGCCATTCTATACGGAGCCCTGAAAACAGGAGCTGTGCCTGGTGCAAGCTCGATCACAAACTCAATCTCCCTGTCTGGAGGCAATCCTGGTGACTCCTCTGGAAATACATCCAGGAACTCACTCACAACCGGAATAGTCGATGAGTCCTTTGCCTCGGGTTTAGCTAAGCTCAACGCCGCAAAATGAGCAATATATCTACTTTTCAACCCACGAAAGTGGAATGGTTTTCCTTCTACTGGCTTGAAGAGTACCATTTTCTCAAAGCAAGCTACATGCCCATGATGTGCTGCTAACCAATCCATTCCCAATATAACATCAAAGTCTTGGAATCCAAGGACGATGAGATCAACCGCCAAATCGTGGCTTCCAAATTGGACCACACTATATCTGCCAATACTGTTTTGCCGGGAGGAGTCGAAATGGCTAACTCCGGTTCTAGCTGACTTGGCTCTACAGAAAAGCCTTCTGAAAAACTCGGCGAGAAAAATGAATGAGTAGGTATCAATCAACACTCGAGCCAAATACTCATTGACTAGTAGGGTTCCTGAAATTTTAACTAGCGGAGTTAATCCATGCATCAACAGTGTATACATGTAGGTATATATACATATATAACATGCCCAGTACGTACACAATCAATTAATACTTAACAGTTTAATTTACGGATAATTAAATAAGCTACAACTGCGTACCTTGGACCGTACTTGGTTAAAGCAACCATTTTAGACTAAGACTAAAGTTTAGTCTTAAACTTGGAACCAGACTCGTTCCCGACTCACTTCCTTCCTAAGTTGTTTCCTAACATATGCTCTTGTCAAGCCGTGGTATAAGATTCTAAGTGACCCTAGAGACCTAAAGCCTAAGCTCTGATACCACTTCTGTCGCGCCCCAAAAGCCACCCTAGGAGTTAGAGTGAACTTTGGACGACTAATCATGGCTTACATGACTTGCTTGACAAACCAACCTGTAAAAACCCACAGAGCATATACAATAGAGGATGACAGCGGAAACATAACTATAAAACACAGCGGAAGTCTAACAACCTCTAAGTATATACACATGGTCCAAGTTTCATACAAAGAAATCAAAACAAATAAAGTGCGGACATGCCCGCCAAAATACATGGCTATAGTCACTCATGCTCACCCACAGCCAATCCACTCAGAATCTAACACCACCTACTGATAACCCTCTACGGGAGGTTCCTCCAAAGGCTCCTCGACATACTCCTCTTCCACCCATGGACCAGGAGCACAAACATCAAATGGAGCAGCAGCTCCCTCAGAACTTGCCGACATAAGAAGTACGGCTGAGCATGGAATACTCAGCGGGTACCAAATACTAACCAATAGTCATAGCATAAAAATGGCAATACATAAATCAGGGGCAATTCATATGTGTTAGGTGGAAACAATTCATATCATATAAGGAAGTAAAGCAATTTATAATCATGCTTGTATTTCGTAGAAAGCCGATAAAACCTCTTAAAAACATTGTGCACTTGACTTGGCTTGAAATATCTTTTCGTACTTGAAAGCTTGTCGTGTTTGTCTTACTTGATCTTGTCGAGCGTGTCGTATGTGTCATGTCATGCATGTCATGCGTGCTTGCTTGTGATCATGTAACTTGTGAGATACACTTGTGAGATATCCTTGTGAGATGCGCTTGAGAGATGCCTTGAGAGGGAAGGGAGACCCTTCCTTATGCAATGCACTTGCGAGGGAAGGGAGACCCTTCTTCATGATATGTATGTACTTGCGAGGGAAGGGAGGCCCTTCTTCATGATATGCACTTGTGAGTGAGGGGAGACCCCTCGTGGAATGTTGGTTCTTGTTTTCTTGTGAAAAGCGAGGTAAAACATATCGTAGGATATGTCCCACCTCTAACAATGTTCTTGAAAACCTCGATAAATTATGTCATGCATGCCGTGCTCGTGGGAACCGTGTACATACTTGCATTTAAATTTAAATATGACATTTGGGTAATTTCACAACACATATAACATCAATGATTGAGCAATGTAATATTCAAATCATTTAGGGAAAGCAAGAAGACACACTATCATAGGCCCTAGCAATATTCATAATTTATTAGGCATGCATTTCCTAATTTACAACTCATTTTATTCACCTTAGCATTTCATCAAACATGGTGTGTTCATTATTCATTATTCATTTAAACCTAAATCATGCTTTTCTAGGTGAGTTTACTCACATCATAAAGGTGTGTTTATTATGGATACAATGCCCTCCCCATTTTAATCATCACAACACAACCCTGGGCATCCAATCGCCCATTCCATCTCCATTCACCATTCACAACCATCCATCTCATAGCACATGTGTAAATGAAAGAAAATCAAAAGAAATAAAGGGAAAAGAGGAACTATAACTAGGAGGGTAGTAAGAAGTACCGACCTTGAAGAAATGAGGAAGAAACCCCTTCCAGAAACGACCGTGAGGTGCTGCCCTAGCTTGGGGAACGCTCTCCACGAGTGCTTGAGCCGTGATCTTGGAGAAACACCGGACTTGAAGTGATCTAGGGTCTCAAAACCCCTTTGATTCTTCTCCAAAAGCAAAACCCTAGCTTAGGAAACCCTTTCTCCTCTCTTCTAATCCCCCAAATCCTCTAAGTGTTGAAAATGAGCCCTAAAGGCTCGGGTTAAACTCTTAAGGTAAGAGTGAACCGACCAAAAGACCATAATACCCTTACTGGAATTTCTGCAAAAACACGAGTGCCGAACACGTTGAGCTGTGTATAGTGCCAAACATGTTGTGCTGTGAATAGTGCCGAACACGTTGTGCTGTGAATAGTGCCAAGCACGTTGTGCTGTGAATAGTGCCGAACACGTTGTGCTGTGAATAGTGCCGAACACGTTGTGCTGTGAATAGTGCCGAACACGTTGTGCTGTGAATAGTGCCAAACATGTTGTGCTGTGAATAGTGCTGAACACGTTGTCCGTTGTCTTATGTACAACGTGCCCGTCGTGAGCTGTACAACGTACCTGTTGTCTGTTGCACAATGGATACGCAACGTATACGTTATCAGAGCTAGAGCTACATTATCAGAGTACGTTGTCTATGTGTTGTCTGTGCCTTATCAGAGCACGTTATCAGAGCTACGTCCTTAGTGCCTTCCGAGCTATGTCCTTAGCGCCTTCCGAGCTACGTCCTTAGTGCCTTCCGAGCTATCGATTGCCTGCAGGTCCAGACTGTTTTGGCCATATCTTTTGACTCGTTCGTCCGATTTTGACGATTCAACTTGCATTGGGTTCGTACTTCGAAAAGGACCATTTCTGACATTTTGGAATTTCCAATTTCTTCCTTATTTATTAATTATACCTCTTTAAAGGCAAAATGGCAATGAAAGTGTCATGCATTAAATGTGAAAAGGTCCGGGGCTCTACACATGCACATGACCACCATTAATGGTCCCGTTGACCAAGTCATCGGGTTGACCATTTGACTATTCTTCCATATTTTCTCGCGTATACAGCCTTTGAAACCCTATTTCATGATGCCTGATTATGACAAAACTTCAAGTGATTGAACTTGGGATAGTCCGACACCTGCTGTAAAAATTTCATGGAAAAATACTGAGTTTTGACAGTCAAAAGTAAGTCTGGATGAAAACTGTAAAACCCACTAATTTCCTGATTTTGAACACAAAACAGGCTACCGTTTCTTCGTTTGAAATAACTAACTGCCAAGATGACAGACATTAGTCCCCACGGGCGACTGACACGCATTAGTGCCAACCGCACAGATTTTTATTAGGATCTCCAATAGACATTAGGTCCCACTTAATTTCTGGAAATATGGCAATTTCCCGTTTTTCTCAATTTTATCACACATAATGGCCCCGCGGTCCCGCGAAATGATACCTGATGGAATCGATACGATAAGGGTGTGTCCCGGCAGTCAACCGGCACACTGTGTGCGATTTTCGCCAAAAGATACTGAGATTTTCTCGGTGCACTTCAATCCCGAGCAAAATCCACTTTTTATTAATTTAACAAATAATTAACTAATTAACCTCCATTAAGGACCCATAAACACATAATTTTATTATATAAAATTCCGGGTCGTTACACCTTTACTCCATCTTTTTCCTCTTGCTTTAAAAATTCCAAAGAGAGAATCTAAAGCTTTGTGGGGATAGCGAAGAACAAGGATCAAGCTTCGTGTAGAACCCCGAATCTTCGTTTTACTAAGTAGTGAATAGTGTGTGAATAGTGCTCAAGTGTGGTTTTGTACACTAATGGGCCTTATGTTAATATACGTGTTTGGATTTATGGCGTGCATGTTTTAATAGGTCTACATATCCTTAAGGAGGGTGTTTAAATCATAAAAGGTGTTGGAAATAGGGTTTTGCAGCAAAAGGGGAGCACCGATTGCTCGGTGATGACCACCGATCGATCGGTCTCACACCAATCGCTCGGTGATAACCTCCGATCAACCGGTCTTAAACCAATCGCTTGGTAGCTATCGACTGGTTAACTAATCTGTATGGGGAAAAATTTTAGAGAGTGTTTTACCCGATCGCTCGGTTGAAACCACCAATTGCTTGATTAGTCACCGATCGCTCGGTCTGTACCACCGATCGATCGGTTATATGCAGATTTTCTTCATTAAGGGTGTTTAAGTCTTTAGCCACCACCCTTTATCTATATAAGGCTTGTTCGTGCCTTAGGGTTTCAGAAACCCTTTGTACACTATTTTGAGATATTTTGAGAGGGAGAAGAAGGGGAGAAGCTAGGTTGTTGCTCAAGCTTGAAGGAGAGATCAAGTCTTTTCTTCCTTTGGTGCTTCTTCTCAAAGAACTCGAGGTTTCCAAGTGTTCCAAGCTTTTGGAATCAAAATCACTGATTTCACCAAGGTAGATACACTCTACTACCAATCTTGTGATACTACTAGTTCCCATATGTTTTTCTTCTCATTCTATACTATATATCTCTTGATTGTTATGGTGTGGAAGGTTATTTTTATACTTGGATGTAAGATATCACTATTATGCACTCTATGTGTTTGTGTAAATGCCTTTAAGGGTTTTTGGGTGTTTAAACATGTTATTATTCTCATATGCTCATATGTTTGCATGTCTCTCATGAATCGAGGTTTTTCCATGGATTTCTTAATGTACAAAAAGGGTTTTGAATAAGTGACTTATATGAATGATTCTAAGCAACTCTATGATATCTCTAAGATCGGTTCACAAGCTCAAAAGGATCATGATACACTCACAAGAACTCTATGATAATCTCTAAGATCGTCTCACAAGCTCAAAAGGATCATAAATGAAATTACTCTCAGATCTCGATGGTATTGGCTCTATGGTATTTGCTCTATGGTATTGCTCTATGTCTCTACAGATCATAAATGTCTCTAAGGAACTCCATGAACTCTAAGAACTCACAAGGCTATGATTATCGCTTGACTCACACGGTTTTGGTTCCATATTTTATCATATGTGTTATTTTACGGTTTCCACGCTTTGATATGTTTTAAGGATTTCATTCTCCATGATTTGCATGCTCTATGCTAGTATTGCTTTATTGTTAGTAGTTGTATACGCTGAGTATTTGTCATGCCCCAAAATACCCCCTAGGAGTTAAGGGATACTTTAGGTGTGACTATACGTACCTGCCAAACCATCCTGTAAGGAACAAGGTAAATAAATATTGAAACAATGATAATCAGAGCGCGGAAGCTAAACATAGATGCGGAAGCGTAGACAAAATTTTATTTTCTTCTAAAGTTCCCAAAATGGTATTTCAAGTGAATACAAGTATATACAAAACACGTCTAAGTCTAAGGTGGACAGGCCCACCAATCAAAATGTCACAAATACTCAAAAATGCCCTCGCACTCTCCCCTCAACAGTAGTCAAGGTATGGCCACACGTCGAGGTTTCGTTCCGCCTGAGACTGTAGTGGAATAGATGGCTCTCTCTCCTCTATGTACTCTTCCTCGACCTAAGGTTCCGGGTCGAGGGCTCCCTCAGTACCTGTCGACATGAAAGTACGGTTGAGCATGGAATACTCAGCGAGTACAAGCTACTAGCTAACCATAACAATGAATAAAACAACAACAGTTGAAACAGGTAATTCCGTCGTCTAGAATCTCCTTATTTCAACACTTAAATTAATCTGAGACCTGCAAACATATGAGAATGGTATAGGGCTTGTGTCGGATGTCGAATCCTCACTCAGGGTTAGTTAAGTTAGTGCAATAAAGAAAAAAAAAAAAAAAATAAAGAAAAGATTAAAATGGTGGAGAGATGAGAAGGGTGGATTGATTTTTAAAACAATTTTTTTTAAGAGATTATCAAGATCTACTAATGAAATAAATAACATAAATTAAAAGGCATGATATGTAAGCACAAACTAACCAACATTAAAGAATTTTATTAATTAAACCACAAGTCACTGCAAACCTTTAATTAAAATTAATGCAAGAACAACCTAAAAAAAAATGCCAAATGTGACAATGTATTGCTCCCACCGGTGTAGGTGATTGCCGGAGATGTGTCCGCCTTGATGAGGTTGAGAAGCCGTGAGATGAGAGGGGACTTGAGAGATGAGAGAAAGATGAGAGAGGTGAGAGAGAGAGAGAGAGAGAGAAAAGGGGTTGAGAAATGAGAGAGAGATGAGAAGAGAAGTTAGGGGGGAAGGAACCATTTTTTAGAGGAAGAGATGGTGTAGGTTATATAGGATCATAGTTAGGGTTTGGAGAGAAAGAGTGTGTGATGAGATGGACGGCTAGGATTTAGTAGAGAAAAAGAGAAATTAGGAAAGAAAGTAAGAAATGGAAGGGGATTAGGGTTTTGAAAGAAAATGAGATGGGTGGCTAGGATTAGAGTTTGGTGATATGGGTGGCTAAGATTTACTAGAAGGTGGTGGCTAGGTTTAGGAAAATGAGATGGGATTAGGGTTTTTGAACTAACTAGGGTTTTGAAAAGTAAGGATGGATGGCTAAGATGATTAAGGTTGGACGAATAGGATTAGGAGAGAGAGATTAGGGTTTTGAGAAATAAAAGAGAAAAAGAAGAGAAAATGATGGCAGAGGGTTTTGAACCCTGGTCTCTAACACAGACTCCCATAGATTTCACCAACTAAGCAAGCTTTTCTCATTTGTCTTGTATAGTGATCTTTATTACTCAAGTCCTCTTTCTTGGAAATCAACTCTTCAGCTCCCTAGGCCTCATTCTGTAATTGTGATCTCTTGGCTTAGCCCATACTTAGCCTGCATCTACTTGGTATAGCCTGTTGGCTCTTTAGTCTTCGGTAATGGGCTTTGATGCTTAACTACGGCCCCCGGTCCTTGAAAATCGTCCAGTTAGGATTCCTGAGACAGTTAAAACACGTAATGAGAGTTTATTGAAATGACTCAGTATCTAGACTTTCAGAAATGTGTTTAAACTATGCAAATATACCATTTTTACCATAAATGTATGTGTTATGCAATGGAGGGAACTCTTACGTAGAAAAGTTTGTAAAAATGCAAGTTTTACATAAAAGAGTGCGATAATGCTAAAAGAATAATCGTGAAAAACAAACACTTTTAAGCGAATATCAACAGTAAGACAACACAGAGTAGTAAGAAGAACATCACAAAAGAAACAATATTAAACATGGTACGATACAATCATCTGGACGTGCATGCATGAATGCGAAAACTCCGATAAAACTCACGCTTGGAAATCCGTTTCATGTCTCAGTATGGCTTGAGAAAAATCATGTATGCGTGCATGCATGAATGCCTTGTCCTCATCTTGTAAACCTTCATCTTGTAACTTGTGAGCCAGAGGATAGCACCCGAATATCCCTGGGCTACCAACCTCCTTGATATATGGTTTTCTTGTGAGCCAGAGGCTAGTACCCGAATGTCCCTGGGCTACCAACCTCCTTGACAATACGTGAATTTTAGTTACTTGTTTAGTTTTCTAGTGAGCCAGAGGCTAGTACCCGAATGTCCGTGGGCTACCAACCTCCTTGACAATAAGTGATTTCAGTTTTCTTGTGAGCCAGAGGCTAGTACCCGAATGTCCCTGGGCTACCAACCTCCTTGACATGCAATGTTTTCTTGTTGATTATTATATGCAATGCTCTTGAAATCTCGGTTCATGCATACATGCGTGCTTGTGTTCATGTGACAATCATGGGAAAACGGATAACAAGAGAGATATAGCATCATAATTCAATTTCATAGTATATGCGTATAAGAATTTGCGTAATCTACATGGCATTGGATCAATTCATCATTCATAAGAACGCATGTATAAAGCCTACTTCCATTTCTTCATTTAAGTCATTTATTTATTATTTAGACAATTTGTCAAACAGATAACATGCAATGTTTTATAGTGGTTCATCTTCTTCTTCTTAGTGCATATTTTCCATCCAACCATCAAGGTAAGTTCATTATTGGTAAAATGCCAATCCTCCCTTTTTCCATTTCACACACCACACATATCACACACCACACATTCGGCATCCCATCGCCTCAATCAACATCTCATGCATACATCCATATCTTTTCCTTATCTTGTTTATATTTATTAGAGATGATACATTTCACAAGGAAGAAAACATAATGGCAAGAATTATATTTCACATAGAAAACCTAGATTATTGTTAGAGGAAGTTAGTAGGGTGTACTAACCTTGATTCAAGGCTTGATCTTGGTCGTAAACCTTGATTGGAGCTCCAACTTGCAAGAAGAAGGACTCTTGCTTGAAGAAGGCTTGAGTGGGAAGGAAACCTTCATGAAAACACCTTGGAGGATGCTGCCCTTGCTTGAGAGAGACTCCCCCTCGAGCTTGAGCTTGGCTTTGAGGGATCCAAGCAAAGAAATGAGTGATTTTGGGTCTTGAAACCCTTGATCGTACTCTCAAATGGAAAGGGGTCTTTAGGACCCTAGTTTCTTCTCTCTCTCTCTCAAATAGTGTAGAGCCCCAGACTTTTTCATGCTTAATACATGGCACTTTCGTTGCCATTTTGCCTTTAAAGAGGTATAATTAATAAATAAGGAAGAAATTGGAAATTCTAAAACGTCAAAAATGTTCCTTTTCGAAGTACAAACCCAACGCAAGTTAAATCGTCAAAATCCGACGAGCGAGTCAAAAGATATGGCCAAAACAGTTTGAAACTACAGGTAACCGATCGCTCGGTCCATGGAGCGATCGATCGGTCCAAAACCGATCGATCGGTAGCTATCGACCGGTTAAGATTTTTGTATGGGGAAATTTTCCAGAGAGTTAATTTTTGGTCGAGAGCTCGGTCAACACACCGATCGCTCGGTTGGCAACCGATTGATCGGTCATAACCACCGATCGCTCGGTATTCGTGTTTTTGCAGAAATTTCAGTAAGGGTGATTCGGTCTTTTGGCGTTTCACTCTTTATTCTTAAGGGATGCCCGAGCCTTTTAGGGCTCCTGGCGAGACGCCTGTATCATATCTGATCTTCATGCCCGCCTGGATTCTTATGCCACTGCTACTCAGGATAGTTTTTTGGCGACTAATCGCCGGATTGATGTTCTTTCAGATATGATACAGGCGTCTCGCCAGGAGCTTCGCGATTTCCGTTCTCGCTATCAGGATAATGTTGCTCGTCACTTTCCTTTGCACCAGGATAATTAGCACTTCTTATAATGATGGTTCTAACCTTGTTTTGTTCATCGGTTGTGCTGGAATTAGCTACTCTGTTTTGTGTGTTATGAGTCTTTGGTTGGTCTTTGTGCTGTGCACCCTTGGTTACTGTATATGGGATGCTCCTGCTTTGTTTCTGTTGCTTAGTTGTTGCTCTACCATTTTGTGTTTCCCTCTGTTGTTGCTCTTTGATACTACTTCTACTACATGCTAGGGTTGCTATTTCTACAGGATTGTTTTCCCTTGGTAATTCAAGCCAAAAAGAGGGAGAAGTTGGCTACATCATATGTGCAATTGTGCAATTGTGTACCTCTACTTCATATTATTATTATTTTCACATTGCTTCACTAACAGATTCACGTCTCATGATTCTGAAACCGTTGATAGATGGGATCTCAGACTGAGGGAGAGATCTCATACTCTTTACATGATGTTCATTATTTCAATGGGTATTTATTTTATGAAATTCCTCCATGCTTCACAAATGTAGAGCCCCGGACCTTTTCACATTTATGCATGACCCTTCGTAGCCATTTTTCCTTTAAAGTAATGCAATTAATAAATAAGGAAGAAATTGGAAATTCCGAAATGTCAGAAATGTTCGTTTTCGAAGTACGAACCCAACGCAAGTTGAATCGTCAAAATCGGACGAACGAGTCAAAAGTTATGGCCAAAACAGTCGGGACCAGCAGAGCACCGATCGCTCGGTCCATGGAGCGATCGATCGGTCCAAAACCGATCGCTCGGAGGTTATCGACTGGTCGAGATTTTTGTATGAGGAAATTTTCCAGAGAGTGAAATTTTAACCGATCGCTCGGTTATGAAACCGATCGATCGGTAGGCAACCGATCGATCGGTCATTAACACCGATCGCTCGGTCCTCGCGTTTTGCAGAATTTTCACTAAGGGCATTTTCGGCATTCGGGTGTTATACCCTTTCTTATATAGGATTGCCCGAGCCTTTAGGGCTCATTCTCAACCCTTAGGAGATTTGGGAGATTAGAGAGAAAGGAGAAGGTTTTCCAAAACCTAGGTTTCCATTTTGGAGAGAAATCAAAGGGTTTTGAAACCCTAGATCAACCTCAAGCCCGATTTCTTCAAGATTTCGGTTCAAGCATTCGTGGAGCTTGTGTGGGGCACTCTCCTCAAGCTAGGGCAGCAACTCACGTGCGTTTGGTGGAGGATTTCTTCCCCCATTTGTCAAGGTCGGTACTTCTTACTACCCTCCTAGTTATAGCTTCTCTTTTCCTTTATTTCTTTTGTTTTCTTTCACCTATATATGTGTTATGAGATTGGTGGCATGAATGGTGAATGGAGATGGATGTTGGCGAATGGATGCCGTGTGGATGATGTAATGAACGAATGGGAAAGGGCATTGTACTAATAATGAACATACAAGTGTGATGTGAGCATAACCCACATAGAAAAGCATGATCTAGGTTTAAGTGAATAATGAACACACCCCATGTTTGATGAAATGCCAAGGTGAACAAAATAAATGATAAATTAAGGGAACCATGTTTAATTGCCCTTGAAATTTGTTAGGGTTCATGATAGTGTGTTTCTTACATTTCTTAAAATGTGTAGATTATTAATTACTTGAATTGTTACATGCTATGCCTTGTGAATCACTCCAAATTGTCATATTTAATTCCAAATGCAAGTATGCACACGATCTCACGAGCACGCATGAAAGGACGTGATTTACCGATGTTTTGAGTATGGGACGTAGAGGTGGGGCATATCCTAAGATATGTTTCACTTCGCTTTTGACAAGGGCAAGACAATCATGCATTGCATAGGGAAAGGTCTCCCATCCCCTCGCATGACATGCATAGCATCGCATGACACGCATAGCATAGCATGGCATGACACGCATAACATAGCATCACACATTCTGCATGGATGCTAGTTGCGACGGGCTATGAACGGCAACTAGGCATTCACATTCCGCATGGATGCTAGTTGCGACGGGCTATGAACGGCAACTCGGCATTCACATTCTGCATGGATGCTAGTTGCGACGGGCTATGAACGGCAACTAGGCATACCCATCTGCATATAGGGTACTAGTTGTGACGGACTATGAACGGCAACTAGGCATGTGAACATGTTTAAATTATGAACAAGCAAGCATGATACTCGCGTGACACGCATGACATGACATGACACGCATGATATGACAAGATAAGACAACATAATAAGTTTCAAGCACGGAAATGGTATTTTCAAGTCAAGTCAAGTGCACGATGTTTTCAAGAGGTTTCATCAGCTTTCTACGAAATACAAGCATGATTATAAATTGTTTTGCTTCCTTGTATGATATAAATTGTTCATGTTCTATATATGCAACTTGCTTCCTCCTTTATGTATGCTATCCGTATGCTATGACTATTGGTTAGTGCTTAGTACCCGCTGAGTATTCCATGCTCAGTCGTACTTCTTATGTCGGCAGGTGACGGCGGAGCAGCTGCTCCATTTGATATCTGTGCTCCGAGTCCATGGGTGGAGGAGGAGTACGTCGAGGAGCCTTTTGAGGAACCTCTAGTAGAGGGTTACCATTAGGTGGTTGTAGATTCTGAGTAGATTAGCTGTGGGTGAGATGAGAGATTTTATCCATGTATTTTGGCGGGTCTGTCCGCACTTTCTTTTGGTTACCTTTTTTGTATAAACTTGGACCATATGTATATACTTAGAGGTTTGTTAGACTTCCGCTGTGTTTTATAGTTATGTTTCCGCGATAATGTCCTCTATTGTATATGCTCTATGGGGTTTTGCAGGTTGGTTTGTCAAGCAAGTTATGTAAGTCATGATTGAGTCGTCCAAGATTCACTCTAACTCCTAGGGTGGGTTTTGGGTCGCGACAGAAGTGGTATCAGAGCTTAGGCTTTAGGTCTCTAGGGTCACTTAGAATCTTATGCCACGGCTTGACAAGAGCATATGTTAGGAAACAAGTTAGGAAGGGAGTGAGTCGGGAACGAGTCTGGTTCCAAGTTTAAGACTAAACTTTAGTCTTAGTCAAAAATGGTTGCTTTAACCAAGTACGGGTCCTAGGTACGCTAGAACACTAACGTATAAGTATAATGTGATGAATACTCTGATGACTTGATGTGATGTATATTAGTATTATACAACTAATACAAATTGAATTATTGTGAAATGACGTTGAAATAAACTGTGGTTTTAGTGAGACTCATGTGGTGCTATTGTTCTCAGGACTTTAGTCATGAGGCGGGGCACACGGGGTCGTGGACCACACACCAGAGCTTCATCTTCTTCCAGAGATGAGGATGAGCAGCCGGACCTCTCCCAGGTCTTAGGCTCTATTGCTGAGACACTCGCCATCCTGGCGGCTCGGCAAACTATACCGGCATCAGCGGCACCTACTCCACCGCCCGCAGCTCCAGTACATCGTACAGCTGGAGTTGAGGCATTCAGGAGATTGAGGCCTCCATCCTTCCATGGGAGTGTGGACCCTCTTGCTGCGGAGGCGTGGATCCTCCAGATGGAGAATATTTTTGCAGTCCTCTCGCCTACAGAGGAGGATAGAGTAGCATGGGCAGTTTTCATGCTAGAGGGTGAAGCCCACCATTGGTGGTTGTCCGCATTGAGGACGCGAGACTTGACCATGCAGGGTCAACCTTGGACTTGGGAGGAGTTCAAGGATACTTTTTACAAGAATTATTTTCCGATCGGGGCACGGGAAAAGAAAGAGAGAGAATTCATCAACCTTGAGCAAGGTTCGATGTCTGTGGCTGCTTATGAGGCCAAGTTCTCGGAGCTATCACGCTTCGCGACACATATGATTGCCACCGAGGCAATGAAGGCGAGGAGGTTTGAGCAAGGGCTCAAGGATGTCATCATGGAGAAAGTGTCGGTTTTCAGGCATGCCACTTACGCCGAAGTAGTGGATAAGGCCTTATTGGTTGAGGCCAATTCTGAAGCGGTGTCTAAGAAGAGAGAGTTGGCGAGAGGCCAAGCTAGTAGTTCAGCACCTCCAGAGAGGCGGGCTCGTACCGGCCCTTATCAGTATACATGGCCAGCACCACCGATGAGGCCGACTTATGCGGCCCCAGCACCACGGCAGTACGTGCCACAGGCACCTCGACCTCAGGCTCTCCCGGCCCCATGGCCAGTTGCACCTCAGGTGGCGAGATATGCTCCACCTCAGGCCCCTCCTACCCGCACACACGAGGCCTGCCCTTCATGCGGCCGAAGGCACCCAGCCGGGGATTGCCTAAGAGCATCGGGTGGATGTTTTCACTGTGGTCGCCAGGGCCACGTGATCAGGGATTGCCCTACCCGGCATTTACCAGGCCAGTCTCAGGGGATTAGGCCACCAGTACGCCCAGCAGGATCATATCAGGCGTCATCTCAGACTACCCGGTCTACACCTCAGTCTCGCCTGGCGAACCAGGGGCGAGTTTTTGCCTTGACAGAGGGTGATGCACTTGCATCTGACGATGTGGTGCAAGGTACGTGTTAGGAGTTATTTTCCTTATTCGTGATTGTTATGTTATGTTTTATTCCTTGTGTACGTAGTTGGTATGCTATATATATATATACCTACGTGTATACACTGTTGAGGCTTGAATTGACGTAACTAGCCAAAAAATTTCAGGAACCCTACTAGTCAATGAGTATTTGGCTCGAGTGTTGATTGATACCGGGTCTACTCATTCGTTTGTCTCGCCGAGTTTTTCAGAAGGCTTTTCTGGGGAGCCAAGTCAGCTAGAACCGGAGTTAGCCATTTCGACTCCTCTTGGCAAAACAGTATTGGCAGATCAAGTGTATAGAAATGGTGTGGTCCAAGTTGGAAGCCACGAGTTGGCAGTTGACCTCATCGTCCTTGGATTCCAAGACTTTGACATTATATTGGGAATGGATTGGTTAGCAGCACATCATGGGCATGTAGCTTGCTTTGAGAAAATGGTACTCTTCAAGCCAGTAGAAGGAAAACCATTCCACTTTCGCGGGTTGAAAAGCAGATCTATTGCTCGTTTTGCGGCGTTGGGCGTAGCTAACCCCGAGGCAAAGGACTCATCAACTATTCCGGTTGTGAGTGAATTCCTGGATGTATTTCCAGAGGAGTTGCCAGGATTGCCTCCAGACAGGGAGATTGAGTTTATGATTGAGCTTGCACCAGGCACAGCTCCTGTTTGCAGGGCTCCGTATAGAATGGCCCCTATTGAACTCAAAGAGTTAAAGGCTCAGTTGGAAGAATTACAAAGCCTTGGCTTCATTCGACCAAGTGTCTCACCGTGGGGTGCCCCAGTGTTGTTTGTTAAGAAGAAAGATGGCTCGATGCGGATGTGTGTCGATTACCGGCAATTGAACAAAGTCACTATACAGAATAGGTATCCATTGCCTAGGATTGACGACTTGTTCGATCAGTTGAAGGGAGCGAGATTTTTCTCGAAGATAGATCTTCGATCGGGTTATCACCAGTTGAAGATTAAGGTGGAAGATGTTCCCAAAACTGCTTTCAGGACTCGATATGGGCACTATGAGTTCTTGGTGATGCCTTTTGGTCTCACGAACGCGCCGGCAGCCTTTATGGATTTGATGAACCGGGTGTTCCGACCATACCTAGATCGTTGCGTGATTGTATTTGTTGATGACATTTTGGTCTATTCCCAAACACGGGAAGATCACATACGCGACCTTCGCCTTGCATTGGAAATGTTAAGAGAGCACAAGCTATACGCCAAAATTAGCAAGTGTGAGTTTTGGTTGGAAGAGGTGGCATTCCTAGGCCACGTTGTTTCCGCGGAAGGCATCTCCGTTGATCCGAAGAAGATAGAAGCTGTTATGAGTTGGGCGAGGCCCAAGAGTGTTACTGAGATACGTAGCTTTCTTGGGCTGGCAGGCTACTACAGGAGATTCGTAGAGGGTTTCTCTAGCCTTGCAGCACCGCTTACTCACCTGACAAGGAAGAACGCTAAGTTTGTATGGAGCGACAAGTGTGAGATCAGTTTCACGGAACTGAAGAAGAGGCTTACCACAGCTCCTGTCCTTACGGTGCCATCCGGACCTTATGGGTATGAGGTGTATAGTGATGCCTCACACGTTGGACTTGGGTGTGTACTCATGCAGCACAAGAAGGTCATTGCCTATGCATCGAGGCAATTGAAGGAGCATGAGAAGAATTACCCCACGCACGACTTAGAGCTTGCCGCTGTCGTGTTTGCGCTCAAGATCTGGCGACATTACTTATACGGGGTGGAATTCTATGTGTATACGGATCACAAGAGTCTCAAATACCTCTTTTCCCAAAAGGAATTGAATCTAAGGCAACGGCGTTGGATGGAATTCCTGAAGGACTATGATTGTACCATTCAATACCACCCGGGTAAAGCAAATGTAGTGGCTGATGCTTTGAGTAGAAGACCTCAGGGGTTGTTAGCACACATGTTGGTTCAAGAATGGAAGCTACTAGAAGATTTGGCAAATCTGGACATCAGTGTGAATAACTCTGTCCGTGGTCCTACCTTGGCAAATGTTACGGTTCGGCCGTACATTATAGACTTGATCCAAGAGTATCAAGCCATGGATGCGGAATTGTTGGCTTTCCGGGACAAGGAAGTTGCCAAGGGCAGTGAAGACTTTTCTCTCACTAGTCGGGGTGCTATCACGTTCAAGGGAAGGCTGTGCGTCCCAGCCAATGCAGATCTTCGAAGAGAGATTTTGGATGAAGCACACCGTTCGAAGTACACAGTGCATCCAGGGGGTACAAAGATGTACCGGAACCTCAATAGTCACTTTTGGTGGCGGAATATGAAGAGGGAGGTTGCGGAATATGTAGCACGGTGCTTGGTGTGTCAACAGGTGAAAGCAGAACACATGCGGCCCGCCGGTCTATTACAGTCCCTTCCGATTCCCGAGTGGAAATGGGAGAATATATCCATGGATTTCATAGTTGGCTTGCCAAAGACGGCAAGGGGCTCAGATGCGATATGGGTAGTAGTGGATCGTTTGTCGAAATCCGCTCATTTCCTACCGTACCGAACTACTTTCAACTCTAGCCAGTTAGCCGCTTTGTACATCAAGGAAGTGGTGAGGTTGCACGGAGTGCCTGTCAGTATCGTGTCGGATCGGGATCCAAGATTCACATCACGATTCTGGAAAAGCTTCCAGGAGGCTATGGGTTCCCGACTCGATTTCAGCACCGCTTTTCATCCACAGACAGATGGACAAACCGAGAGAGTGAACCAAGTCATTGAAGACATGCTTCGGGCTTGTATGATGGATTTCAAAGGCAGTTGGGAAGAGCATTTGCCTTTGGTTGAATTCGCCTACAATAACAGCTATCAGGCAAGTATCCAAATGGCACCATTTGAGGCCTTGTATGGGCGAAGTTGTAGGTCTCCTCTCTATTGGGATGAGGTAGGAGAAAGGAAATTACTTGGTCCAGAATTGATTGAGCAAACTGTAAACACAGTTAAGATCATTCGGGATCGATTGAAAGCCGCTCAAGATCGCCAGAAAAGTTATGCGGACACGCGCCGTAGGGACTTGGAATTTCAAGTAGGGGATCAAGTTTTTGTGAAAGTATCTCCTAGTAAAGGGATCATGAGATTTGGAAAGCGAGGCAAGCTCAGTCCTCGCTATGTTGGACCGTTTGAGATTATCACGCGGGTTGGTGAAGTTGCTTATCGAGTAGCTCTTCCACCTTACATGGCCGCGGTTCACAACGTTTTCCACGTGTCTATGCTTCGAAAGTACATTGCGGACCCTTCGCATATACTAGAATTGGAACCGTTGGAAATTCGAGAAGATCTCACGTTGGTTGAGAAGCCGATTCACATATTGGATCGGAGAGATCAAGTGCTTCGCAACAAGACAATCCCTTTGGTTCTTGTGCAATGGAAACACCATGCTCGGGAAGAAGCTACATGGGAGCGTGAAGCCGAAGTCAAAGCAAAGTACCCGGAATTGTTTGAATGAATTTTGTATAGGTTTTGTATATGTAGCTTGTAATATTATTTGATTCTGTAATGCATGTCTCATCCAAATTTCGAGGACGAAATTTTTGTAAGGGGGGAAGGATGTAGAGCCCCGGACCTTTTCACATTTATGCATGACCCTTCGTAGCCATTTTTCCTTTAAAGTAATGCAATTAATAAATAAGGAAGAAATTGGAAATTCCAAAACGTCAGAAATGTTCGTTTTCGAAGTACGAACCCAACGCAAGTTGAATCGTCAAAATCGGACGAACGAGTCAAAAGTTATGGCCAAAACAGTCGGGACCAGCAGAGCACCGATCGCTCGGTCCATGGAGCGATCGATCGGTCCAAAACCGATCGCTCGGAGGTTATCGACTGGTCGAGATTTTTGTATGAGGAAATTTTCCAGAGAGTGAAATTTTAACCGATCGCTCGGTTATGAAACCGATCGATCGGTAGGCAACCGATCGATCGGTCATTAACACCGATCGCTCGGTCCTCGCGTTTTGCAGAATTTTCACTAAGGGCATTTTCGGCATTCGGGTGTTATACCCTTTCTTATATAGGATTGCCCGAGCCTTTAGGGCTCATTCTCAACCCTTAGGAGATTTGGGAGATTAGAGAGAAAGGAGAAGGTTTTCCAAAACCTAGGTTTCCATTTTGGAGAGAAATCAAAGGGTTTTGAAACCCTAGATCAACCTCAAGCCCGATTTCTTCAAGATTTCGGTTCAAGCATTCATGGAGCTCGTGTGGGGCACTCTCCTCAAGCTAGGGCAGCAACTCACGTGCGTTTGGTGGAGGATTTCTTCCCCCATTTGTCAAGGTCGGTACTTCTTACTACCCTCCTAGTTATAGCTTCTCTTTTCCTTTACTTCTTTTGTTTTCTTTCACCTATATATGTGTTATGAGATTGGTGGCATGAATGGTGAATGGAGATGGATGTTGGCGAATGGATGCCGTGTGGATGATGTAATGAACGAATGGGAAAGGGCATTGTACTAATAATGAACATACAAGTGTGATGTGAGCATAACCCACATAGAAAAGCATGATCTAGGTTTAAGTGAATAATGAACACACCCCATGTTTGATGAAATGCCAAGGTGAACAAAATAAATGATAAATTAAGGGAACCATGTTTAATTGCCCTTGAAATTTGTTAGGGTTCATGATAGTGTGTTTCTTACATTTCTTAAAATGTGTAGATTATTAATTACTTGAATTGTTACATGCTATGCCTTGTGAATCACTCCAAATTGTCATATTTAATTCCAAATGCAAGTATGCACACGATCTCACGAGCACGCATGAAAGGACGTGATTTACCGATGTTTTGAGTATGGGACGTAGAGGTGGGGCATATCCTAAGATATGTTTCACTTCGCTTTTGACAAGGGCAAGACAATCATGCATTGCATAGGGAAAGGTCTCCCATCCCCTCGCATGACATGCATAGCATCGCATGACACGCATAGCATAGCATGGCATGACACGCATAACATAGCATCACACATTCTGCATGGATGCTAGTTGCGACGGGCTATGAACGGCAACTAGGCATTCACATTCCGCATGGATGCTAGTTGCGACGGGCTATGAACGGCAACTCGGCATTCACATTCTGCATGGATGCTAGTTGCGATGGGCTATGAACGGCAACTAGGCATACCCATCTGCATATAGGGTACAAGTTGTGACGGACTATGAACGGCAACTAGGCATGTGAACATGTTTAAATTATGAACAAGCAAGCATGATACTCGCGTGACACGCATGACATGACATGACACGCATGATATGACAAGATAAGACAACATAACAAGTTTCAAGCACGGAAATGGTATTTTCAAGTCAAGTCAAGTGCACGATGTTTTCAAGAGGTTTCATCGGCTTTCTACGAAATACAAGCATGATTATAAATTATTTTGCTTCCTTGTATGATATAAATTGTTCATGTTCTATATATGCAACTTGCTTCCTCCTTTATGTATGCTATCCGTATGCTATGACTATTGGTTAGTGCTTAGTACCCGCTGAGTATTCCATGCTCAGCCGTACTTCTTATGTCGGCAGGTGACGGCGGAGCAGCTGCTCCATTTGATATCTGTGCTCCGAGTCCATGGGTGGAGGAGGAGTACGTCGAGGAGCCTTTTGAGGAACCTCTAGTAGAGGGTTACCATTAGGTGGTTGTAGATTCTGAGTAGATTAGCTGTGGGTGAGATGAGAGATTTTATCCATGTATTTTGGCGGGTCTGTCCGCACTTTCTTTTGGTTACCTTTTTTGTATAAACTTGGACCATATGTATATACTTAGAGGTTTGTTAGACTTCCGCTGTGTTTTATAGTTATGTTTCCGCGATAATGTCCTCTATTGTATATGCTCTATGGGGTTTTGCAGGTTGGTTTGTCAAGCAAGTTATGTAAGTCATGATTGAGTCGTCCAAGATTCACTCTAACTCCTAGGGTGGGTTTTGGGTCGCGACAACAAAGGTATTTATTGTTTCTGTGTTTCAGGGTTAATTGATGCCTCAACGATCTCATAAGGGATACCACTCCATGGAAGAAGTCAAAATGTCCAGTGTCATGTACTTTTCATTCTCTTTGTTTCTTATAGGTTTAAGAGAGTCTGTAAAGTCATGTCTACCTGTTGTGTTGTGTGTTTTGTGTCAGAATTGCCAAAGGGGGAGATTGTAAAGTCAAAGTATTGTTGGCAAAATTCCGAGCCCAAAATGTTGCATAAGTCATAGTACGTCTCATCCGGTTTGAAGATAAGGTGAAGAAGAAGCCATGAAGAATCTTGAAGCAACACAACTAAGCTTGGCTCAAAAAGTAAGTTTTGAAAGAGAGACCTAGATGACCTTAGGTTACCTTATGAAATTGTCCCATTTATCATAAAAGTTTAGTTGAAAAACACTAAAGGTATAGGGGATTGCCTTTTAAGCAAAAAGGAGAAAAGTATTGAAAAATGGCACCCTAGGGTCGACCCTAACTGTTTTGGGTCAACCCTGAATAGCCCCTTTTCTGTATGGTGTTTTCGGGCAGAGAGTCAAAAATTTGGAGGTTGACCCTAAGGGATCATTCGGTCGACCGAAGTGTACACTTTGGACAACCGAACCATCCCCCAGGGTCGACCCTATTATCGGATTTTTGCTGTTTGATGTGTTTGTAATAATGGGTCGACCCAGGGATCTCCCAAGGTCAACCCTGATATGGAAAAACTTCTAAAACCATTTTTTAGCAACTTCTAATCCTTTGAAATTATCTTATATATAGAGGACTTCTCCTAATCCGTGAGGGAGATTGATTGGAGAGTTTTTAGAGCACTTTGTGCCTATTTTGAGTTTATGAAAACTCTTGGATTCACTGATCTTCATCTCCATTAGTTGGCCTCTAGGTTGTGCAAAGTTTACGAGCATACTTTCTCAAACTTGCATTAGATGATCCTTAATCATTAAGAGATCATCCTAGGGCTTCCATAAACCCTAAAACTCGATGTATGCTTGTCGCGACTCAAAATACCCCCTAGGAGTTAAGGATACTTCGACTCGTGACCGCCATATCATACCTCCAGTATGATACATAAGGCACACGTGGAAACCTGTCAGAGTACCTGAATATACATAGCAGAAATGAAATACAATGCACAGCGGAAAATAAAATACTAAACATAGCGGAAGCAAAATGAATACTCCTATAACTTGGCTCAAGTAAGAACCAACAAGTATACATGTGTGAGAAACCCAAAAGTGGAGTGGACAAACCCCACACTCATATATCAAAATGACACAAGTTCTAAGTCGGTCGATCAACAGAAATCGAAGTCACGACTCCTATCTAAAGCACCATCGTCATGATAGTGATCCATGGAAGGCTCCGGGTCACGGTACTCTTCCTCGACCCAAGGTTCTTCGCCACATAAATCGAATGGAACCCGAGCACCTGCCGATCACAACAATATCGACTGAGCATGGAATACTCAGTGTATACAAACTAATAACAATAAAGCGGTTAGGCATGGAGCATACAAGACATGGAGAATGAAATCCGTAAATTTCTTAAAGCATGGAAACCGTGAAAACGTATGTGAGATAATATTCGAAACCAAAATTGTAACCGTGTGAGTCAATCGATAATCATAGCCTTATGAGTTCTTGTGAGTTCATAGAGTTACTTAGAGTCATTATGATCCGTAGAGACATAGAGCATAGAGCAATAACCTTAGAGCATTTCCATAGAGCATAACCTTAGAGATCTTAGAGCATTTCATTGTGATCCGTGGAGCTTGTGAGACGATCTTAGAGCATTATCATAGAGTTTCCTTGTGAGCATGGTATGATCCTTAGAGCTTGTGAAACGATCTTAGAGAAATCATAGAGTTACTTAGAATCATTCATTATTCATCTTTTCGTGAAAAACCTTTGTTTGTACTTGAAGAAATCCATGGAAACCATCGGTTGATGCGAGACATGCGAGCATATGCACTTAATAAGAGAAATCGTCGTATTTAAGCATAGAATCCCTTAGAGGTATTTTATCAAACACTTAGAGTGCATCATAATAGTAACCTTCATCCAAGTATATAATCACACCTTTTCATACATAAAATCAATACATATAGATAGGGCATAGATAAGAAGAATCATAATTAGTAACTAGTAGGATTGCAAGATTGTAGTAGAGTGTATCTACCTTAGAGAAATCAATGAGTTTGACTCCCAATGGCTGGAACAAGCAAGAACAGTGAGTTCTTGGTTGGAAAACACCAAATGGAAATGAAGAACTTGATCTTCCACAAGCTTGAACGATCACCAAGGTCCTCTCCTCCTTCTCTTCTTCAAATCCCTCAAAAACAATGCACAAAGGGTTTGTGAAACCTTAAGGCACGAACCCAGCCCTTTATAGGCAAAGGGTGATGGTTAAAGTCTTAAACACCCTTAATGAAGAAAATCTGCGTATGACCGATCGATCGGTGGTATGGACCGAGCGATCGGTGGCTTACCGGTCGATCGGTCAAAAACACACTCTCTGAAATTTTTCCCCATACAAAAAAGTTGACCGTGCGACAGCTATCGAGCGATTGGTAGTTGACCGATCGATCGCAGGTAATGACCGAGCGATCGGTCGACCCCTGCTTTGCTGAAAAGCCTTGTTTACACCACTCGAATCTTCCCCAATGCACTTCCAACACTCTTTTATGCTTTCAACACATTCCCTAAGGACATATAGACCCATTGGAACATATACGCCATAATTCCAAACACATATATTAACATAAGACCCATAAGTGTACAAAACCACACTTGGGTACTATTCACACACTATTCATGCTTAGTGAAATGAAATTTCGGGGCTCTACATCCCTCCCCCCTTACAAGAATTTCGTCCTCGAAATTAGAACGATGCCAAAAGCATAACAAGAACAAAATACACACAAAACTAACAAGGAAAACTACTCAAACAAGTGAGGGTACTTTTCCTTCACTTCCGCTTCTCGCTCCCATGTAGCCTCTTCCTTGGAATGATGCTGCCACTTCACTAGGACTAAAGGGATAGTCTTGGTTTGCAACACTTGATCTCGACGATCCAGAATCTGAACTGGTTGCTCAACCAACGAAAGATCCTCCGAATTCAACAGGATCAAGAGCGATGACGTGAGACGGATCCGAAATGTATTTTCTAAGCATAGAGACGTGAAATACATTATGACCGCTGCCATTGTGAGGCGGTAGTGCACCCTGTACGCAACCTCACAAAACCTGGGCGACTCAAATGTCCCACTACCTAGGGACTGAGCTTTCACTTCTTCCAAATCGCATGATTCCACGAGCGGCGACGAAATATTCACAAGACCGATCTCAACTCAGAACTCTTACATCTCTACGGGTATCCGCATAGCTCCTTGCTCTCTGAGCATTTCACCGCTCCCAGGATAATTTGACCTTCTGCGGTCGCGTTATTAAACTCAGGGACCTTAAGAATTTTCCTTCACCAACCATCCCAGTAAGCGGTGATCGACCAACTCCGACCATACCAAGAGCTTAAAAGGTGCCACAGGAGCTTGCTGTAGCTAGTTGAGCCAACTCAACAACGGCAACTGTTCTTAAACTACCCGAAAAAATCCACGACAAGATCGGAGCATATCTCAACGGATTGATTCACCCTCTCGTTTGTTCATTCGGTTGAGTGTGGAAGGCGGGGTAACTGAAGTCTAAATGAGAACCCCTAGCATCTAGAAAGTCTTTCCAAAACCTGAAGTAAACGAGGATCTCGATTCAGGAAACGATTAGAAATGGCACACCGCGCAGCGAACACCTCCTTACCACTATAGGGTAACAACATGATTTGCATTTGAAAGTAGTTCGGTACGGATAAAATGTTGCAGACTAGTCAACCGTCCAACAATCCCCAACATAGCATGGAGCCCTTCGCCGTTCGCGGCAAACCCACAAATGAAATCTCGAGTGTTCCCCATTTCCACTCGGAATGGAAGGGACTGCAAACGCACTGCCGGCCTTTGATGTTCGGTTTTCCTGCTAGCAAAATCCAAACATCTGGACGGACGTACTCAGCGACTTCCTCTTTA
>CM026553.1:15456508-15551884 GCA_015143295.1 Tetracentron sinense
GATAATCAGATTCGTAATTGAACCAAGTAAAGTTTACGAACGTACAACTTCACTTTTTAGTCTCGGAGATCTGATGTCGGTAAAGGGGGCCTGTCCTTGTGTCAACAATCACCAAACAGCAACGACTCAGGGCTTCTTGTAATTTTGATGGAGGAATCACAGAAGAATGGATGTTTAACCATGGGCACCCTATACGACTCCAACAGCCTCGCCCCCAATGTCCGTAGCCCCTACCAGCCTTAACCTAAACAATGGGACATATCGAGAATATAAACACACCGCGACCTCCCTTTTACCAAGAAGCATAAATCCCTCCTCAATCCATAAAATCAGAAGCCGGAAGACCTCTCTGTTGCAATTTGCCCTCATACAGGTTTCCGAACCGAGATATAAGCGGCAGGTCCGAGGTGAGGGCGGATCAGTGGGTTACACGGAGCGTTCCCTCAATCTGTAGTGTCATCCTCTCACCCATATAATACTCCTCCGAGATGAAAGGAACTGAAAAACACCCGCCTCTTGGATAAGTTATTGGCCGCTATCACATCCGTATGGGCAATAAACGGACGGACGTAAAGCCCGCATAAGGGCGAGGATAACTGGAAAAAGAAAGGAAAAGGAAAAAATGAAATAATGAGAAAAAATGACTGAATGATCGAAACAGGAGAGAAGAAAAGAAAAAAATTGGAAAATAAAGAGAAACTTCTTTACCCTAGAGAAATCCATACGATCCAGCTCTTCCCGGGCTTTATGCAATAAATGTTTCTGCGTCTCATCTGAAGAAGCTCCCAACAGGCACGATCGGGGGGTATATAATGTACAGGCTGAAATCATCAATATGAGGACGGAAAGGGGCAAGGTACTCCCGAGCCCACAACTGCACCAGTAAAAGCAAAAGCAGAAACCTATAAGTTCAGACTATGAATGTTTCAGAGATGAGCCAAAAAAAAAAAAAGAAAAAAAAGAAAAAAAAAAAAAACTGTTACCTCTAAAAGTGGGGAGAAAAAGCGGCAAGAATGGCGCCTGAGTCGGGTCACCCTCCGTAACCCCCGCAGAATGACAGCATAAATGGTGGATCCCCAGTCGTAAGTACCGATATCCTCCAAGGGATCCATCCACTACAAGTACCTCCCGTCAACCGATGATCGATCCTCAGGAAAGAAGCATTGACCAAAGATATAAAGGAGCAACCGCCGCATCACGAAGGGGAACTCAGGATCATCAAAGGTCAGAGAGTCGAGACCCACCAATGACGCCCGCAGCCATACCACTTTGACTTTCTGACCTCGATCAAATATGTCCTTGTTTGAGGCAGCCCTATTCTCCGGAGGGACGCCCATCAAATCCATGATCCGGGCCTTGTTGATCCTTCTCAGACGAAGGGGCGTACCACCGAATCTGATGCCCGTCAGCATCACAAAGTCCGTGGGGGTGATGCCCATCTCAAAGTAAGGAAAATGGAAGGTGTTCGTCTCATCGAACCACCTCTCCATAAGGGCCAACAACCACTTTCGATCGCATCGAAATGTCGGGATCATAATAAAATAACCAAATCCAAAGGTAGAAAGCTGCTCTCGGACATCCTCAGAAACCCCAGAACATAAAGCATAGGCCTTCCCCCAAGCCCCTCGGATGCCAGAGTAGAGAGTGGGAACACCCTGTAGGACAACCAACAATGATGTCAGGATACTGGATACCCACAGCTATAAACAAAAGAGAATCATAAGCAGGATCGAAAGAACTCACCGGATTGGGTCGAGCGTACGCCGACAGGTGTGAACTCAACCCTGATAAGAGAGGGGTGTCAGGTATGTTCCTATACTCCTCCGGAACCATCCCCCATCTTGAAATCTCCTCATCAGAGGACTCCTCAACTCGAGCAGGCTCACCTCCTGAATCGAGTACCTCGTCACCCTCATCATTCCGTCGCCTCCCTCTTCTATTTCGCCTCGCCCGGACCTCTGGGACGGGGTCTTCATCCCCTGGCAAGTCAGCCTGTGCTTCATCCGCATCAGGCTCCAAGCCACTCACTGCGGCAGTAGACGAAGAGGCTGTGGAATCATGATATCGTTTGCTTCTCTTCTCCCGGCCCCATTTTCTGCATCCATTCAATGAAAATAAATCCAGGATTAGTATACAAGTTGCTTCATTCAGGCCCAAAATGACTTGCATGTTAAATACCATATACTGATTCTTTTCTTTTTACAAAGACAAATCACAGATGCCATGCAAAATCTGAGAATTTGTTCAAGCAAGTCAGGTATGGATATGCTTGCGATTTTTCAATTTCAAAATTTAGTGCTACCCATGAGCAATACAACACTTTATTTTCAACATCCACATTGATTATGTGTTTTGGTCTACTTTGCAGGAGAAACACGTGAAGAACCAGGTTTAAACAAGGACATTTTATGTGCGATACAATGGAACAGGTATACGAGGGCAATAATCCAAAAAAAAAAAAAAAAAACAGAAGGGCAGTACCAATCAGTAATCGAAGGACTTTCGAACCCTCACAAATTACAAAATGCGGATTCCAACCCTAAGGAAAATTTGGTTCTCATCTACTTGTCAGGTTGGGGTAGAATCATGAATCTGTAAGAACCCAGAGACACCAAACCCTAACCACCAGTCTACAAGAGCAAGGTTCAAAGAGAATTGCATGTGAAAAATTAGGGTTTCAGGGCTTCCATCACAAGGAAAATAACCACTGAGGGTATCCCCATTTGTTACCTGCTGCGAGGATACTCGTTCCAAGCATACAGTCAAGACAAGACTTCTCATTCCGGTCTTCCCACGGCAAAAGAAAAGGAGAGGAAGAAATTTATGAGATTAAGCAAGCACGAATGCATGGTTAATGGTGAACAAGGAAACTCGAAGTCCAAGAAGCCAACTCTGGTTCCCCAAGTTTAATCTTTTTGGGACATTTCTTTAAATCCATGGCGAAAAATGGGATCTTTCCACCATTTGAGGAAGATCAGAGATAGCATTCGGTTTCTAGGGCAGGTGATTAAGAGAGAACATTGAAAAAGAAAGCAATGTAACCATGAAGAAAGAAAAGAGGATAAAGGAGGAATGTACTTGTGAAGAAGTTGTGAAGGATCCCTGAGAAAATGGGGGTCAAGAGCTACCACCACCGTAGGAGATCGCCGTGAAGAAGGTTGCCGGAATATTGGGACCGCCGAACACCAAGGTCATGAATTTGCAGTCAAGAAGATTTGGGGAAAAGGGTAAAGTGCAACGGAGTGGGTGGACCCGCACGGGTTTAAGGCCCTACCCTTATTCATCCAAAAAAAAAAAATAATAAAAAAATAAAAAAAAGAAAGGGGATCAAAAATTATTATTATTATTATTATTATTATTATTATTATTTTTTTTTTAAATGAATCGCATGTGTATCATGATATACCTTTGATCGATTAATGATTATTAGGTTGAAAAACACGCAACATCAAAATTTAAGTCTAGATAATTTTTAGATTTAATAAGGTTGGAAAATCAATTGAACGACTTGATCAATAGTCGAAATCATTTGATCCCCTCGATCGAAAGACGATGTGTTTAACTCAAATCAACGAGTAGATGACCCCATGAAATCTTTTTAAAAATAATTTGAAGGCTTCCAAAAAAAAAAAAAAAAAAATAAAAAATTGTTTCTTTTTCAGTTGCGCTATTTGCGGGACCCAGATGAGACGATGAGTCGCGAGGCCGGTTTAGTGAGGGAACTAAAATTCCACATCAGACTTCATGCAGTGGATTTAGTTCCATTTTTCCTTTTACATCTTTAAAAATATTTCAAATATATATATATGTATAAATCGAAAGCTTTTGAAAGGTTTTAAAGAAAATTTTAAAGGGTCACCACCCATTTATTTGGGATAAACACACCATTTTTCCCGTGCAAAACAGGCTTGTGTCTTTTTATCTTTGCCATTCTTTGCAAGCAAATCTGGCAAAGAGGGGCAACTGTAGACACCCTGTGTTTGCCCGGAATCATCATGCTCTCATTCTTCTTACTCCTACTTCTTCTACCCCAAGGCAAGGCGGACTCCACAAGATCACCATTAAACCCCATCCACCCATTTACAACCCTTTCACAAGCATCCAATACCATCTAAAGATCACCCGGGCTTTAAATCTTAATGCAGGGGTATTTTAGTCATTTCAACATCCAAAAAGGAGACCAGACCCAAGTTAATAATATGAGATTTCCATAAACCCTATTGCCACTATTTGACGTCTCAGAATCTTCTGTTAATGGGCCAAAGACCAATCTACCAATGTAGTAGCGGTTTTGTAAATACACCAAACCAAAAAAAATGTCCGTAATTGTATTACAGACAGTCTCTTTCTTGCCTATAATTCTAATGTCTGTAATTTTATTACAGACATTTCCTTTTTTGCTTATAATTTTATTGTCTGTAATTACTTTACCGACAATTATTTATGTGCTTAAAAAGTGATTGGCGGTAAAGTATTTAGCGACATATTTGGACAAAAGATATTTTGGGCAAAACGGTTACACCTTTACACGTAGGATTTTGGAAATTACCCCATTGGCCCTTATTGGCGGTAATCAATTTACAGACATTTCATTTTTAGGCTTATTTTCAATGTCCACACTTGGATTACCGACATTAAAAGGGTATTTTCAAAATTCAGTTACAAAACCATGTGCAAGACTCACTGGGGTCACCGAACACATTGCATAAAAACCAAGCCTTAAATGTCGGTAATACTATTGTGGACATTAAATTTTTAGCCTACTTTTGAAATGGAGATAAATGGATTACCTCCATTTTGGTTTTTCTGTAATTCCAGCACAACTTCTTCTAGAAAATTCTTGTGTTTTGGACGACTTATACCCCTAACAACCTGGAAATTTCCTTAAGGATGATCTCACTTTAATTACCAAAATGCCCTAATGACTAAAATACCCCTAAAAATTGTTTAGTCCCACATTGGAAATGGATGAGTTTTTTCCCTCAACCTCTCCCCTATAAATACCTCACCCCTTTACCCCATTTAACACCACTCTTGCTAGCCAAAACTCTGCAAAAAAAGAGACTAAGAAAGCCATGCTTTGCAAGGCATTCTAAGTCTTGAAAAAGAAAAATTTCTTTTACTCTTGTCCCTTTGCCCCAAAATTCCCAAAATTCCCTAAGTCCCAAGAGAGTTAGAAGAAGAAAGCCTTGGAGAGGAGAAAGAAGGAGAAAGAAGGAGAGCTTGGAGCATTTGGGAAAAGCTTGAAGATTTAATTTCAAGTGGGTCTCCAACCCATATAGGTAGGCCAACACCCTACCTCATCTCATTTCCTTTGTACTACTTCTCTTCTTTACCCTCTCTTTTATTTTTTTGATGTGAGCCTTAGGTAATTTTTAAGACCTACCCCCCTTTTTCTTCAAGTAGTTTGGACCCTCCTATGACGCGTTTCGCCGATTAGGGGGCTTCAAATGGAAGGAAGAGGGGTAGGAACCTTTAGGTTTTTTTTAGAACCCTTTTTTTATTTCCCTTTTTAAAAAAAAAGAAAAAAAAGAAATGATGTATGGGCCAAGTCGTTAAAATTCTTCCCCCTCTTTGCTCTAATGCTCATTAAGGACCCCCTAAGACGCGTTTCGTTGAATTGGGGCTCCTTGTGAGATATGAGATATAGAGATATCCATAGTCTTAGAACCCACATTTTCGTTCTCATTATTGCTCGAGCATTGTAATGAAGTGCTCCTCTTCTCCTTAAAATGTTCATTAAGGACCCCCTACGACGCGTTTCGCCGAATTGGGGCTCTTTGTGAATAGTAAGGAAAAGAGGGGTATTCTATTCATTGTTAGACACATGTTTGTTTTCAAAAAATCATTTTATTTTTCTTTCTATCATCATTTTAGACAATATAATGATGTCTAATCTTTCTAGATTAGAGTCGTTATAATGCCGATTTTTAGATAGATTTTTATCATCATCTTATGTAATATAACGATGTCTAATCTTTCTAGATTAGAGTCGTTATAATGCCAAATTTTAGATAGTCTTTCATCATCATTTCATGTGTTCTAACGATGTCTAATCTTTCTAGATTAGAGTCGTTATAATTCTTCAGAAATTAAAATTTCATTAATCATTTTCTTTAAGCCGATTTATTAAAGATTTTTAAGGGAATTTTGAAATCATAGGTTACCGTCTTTGGACGGGTGTTTTGGGGTGCCTAACACCTTCCCCAGATCACAATAGGACCTCCTTTCCTAGGATCTCATTATGGTTTCGCATTGATTTCATTTTAAAAATGAATTTCGGTGACCAATCACACCATAACTCGATGATTGGTGGCGACTCAAATTTCCTTTTCTTTAAAAATATTCGAAAAAAGGTCGCTATCTCACAACAATGTAGCCCAAGAGTAGTCCTGGGGTTGATGTTAGGTTTAGTAAACATCAACAGAATGCCATTTTTCCTTTTTTGTCTATCATCTTATGCTATATCTTTCGAAAGACTTCTAAAAGAAACTAAAGGGACTCACCGAGATATTTAGAAATCCCCAATTGCCATGATATCTTAACATTTTTTTTCTATTATGAATTAAAAAAAAAAACATTTAAAAGTAAATTGCTCGCCAAGGCATTGCCTAGGCATCATCTAAGTAATGTATCAGAAACATAGATAGTTGCTTTCCTCTGGACCGTACACAACCTTTCTTTCCTCGTTTTGAGCATCATGTCATTTCTCTTCGCTTGTAATATACACAAATAATTTGTATTTATACAAAAATGATTGTTATCACTTACAATTAGAGTAGCAGAGTGGCAAAATGTAGCTCCACTGGCATTTCGTTGTGGCATACTTGTCATATTCTGTCACGACCCAAAATACCCCCTAGGAGTTAGGGATACTTTAGCTCGAACCACCGTATCATACCATCCTGTATGACACATAAGGCACACATACTTACCATCTTGTCAGAGTACACAAGTTGTAAAACATAGCGGAAACGATTTACAATAATATACTCCTATAATTCAGTCCAAGTCCGGACCAACAGAACATATCCAAAAAGGATGGAGTCGACAAGTCCCATTCTCAACATACACAAAATATTAGTATGATCTCCCTCCCTCTATCAACAGAAATCAAAATCCGCTTATCCAGCGATCCATCATCCTAGTAGTGGTCCATAGAGGGCTTTGGATCATAATATTCTTCCTCTATCCAAGGATTCGTGCCATAAACATCAAATGGAACACGTGCACCTGCCGAAGAGCGAGTTCTTGTGAATTCTTGCGAAAGTTGGGATTCCTTGTGAGCATGTGAGGATCTGAGTATGCATGATTTTCTTGTGAACTTGCGAGCTTGTGAACTTGTGAGCTTGTGAGACATGACTACTTGTGAGTACATGTATATTGGGATTCCATGTGAGCTTTGAAATGATCTTAGAACTTGTTACTTACCAACCCATAGTTTGGCCTTATCAATGCTTATGAGCTTGGTAGCTTATGAGTTCTTAGAGATTCTTATGAATGCTTTGATAAACCGCACTTAAGAGAAATCATGGAGACATGCGAGACTTATGAGCCTTAGAGTAATTGGAAAACCATAGAGTGCATGTGAACATCATACTATACTTAGAAAACTTAAAAACATGTATTCATATTCATAGAAATTCAATAATAGTGATAGCTTACAAGCACTTAGAATTCATCATCCAATTCATCCAAGAACACACTTTAAAACATGGTTTTATTTAAAGAATAGTCAAGGGTAGATAGTAGAGTGTATCTACCTCAAATAGAAGTTTTTACACTTCTGTGGAGCAAGAATCAAGCTTGAGGAAGCTTGGATGAAGCTTTGAGAAAGCTGGAAAATCTGAAATCCCTTTTCCAAAGACACTAACAGAATTTTCCTTGGAAAATTCTAAGCTTAAGAATCACTTTGGGGATGAAATCCAAACTTTAAAACACCAAGGAAGCAAGAAGGACTCTTCTTTTGGTGGAAAACACGAACTCAAGAACACCCAAGAACTACCTTAGCATCCTTCTTCTTCTCTTTCAATCTCTCAAAAAATCCAAGCTTAGGGTTTGTAAACCCTAAGACACGAATTTAGGATCCTATTTATAGCCTAAAGGTTGGCAAAATATCCCAAAAGATCTCAGAAAATATCCCAAAATATCTCCCAAGGTCGGTGGAAAAGTTCTGGACGTTTTCACCATCGTCTAGGTTGAATTCGTCGACGAAATTCGGCCCTCGAGTCACTTCGATGACAAATTTGAGTCCCCTTCAGTAATTCGTCGCCGAAATTGCATGACAGGGCCCCCGGTTTTCTCGCTTTGGTATTTCAAGAATAACTTTTGACTCGTTTATCCGATTTTGACAATTCAACTTATGTGATGTTGGATTTGATATTCAAAGGGCTACAACTTTCCTGTTTTACAAATTTTCTAATTCTTCTATCTTCATAGACCCAATTGACTTTAAAGCTTACTAGTCTGAAAATGGAATTCAGCAGCCCAGATTTTCAGCAGACTCGTTTCCGAAAATTGGACGTTTGACCTACCCTTGACTCAAAATCTGAAAAAGTGATAAACATAAACCACGAAGAGGGTTTCAATACCTTTCTAAAAATTGAAGAATCACTCGATTCTGATCAGCAGTGAGAATTCTAGAGCTCGTCAAAGTTGAGGGTATGTTTATGCATTCCTTTCTTTGACACTTAGAGTATACCATACTCTTATTTTTCATTTATCCCCAACTCCCACAACACTTTTCATACATATTTTGATTCATTCAATACCTCCTTTCATTATAAAACATGAACCCACAATTTGATTAAGGTTTTAGGCCTTGAAGGCACTATTCTTAGCACTATTCACACACTATTCACATGAACAGTGAACCTAAATTTTGGGGCTCTATATCCTCCCCCCTTATAGAAATTTTGTCCTCAAAATTAGAATGATACAAAAATATACCAAGGAAACAATTACTGTCGCGCCCCAAAATACCCCTTAAGAGTTAAGGGATACTTTAGGAGTGACTATATGTACCTGCCAAAGCATCCTGTCATGAACATGATAATTACAGTACTAAAACAATGATAATCAGAGCGCGGAAGCTAAACATAAATGCGGAAGTGTAAACTAACTTTTCATTTCTTCTATAATTCTCAAAATGGTATTCCAAGTGATCATAAATATACAAACAAGCCTAAGACTAAGGTCGACAGGCCCACCTATCAAAATGTCAAACTACATAAAACCCTCACGTACTCTCCCCTCAACAGTAGTCGAGGTACAGCCACACGTCGAGGTCTCGGTCCGCCTGAGACTGCAGTACTCTTCCTCGACCCAAGGCTCCGGGTCAAGGGCTTCCTTAGTACCTACCGACATGAAAGTACGGCTGAGCATGGAATACTCAGCGAGTACAAGCTACTAGCTAACCATAACAATAAGAACACACAACAACAATAGTACAATGCAAAGCAGAAATAGGAGCATCACAAAAGAAATAGCATAAGACATGGTACAATGCAATCATCTTGACGTGCGTGCATGAATGCGAAAACTCCGATAAAACTCGTGCTTGCAAACCCGTTTCATATCTCGGTATGCCTTGTAGAAATCATGTATGCGTGTATGCATGAATGCCTTGTCATCATCTTGTAAACTTGCATCTTGTAACTTGTGAGCCAGAGGCTAGCACCTGAATCTCCCTAGGCTGCCAACCTCCTTGATATATGGTTTTCTTGTGAGCCAGAGGCTAGTACCCGAATGTCCCTAGGCTACCAACCTCCTTGACAATATGTGATTTTTAATACTTGTTTAGTTTTCTTGTGAGCCAGAGGCTAGTACCCGAATGTCCCTGGCTACCAACCTCCTTGACAATATGTGTTTTGGGCTTTCTAGTGAGCCAGAGGCTAGTAACCGAATGTCCCTGGGCTACCAACCTCCTTGACATGCAATATTTCCTTGTTGGTTATTATATGCATATGTTCTTGAAATCTCGGTTCATGCAACATGCGTGCTCGTGTACGTGCCAATTGTACAATCATGAAAATGAGGATAACAAGAGAGATATGACATCACAATTCATTCAATTCATAGTACTTGCATATGGCTATTTGAGTAATTAACATGGTATTTAAATCAATTCACCATTCATAAGAATACATGCATAAAACCTACTTCCATTTCTAAATTTAAGTCATTTATTCATAGTTTAGGCAATTTGTAGAACACATAACATGCAAGGTTCCTCCATAGTTAATCTTCTTTTTTTAGTGCAAATTTTCCATCCAAAGTGAGTTCATTATTTATACAATGCCCATCCTCCATATTTCCATTTCACACACATTCATACACATCGGCATCCCTTCGCCTCAATGAACATCCCATCCATGCATCCATACATTTTCCTTATCTTGTTTATATTTGATGAATATGGTACATTTCATAAGGGAGATACATTGTAGCAAGAATCATATATCACATAGAAAACTTAAATTATTGCTAGGGCAAGTTAGTAGGGTGTACTAACCTTGAATCAAGGCTTGCTCTTTGGTGTAAACCTTGATGGAAGCTCCAACTTGAAAGAAGAAAGCCCTTACTCGAACTATACTTGATTGGGTAGGAAACCCTCTTGGAAATACCATAGAGAGTGCTGCCCTAGCTTCAGAAGGGAACCCCACACGAGCTTGAGCCTTGAATGTGAAGCAAAATGAGTTGAGGTGACCTAGGGTTCTTAAACCCCTCCGATTTCTTCTCAAAAGCAAACCCTAGGTTGGAGTCTCCTCCTCCCTTCTCTCTAACTCCAAAAATCCTCTAAGTATGTCAATGAAACCCTAAAGGCTCGGGCAAGCCCTTATGGGTAAGGGTTTAACTCCCAAAATATGAAAACGCCCTTACTCAAATTCTGAAAAATACAATACACCGATTGATTGGTGTTTAATACCGAGTGATCGGTCGCCTACCGATTGATCGGTTTCCTAACCGTGCGATCGGACAAAAACCTGCCATCTGGAAAATTTTCCCATACAAAATTTTTGACCAATCGATAGCTACCGATCAATCGGTTTTGGACCGATCGATCGCTGAATGGACCGAGCGATCGGTGCTCTGCAGGTCAGAACTATTTTGACCATATCTTTTGACTCGCTCGTCGGATTTCGATGATTCAACTTACGTTGGGTTCGTCTTTCAAAAAAGAACATTTTTGAAATTTTAGAATTTCTAATTTCTCCCTTATTTATTAATTAGACTACGAGAAAGGCCAATTGGCTATGAAAATGCTATTCATTAAGTATAGAAAAGTTCGGGTGCTACATTCTCCCCCCCTTTTAAAAATTTCATCCTGGAAATTTGGACGATACATACATGCACAAAACCATAAAAAATACATGGGAATGTCAAGGCCCTAAACAATTAACTGAGGATACTTTTCTCGCACTTCAGCTTCTGGTTCCCATGTAGCTTCCTCCCTTGAATGGTGTTGCCATCTTACCAAGACCAAGGGAATAGTCTTGTTGCGCAAGACTTGATCTCACCTATCTAAGATCTGCACCGGTTGCTCAACTAGTGTAAGATGCTCTCGGATTTCCACCGGATCAAGCTCTATGACATGGGAAGGGTCCGGGATGTACTTTCGAAGCATAGAGACATGGAACACATTATGGACCGCCGCCATATGAGCGGGCAAAGCAACACGATAAGCCACCTCACCTACTCTAGTAATGATCTCGAACGGGCCCACATATCTTGGACTGAGCTTCCCTCTCTTTCCGAATCTCATAACACCCTTAGTTGGTGAAATCTTGATAAAAACAAAGTCGTCAACTCGGAATTCAAGATCTTTCCTCCTGTTATCGGCGTAGCTCTTCTGTCTATCCTGTGCAGTCTTCAACCTCTCCCGGATAAGCTTGACTCTATCCACGGTTTGTTCAATTAATTCGGGGCCCAACACCTTCCTTTCCCCAACTTCATCCCAATACAACGAGGATCTACAACTCCTTCCGTACAAAGCCTCAAAAGGCGCTATTAGTATGCTTGCCTGGTAACTATTGTTGTAGGCGAATTCCACCAAAGGTAGGTGATCTTCCCAACTTCCCTTGAAGTCTAGCATACATGCCCGGAGCATATCTTCAATAACCTAATTCACTTGCTCAGTTTGCCCATCCGTCTGTGGAAGGAAAGCCGTGCTAAAGTCCAACCGGGAACCCATGGCACTCTGAAAGCTTTTCCAAAACCTGGAGGTAAATCTAAGGTCCCGATCCGAGACAATGCTCATCAGCACCCCTTGCAACCGAACTATTTCTTTGATATACAATGCAGCCAACTGATTGGAATTGAAAGTAGTCCGGTATGGCAAGAAATGGGCTGACTTCGTCAGTCTATCGACCACAACCCATATAGCATCGAAGTTTCTAACCGTCTTCATCAACCCTACAATGAAGTCCATAGATATGTGCTCCCATTTCCACTCGGGAATAGGGAGAGACCGTAAAAGTCCAGTCGGTCTCCTGTGCTCAGCCTTGACTTGCTGGCACACCAAGCATCGGGACACGTACTCCACTATTTCTCGCTTCATGTTCCGCCATCAAAAGTGCTTTTTCAAGTCCCTATACATTTTGGTACCTTCACGGTGAATGGTGTACTTGGACCGGTGAGCCTCGTACAAGATTTCTCGTTTAAGCTTCTCATCTGCTGGGACACATACACTTCCCTTGAAAGTGATAATCCCATCATCCCTCACCGCAAAATCCTTGCTGCCACTCTTAACTGACTTGTCTCGACAAGAAAGTAGCTCGGCATCCATTCCCTGCAACTCCTGGATCATGCTTAGGATATATGGCCTAACTGTGATGTTAGCCATTACCGGCCCAAAGGTAGGGAGACTAAAACTGATGTCGAAGTTGGATGCATCCTCCAGCAACCTCCACTCCTTTAGCATCATATGCGCCAAAAGTCTAGTAGGCTTCTGGCTAAGAGCATCGGCTACAACATTCGCTTTGCCCGGATGGTATTGAATGGAGTACTTATAGTCTTTCAAAAATTCTACCCATCTTCTTTGCCTCAGGTTCAGCTCTTTCTGGGAAAACAAATACTTTAGGCTTTTATGATCTGTGAATACCTCAAATTGTTCCCCATAAAGATAATGTCGCCAAATCTTCAATGCAAACACAACCGCGGCGAGCTCTAAGTCGTGAGTGGGGTAATTCTTTTCATATTCCTTCAATTGCCTTGATGCATAGGCAATGACTTTCTTGTACTGCATAAGAACACACCCAAGTTCGATGTGCGAAGCATCGCTATACACCTCATAACCACCATGTCCGGATGACATAGTAAGGACGGGGGCCGTGGTGAGGCGTTTCTTCAATTCTTGGAAACTCACTTCGCATTTGTTGCTCCAACTAAATTTAGCACTCTTCCTCGTCAAGTAAGTGAGAGGTGCAGCCAAACTGGAGAATCCCTCCACAAATCTCCAGTAGTAGCCCGCTAATCCGAGGAACCTACGTATCTCCGTGACGCTCTTGGGCCTCTCCCAACTCATGACTGCCTCAACCTTGGCTGGGTCGACAAAAATGCCCTCGGCCGACACTATGTGGCCTAGGAACGTCACCTTCTCTAACCAGAATTCACACTTGCTCAATTTGGTATATAGCCTACGCTCTCTCAACATCTCCAAGGCAAGGCGGAGGTCTCATGCGTGATCTTCCCGTGTCTGGGAATACACCAAAATGTCATCAATGAACACAATCACGCATCGATCCAAGTATGATCGGAACACCCGGTTCATCAAATCCATGAACACCGCCGGTGCATTCGTCAGCCCAAAAGGCATGACAAGGAACTCGTAATGCTCATACTGAGTCCTGAAAGCCGTCTTTGGAACATCCTCTGACTTGATCTTTAACTGATGATATCCCGATCTAAGATCAATTTTGGAGAAAAATCTCGCTCCCTTCAGTTGGTCGAATAAGTCGTCTATCCTTGGCAAGGGATAACGATTCTTGATTTTTACCTTGTTCAACTGATGGTAGTCTATACATATTCTCATTGACCCGTCTTTCTTCTTCACAAAGAGAACCGGAGCTCCCCACGGCGAGACACTTGGTTGGATGAAACAAAGTTGTTGTAACTCCTCAATCTGTTTCTTCAATTCTTCAAGCTCTATAGGAGCCATTCTATATGGTGCCCTTGAAATCGGAGCGGTACCCGGAGCAAGCTTTATAGCGAACTCAATCTCTCTATCAGGAGGCAACCCGGGAAGTTCCTCCGGAAACACATCCAAGAACTCACTCACAACCGAATAGCTGAGGATTTTTGTGCTTCGGGGTTCGCAAAGCTCAAAGCTGCCAAGCGAGCAATATCCCTCTCTCAATCCTCGGAAGTGAAAAGGTTTGACTCCTTCCGGCTTAAAATTCACCATCTTTTCAAAACACACAACATGACCGTGGTGGTTTGCCAACCAATCCATCTCTAGGATGACATCAAAATCCAAGTCTTGGAAATCCAGGACGATAAGATCGGTTAACAGTTCATTCTCCCCCACTTGCACCACACAATCTCTAAATATTTTAGAGGTATCAACTGACTTGCCAAGTGGAGTTGCAATGGTCAACTCCCACTCTAACGGAGTAGCCATAGTCAAAAAGCCCTTTGCAAAAATTGGTGAGACAAAAGAGTGAGTAGATCCTGTGTCTATCAACACTAGGGCGAGACACTCGTTCACTAGTAAAGTACCTGTACGATTAAGTAACTAATATTAGTAGATTTCAAATAGTAACAAGCATCATACATAGGTAACCCCTAATAATAGTCACGTAACCAACCATAGGAATCTTACACAAATTAAACTCTAGGATTTTTGGGTACCTTGCAGGACATCATCGGATGCACGTGCATCTCTCTCTGATAAGGCGAAGACTCGGCCCTGTGTGGCTAGGCTAGGAGGCCGTGTAGACTGTGAGGCCCTCGAAGCCTGGGAAGAGCTAGCCTGAGAAGTTTGCCTAATCGGGGCCTGCTCCCTGAAGACTGAGCTGACAAATGACATTGGGAACAATCTCTAACCATGTGGCCATGGTCACCACAATGGAAACAACTTCCTGTAACCCTCTGGCATTCTCCCGCGGGATGCCTCCTTCCACAAAGGGTGCATATATCGTGCAAAAAGGTGGGAGGAGCATATCCCATAGCCTGAGTCACTGCGGGGCGAGAAGTCTGAGCAAAAGCCAAGCGAAAAGCCGATGGAGAAAAAGGGCAGGGAGACTGTGGTGCCGAATATATCCTCCGTGACTAAGCCGGCCCTGCGGACTGATACAAGCTAGTCCTTGCTCTTTTCTCCCTGAACTACTCGACTGTCCTTTCTCCTTTCCTCTTCTTTTGAAGAACTCCTCGGAGTTCAACTGGGTCAAATGTGCCTTGTCCACTACTTCTGAATATGTCTCATGTCTGAACATTGAGACTCGGTCCTTGAGGTAGGCCTTCAACCCCCTCTCAAATTTCCGAGCTTTCATAGCCTCGGTTGTTATCATATGTGGAGCAAACCGAGATAGCTCCAAAAATTTGGCTTCATAAGCCGCTACTGACATATTACCTTGCTCCAAGGTAATGAACTCCACTTTCATCTTCTCTTTCATCCTAACCGGGAAGTACTTCTTGTTTAAAACGTCCAAGAATTCCTCCCAAGTCCAGTCTTGACCTTGTCGGGTCAACTCTTGAGTCCGAAGTGCGGACTTCCACCAATGATCGGCCTCACCTTCAAGCATGAAGGTGGCCCAAGTAACCTTTTCCGCCTCCGTAGGAGCCAATACAGAGAATATCTTTTCTAATTGCTGAATCCATCCTTCGGCAACAAGCGGTTCAATACTCCCATAAAAGGTTGGAGGCCTCATCCTCCGAAAAGCTTCTATTCTAGCTTGTGCTCGATTAGGAGGAGCTGGTATAAGCGCGACATTAGGCGGAGTGACCGGTGGCCTTGCTGCTAGCATAGCCAAGATCTCGGTTATTGTAGCGAAAGCATGGGCAAAGTCAAGTAGATCATCACCCGATGAAGCATCACCTCCATTACCCCTTGTGTTGTACCCGTGACCCCAGGTATTGCGTCTCATAATTCCTCCTGAGAATAACAATACAACACGAGTCTACCTTGGATACGCATTTAGGAATAGTTCATAATTTACTCAATACATATTCATCAAACATATTTACTAAGCACAAATCATGCACACATGGTATACAACACAATATCATAACATACAATCTGTGTTCCTAGCATAGGACTCTATGTTCGGTCGAAGTTCAACCTATTTTGACTAAGACTAATTTGTTAGTCTATACTTGGAATACGACTCCTTCCTAATACCTAATGCCTTGTTCAATAATGGTATCGAGTACTAAGCGACCCTAGGGACTCTAATGCCTAGAGCTCTGATACCACTCTATCACGCCCCAAAATACCTCCTAGGAGTTTAGGGATACTTTAGGTGTGACTATACGTACCTGCCAAACCATCCTGTCATGAACATGATAATTACAGTACTAAAACAATGATAATCAGAGCGTGGAAGCTAAACATAAATACAGAAGCGTAAACTAACTTTTTATTTCTTCTATAGTTCTCAAAATGGTATTCCAAGTGATCATAAATATACAAACATGCCTAAGACTAAGGTGGACAGGCCCACCTATCAAAATGTCAAACTACATAAAACCCTCTCTTACTCTCCCCTCAACAGTAGTCGAGGTACGGCCACATGTCGAGGTCTCGGTCCGCCTGAGACTGCAGTGGGATAGACGGCTCTCTCTCCTCTATATACTCTTCCTCGACCCAAGGCTCCGGGCCGAGGGCTTCCTCAGTACCTACCGACATGAAAGTACGGCTGAGCATAGAATACTCAGCGAGTACAAGCTACTAGCTAACCATAACAATAAGAACACACAACAACAATAGTACAATGCAAAGCAGAAATAGGAGCATCACAAAAGAAATAGCATAAGACACGGTACAATGCAATCATCTTGACGTTCGTGCATGAATGCGAAAACTCCGATAAAACTCGTGCTTGCAAATCCGTTTCATACCTCACTATGCCTTGTACAAATCATGTATGCGTGCATGCATGAATGCCTTGTCATCATCTTGTAAACTTGCATCTTGTAACTTGTGAGCCAGAGGCTAGCACCCGAATCTCCCTGGGCTGCCAACCTCCTTGATATATGGTTTTCTTGTGAGCCAGAGGCTAGTACCCGAATGTCCCTAGGCTACCAACCTCCTTGACAATATGTGATTTTTAATACTTGTTTAGTTTTCTTGTGAGCCAGAGGCTAGTACCCGAATGTCCCTGGCTACCAACCTCCTTGAAAATATGTGTTTTGGACTTTCTAGTGAGCCAGAGGCTAGTAACCGAATGTCCCTGGGCTACCAACCTCCTTGACATGCAATATTTCCTTGTTGGTTATTATATGCATATGTTCTTGAAATCTCGGTTCATGCAACATGCGTGCTCGTGTACGTGCCAATTGTACAATCATGAAAATGAGGATAACAAGAGAGATATGACATCACAATTCATTCAATTCATAGTACTTGCATATGGCCATTTGAGTAATTAACATGGTATTTAAATCAATTCACCATTCATAAGAATACATGCATAAAACCTACTTCCATTTCTAAATTTAAGTCATTTATTCATGGTTTAGGCAATTTGTCGAACACATAACATGCAAGGTTCCTCCATAGTTAATCTTCTTCTTTTTAGTGCATATTTTCAATCCAAAGTGAGTTCATTATTTATACAATGCCCATCCTCCATTTTTTCATTTCACACACAACACATAATCATGCACATCGGCATCCCTTCGCCTCAATCAACATCCCATCCATGCATCCATACCATTTTCCTTATCTTGTTTATATTTGATGAATATGATACATTTCATAAGGGAGAATACATAGTAGCAAGAATCATATATCACATAGAAAACCTAGATTATTGCTAGGGCTAGTTAGTAGGGTGTACTAACCTTGAATCAAGGCTTGCTCCTTGGTGTAAACCTTGATGGAAACTCCAACTTGAAAGAACAAAGCCCTTACTCGAACTATACTTGATTGGGTAGGAAACCCTCTTGGAAATACCGTAGAGAGTGCTGCCCTAGCTTGAGAAGGGAACCCCACACGAGCTTAAGCCTTGAACGTGAAGCAAAATGAGTGGAGGTGAGCTAGGGTTCTTAAACCCCTTTGATTTCTTCTCAAAAACAAACCCTAGGTTGGAGTCTCCTCCTCCCTTCTCTCTAACTCCCAAAGTCCTCTAAGTATGTGAATGAAACCCTAAAGGCTCGGGCAAGCCCTTATGGGTAAGGGTTTAACACGCAAAAGATGAAAACGCCCTTACTCAAATTCTGAAAAATACGATACACCGATTGATCGGTGTTTAATACCGAGCGATCGGTCGCCTACCGATCGATCGGTTTCCTAACCGTGTGATCGGTCAAAAACCTGCTCTCTGGAAAATTTTCCCATACAAATTTTTTGACCAGTCGATAGCTACCGATCGATCGGTTTTGGACCGATCGATCGCTAAATGGACCGAGCGATCGGTGCTCTGCAGGTCAGAACTGTTTTGACCATATCTTTTAACTCGGTCGTCAGAGTTCGACGATTCAACTTGCGTTGGGTCCGTCTTTCAAAAAGAAACATTTCAGAATTTCTAATTTCTCCCTTATTTATTAATTAGACTACGAGAAAGGCCAATTGGCTATGAAAATGCTATTCATTAAGTATAGAAAAGTCCGGGGTGCTACAATTACATGGAATCTAACAAAAGAACTATACAAACAAGTGAGGGTACTTTTCTCTCACTTTGGCCTCACACTCCCATATATTTCCGGAGCATAGAAACATAAAAGACATTGTGGACCGCCACCATGTGAGGAGGTAAAGCTACTTTGTAAGCAACCTCTCCTACGTGTGTGATTACCTCAAAAGGTCCCACATGCCTCAGGCTAAGCTTACCCCTCTTGCTGAACCTCATGATTCTCCGACTTGGAGAAATCTTCACAAAGACTCAATCCCCAACTTGGAAATTCCAAGTCTCTGCGGTGAGTGTCCGCATAGCTTTTCTGCTTGTCTTGGGCAGTCTTCAACCTCTCCCGAATGATCTTCACCCTATCTGCGGTCTGCTCGATCAACTCAGGACCCAACACCTTTCTTTCACAAACCTCATCCCAGTAAAGAGGAGCTCTGTAACTTCTTCCATATAAGGCCTTGAAAGGTGCCATCTAGATGCTCGCTTGGTAACTGTTGTTGTAGGAGAACTTAACCAATGGCAAATGATCCTCCCAACTGCCCTGAAAGTCCAACATGCATGCTCTGAGCATGTCCTCAATCACCTGGTTCACCCGCTCGGTCTGCCCATCAGTTTGACGATGAAAGGCGGTGCTGAAATCTAACCGAGAACCCATAGCACTCTGGAAGCCCTTCCAGAACCTGGAAGTAAATTTTGGGTCTCAATCAGATATGATAAAAACTGGCACCCCATGCAGTCGAAGCACCTCCTTGGTGTACAAGGCTACAAGCTGGCTCATGCTGTACGTAGTCCGATAGGGTAGAAAATGCACAAATTTTGTCAACCGATCAACTACAACCCATATAGCATCGGAGCACCTTGCCATCCTTGGCAAACCAACGATGAATTCCATCGAAAGACATGCTGGCCTTTGATGCTCAGCCTTCACCTGCTGGCATACCAAACATCTAGAAACATATTCTGCGACTTCCTTCTTTATGTTTCGCCACCAGTAGTACCTCTTGAGATTTTGATAAATCTTAGTACCTCCAGGATGTACCGTCTACTTGGATCGATAAGCCTCATCCAAGATCTCACTCCTCAACACCGCGTCAGCGGGAACACACAACATGCCTTTGAATGTAATGACACTATCACCATTCAAAGCAAACTCCTGACTGCCACTGCTAACTGACTTGTCTCGGTAAGCAAGCAACTCTGCCTCCGAACTCTGCAACTCCTTAATCTGAACCAGGATATAAGGCTTGACCGTAAGATTAGACATGACTGGCCTAGAGGTATAAATGCTAAAACTGGTATCAAGGTTCGCCATTTCCTCCAACATCTTCCACTCATGGATCATCATCTGAGCCATGTGCCCAGAAGACTTCCTGCTCAGAGCATCCGCTACCACATTTGCTTTATCGGGTGGTACTGGATAGTGCAGATATAATCCTTTAGAAATTCTACCCAACGACGTTGCCTTAAATTCAGCTCCTTCTGGGAAAACAGATACTTCAAGCTCTTGTGATCAGTAAACACATTGAACTGCTCCCCATAAAGGTAGTGATGCCAAATCTTCAGCGCAAAGACTACTGCAGCAAGCTCTAGATCGTGCATAGGATAATTCTTCTCATGGTCTTTCAACTGCCGAGAAGCATAGGCAATGACCTTCCCATGCTGCATCAGAACACATCCGAACCCGATAAGTGATGCATCACTGTAAACTACAAAACCACTGCTCCCAGATGGGACTGTGAGAACATGGGCCGTAGTAAGCCTCTTCTTCAACTCCATAAAGTTTGCCTCACACTTCTCACTCCAAGTAAACTTAGCATTCTTCCTCGTAAGATAAGTAAATAGAGCCACTAAGTTGGAGAATCCTTCCACAAACCTCCTGTAGTACCCTGCCAGGCCAAGAAAACTACGAATCTCGGTGACACTCTTTTGCCTCTCCCAGTTCATCACTGCATCTATCTTCACAGAGTTGACTGAGATACCCTTAGCAGATACCACGTGGCCAAGGAACGCCACCTTCTCTAACCAAAACTTGCACTTGCTCAACTTAGCATACAGGCTATGCTCTCAAAGAGTCTGCAATGTATGGCAGAGATCTCTCGCATGATCGTCCTGTGTCTTGGAATATACAAGGATATCATCGACGAACATGATTACACAGCGATCGAGAGATGATCTGAATACCCGATTCATCAAATCCATGAAAGCAGCCGGTGCATTCATCAGACCAAAAGGCATGACCAGGAACTCATAGTGCCCATACCGAGTCCTGAAAGCAGTCTTGGGAACGTCTTCGGCCTTGATCTTCAACTGATGATACCCAGATCGAAGATCAATCTTTGAGAAGAACCTCGCTCCCTTGAGCTAATCAAACAAGTTGTCTATTCGAGGCAATAAATAACGATTCTTGATTATGACCTTGTTCACCTACTTATAGTCAATGCACATCCGCATCGACTCATCCTTCTTCTTCAAGAAGAGTACATGAGCTCTCCATGGTGAAATACTTGGCCGGATGAAACCAAGCTTCTCCAATTCCTCCAATTGCTCCTTCAACTCCTTAAGCTCAATAAGGGCCATCCTGTATGGAACCCTAGGAATCGGAGCAGTGCCAAGAGTAAGCTCAATAGCAAAGTCTATCACTTGATCTGGAGGCAACCCAGGCAATTCCTCGGGAAACACATCCATATACTCACACACAACTGGGATGGCTGTGGAGTTTTGGTCCTCTGGTTTTGATAGACTTAGAGCTGCAAGATGGGCGATGTCTCGCTTCCGTAGCCCTCGGAAATGAAACGGCTTCTTCCTAACTGGTTTGAAGTTCACCATCTCGAAGCACGCCACATGCCCATGGTGAGTCGAGAGCCAATCCATCCCAAGAATGATGTCGAAGTCCAAATCTTGAAATTCCAGGATAATTAGATCAACTGGCAAGTCATGCTACCCAACTTGTACAATGCAACCCCGATATACTTTGTTCGCATCGACCAACTTGCCAAGCGGAGTCGAAATGGATAACTCCTGGGGTAATCGACTCGACTCTGAGGCAAAGCCCTTAGGAAAGCTAGGCGAGATAAAAGAATGTGATGATCCAGTGTCAATCAACACACGTGCTAAGCACTCACTAATCAAGAGGGTGCCTGAACATTATACTTACTACATCAAACAAAGCATAAAGACTCATAACATATAAGTAACATGTTTATACAAGCATGTACATACATCACATACAGTAAACATCTCATAAACTTAAACAATTTGACTTTAGCGTACCTTGTACAACATCATCTAATGTATGTGCATCCTGCTCGGTCATGGTAAAAACATGTCCCTGATTCGCCTGGCGAGGCGGCTAGGTAGGCAGAGGGGGCTTAGAAGCCTGTGACAACCCCTGCTGTGAAACCTGCCTGACTAGAGGTCTAACTCCCTGTGGCCTGGCCGGTAACTGCCTCTGTGGATAATCCTTGATCATGTGGCCCGGATCACCACAGTGGAAACAACCCCCGGAAAGTCTACGACAGTCTCCGACCTTGTGCCTCTTACCCCAAACATTGCACTCCTCGAATGGTGACGATGTTGAGGATATGGGTGGCGTATATCTGGTGTCCTGCGTGGCAATAGGGTGAGCTACCTGTGGGGCAAAAGGAGGCCTCTGAGCCTGCCTAGGCTGTGAAGTTTGATATGGAGCAGTCCTGGCCCTCTTCTCAAGTGGTGCTGAGCCACTAGACTGTCCTCTGATCATACCTCTTCGTCTGAGGAAGTCCTCCGAACCCTTCTCGACGATCTTCGCCTTGCTCACTATGTCTCCCCAAGTTCCAACCTGGAGCACGGCGATCCTATCCCTGAGAAAGGACTTCAGCCCTCTCTCAAACTTCCTAATTCGCATGTACTCAGATGCGATTATATGAGGTGCAAACCTTGACAACTCTATGAATTTGGCCTCGTACTCGGCTACAATCATCTCCTCCTATTTGAGGGACACAAACTCCCACTCCTTCTACTCCCTGATGAATACCGCGAAGTACTGCTTATAGAAGACATCCATGAACTCTCCCCATGTCCATGGCTTCCCTGACTTGGTGACGTCCCTCTGCCTCAATGCAGATCTCCACCAGTGCTCAGCTTCACCTTCCATCACGAAGGAAGCTCATTCCACCCTCTGCTCATCAGTACAGCGGAGTGCCCGAAAATTTTTCTCCAACTGCATTATCCAGGCCTCGGTGACTATCAGGTCCATCATCCCATAGAAGCTAGGAGGACGGAGCCTCCTAAATGCTTCAAGTCTTGTAGTGTGATGGACTGGAGGAAACCCAGGTGCTGGAGTAGGTGTAACAGTAGGTTGCATGGCAGCAAGGATAGCCATGGTCTCTACCATAGTCTCTATAAGTTGTGAGATGTCGGGCGGCTCATTGCCCAGTGGAGCCTCTCCTCCATTCCCCCTAGTCTGGTACCCATGACCCCTGGTGTTACATCTCATTGTTGTATCCTGAGAATAATAACACGACGTTAGTCTTCCTTGGAAACCAGATAATCCACATGACATATTGCAATTGATAAATCACCTTATATAGCATAGTATACATCGGAGTATACATATAATAGTATGAACATATCAATAAAATCCTAGCGGTGCTAAGTACTAAACTTGGCAAATGAGTTAACTATTTACTGGTCAAGACTAGATGACTAGTCCATACTTGGAATCTAAACTTCCCAATTTGACCTAAGTACTTGCTTGATACCCATTATGTCACGGTATCAAACTTAAGTTAAAAAGTTCATCCAAGTTCTAAGTTCAACTCTGAGAACATGCTTCTGCTTAGAAGACGACTTAGCCCTAGAGAACTAATCCCTAGGCTCTGATACCAAGTCTGTCGCGATATCAACCTCTGACTAGAATATACTACATCCTTCGAGTTTGAATATGTTATACCTCGAATGACAACCTCAAACCTAGGGATTCTAATCCCTGAGCTTTGATACCAAGTTTGTCCCGACCCGAAATACCCCCTTAGAGTTAGGGATACTTTAGCTCGGACCGCCGTATCATACCATCTTGTATGACACATAAGGCACACATACTTACCATCCTGTCAGAGTACACAAGTTGTAAAACATAGCAGAAACGATTTATAATAATATACTCCTATAATTCAATCCAAGTCCGGACCAACAGAACATATCCAAAAAGGATGGAGTGGACAAGTCCCACTCTCAACATACACAAAATATCAGTATGATCTCCCTCCCTCTCTCAACAGAAATAAAAATCCGCTTATCCAGCGATCCATCATCCTGGTAGTTGTCCAAAGAGGGCTCTGGATCATAGTATTCTTCCTCTATCCAAGACTCTATGCCACGAACATCAAAAGGAACACGTGCACCTGTCGAAGTCAATAATCAGCTCAGCATGGAATACTCGGTGATATACAAAGTACTAACTAACAGTGAATAATATCATGAACATGCATATGCTCAGAGAATGACATTCGTGAAAGTAGTCACCAAAACCTTTTCTTAACAGCATTCGTGTTAAAACAAAACCAAGTAAATCTTGTCACGTGATAATCATGTTCTTGTGAGTTCTTGTGAATTCTTGCGAAAGATGGGATTCCTTGTGAGCTTGCGAGGATCTGAGTATGAATGATTTTCTTGTGACCTTGCGAGCTTGTGAACTTGTGAGCTTGTGAGACATGACTACTTGTGAGTCCATATATAGTGGGATTCCTTGTGAGCTTTGAAACGATCTTAGAACTTGTCACTTACAAACCCATAGTTTGGCCTTATCAATGCTTATGAGCTTGGTAGCTTATGAGTTCTTAGAGATTCTTATGAATGCTTTGATAAACCGCACTTAAGAGAAATCATGAAGACATGTGAGACTTATAACCCTTAGAGTAATTAGAAAACCATAGAATGCATAGAGTGCATGTGAACATCATACTATACTTAGAAAACTTAAAAACATGGATTCATAATCATAGAAATTCAATAATAGTGATAGCATACAAGCACTTAGAATTCACCATCCAATTCATCCAAGAACACACTTTAAAACATTGTTTTATTTAAAGAATAGTCAAGGGTAGATAGTGGAGTGTATCTACCTGAAATGAAAGTTTTTATACTTCTGTGGAACAAGAATCAAGCTTGAGGAAGCTTGGATGAAGCTTTGAGAAAGCTGAAAAATCTGAAATCCCTTTTCCAAAGACACTAACAGAATTTTCCTTGGAAAATTCTAAGCTTAAGAATCACTTTGGGGATGAAATCCAAACTTTAAAACACCAAAGAAGCAAGAAGGACTCTTCCTTTGGTCGAAAACACGAACTCAAGAACACCCAAGAACTACCTTAGCTTCCTTCTTCTTCTTCTCTTTCAATCTCTCAAAAAATCCAAGCTTAGGGTTTGTAAACCCTAAGACACGAATTTAGGATCCTATTTATAGCCTAAAGGTTGGCAAAATATCCCAAAAGATCTTAGAAAATATCCCAAAATATCTCCCAAGGTCGATGGAAAAGTTCTAGACGTTTTTACCATCGTCTGGGTTGAATTCGTCGACGAAATTCGGCCCTCGAGTCACTTCGTCGACGAATTTGAGTCCCCTTCAGCAATTCGTCGCCGAAATTGCATGACAGGGCCCCCAGTTTTCCCACTTTGGTATTTCGAGCATAATGTTTGACTCATTTATCCGATTTTGATGATTCAACTTGTGTTGGATTCTTCTTTCAAAGGGCTACAAATTTCATACTCTACAAATTTTCTAATTGTCGAGACCCAAAACCCACCCTAGGAGTTAGAGTGAATCTTGGACGACTTGTCATGACCTACATGACATGCTTGGCAAACCATCCTGCAAAAGACACTAAGCATATACAATAGAGGACTAGAATAGTGGAAGCATACTCTAACGTGGTACAGCAGAAATCTAACAAAACCTCTATGTATATATACATGATCCCAATTTGATACAAAAGGGAAATCAAAACAAAGAAGGTGTAGACAGGCCCACCAAAATACATGAACATCACTCTCACACTCACCTACAATCCTTCACTTAGAATCTACCACCTAATAACCATCTACTTGAGGCTCCTCCACAGGTTCCTCAACATGCTCCTCCTCCACCTATGGGCCAGGAGCACAAACATCGAATGGAGCAGTAGCTCCCTCAGAACCTGCCGACATAAACGTACGGCTGAGTATGGAATACTCAGCGTGTACCAAATACTAACCAACAGTCATAGCAAACAATAACTATATGGAAAGCAGGAAGCAGTTCACAGATATAAAAGTAGGAACAATTCATATCATCGTGCGATAGTAAAGCAGTTGATAATCATGCTTGCATTTCGTGAAAGTTGATAAAATCCTTGAAAAACATCGTGCACATGACTTGACTTAAAATACCATTTTTGTACTTGAAAACTTGTATATCGTGCCATGCGTGTCATGCCATGTCATGCTTGTCATGCGTGCTTGCTTGGGAGTTCAACATGCTCATGTTCTTGTGAGATGCGCTTGTGAGATGCCTTGAGAGGGAAGGGATACCCTTCTTTCATGATATACCTTGAGAGGGAAGGGAGGCCCTTCTTTAATGCAATGCACTTGTGAGTGAGGGGAGACCCCTCATGGAAGGGAGGGAAGTGTAAACTCCCTCCTAAGAAATGCTTGTTCTTGTCCTCTTGTCAAAAGCGAGGTAAAACATATCGTAAGATATGTCCCACCCCTAACATCCTTACTCTTGCAAAAACGTCAGTAAAACATGTCATGCATGTCGTGCTCGTGGAATGGTGTACATACTTGCATTGAAATTAAATATGACATTTAGGGGATTTCATTTCATAGCATAACAATTTAAACAAGTAGGCATTCATAAAACATTAGGGAAAACAAGTAATCACACTATCACACACTAACAATTTCATAATCATTTAAGCTTTCAATTTCTTCATTTACGACTCATTTTATTCACCTTGGCATTTCATCGAACGCGTGGTATATGCATTATGGTTAATCCTAAATCTTAAATTTCTAGGTAGGTTAACGATCACAACACACGTGTGTGTTCATTATTTGTACAATGCCTTCCCCATTTTATTCATTACAACAACCACATGGCATCCAATCGCCAATTCACATCCACACCACCATCCATCCATTCTCCTTATCTTGTTTAGGAATTTAGGGAAAATCATCAAATGAAAGAAAAACAAGGACAATAGGTGAACTAGAAGGTTAGTATAGGGTACCGACCTTGATTTGGGTTGAAGAACACCCTTGGTGTGTAGTTCCAACCTTGAAGAAGAACCCCTCTTTGGGTTTGAGGAACTCTAAATGCTTGAGGAAGGATCCTTCTTTGAAAATCTTCAGGTTTGAACCCCCCCTTTGATCTCCAATCAAAGCCACATTGGAGGATTTTCCCAAAATCCTCTTCTCCTTTCTCCCCTCTTTCTCTCCTCTCTAGGTTAGAAATACCTCAAATGAGGATCCGTAAACAAGAAAAGGGTTTAAGAGCCTCAAATCCGGAATCTGCTACCGCATGCGATTGATCGCACACTTATCTGCGATCGATTGTAGGTCCTTGCGATTGATCGCACTTGGATGCGATCTATCGCACATGAACCCGAACCTTTCTGGTCTGATTTTTTCCTGTATGCGATCGATCGCAGATCCCTATGATCTATCGCACCTGGGGATCCATCTATCACATATGACCCCGAGGGTTTGGGACCTATTTCGCCTGTATGCGATCGATCGCACCTGACTTGCAATCGATCGCACCCTTCAGATTTTGTTGTTTTTCTCCTATTTTCTACACTTTGGTAATTCGGCCATAACTTTTGACTCGGTTGCCCGATTTTGACGATTCAACTTGCATTGGATTTGTCTTTCGAAAAGGAACATTCCTAGTATTTCAGAATTTCTAATTTCTACTTTATTTATTGACTAAATTGGCCCTGAAGTTGTCTGATCCGCAAATGGGTTTCAGTAACTCGGGTTTTCGATATATTCGACTTAGGAATACTGCTTCTTAACACTTAGAGTTATTCAAAATTTCTCATTTCATAGAAATGGAAGATTACAAAGGGTTCATGCCTTAGCATGGGTCCCAATGCATGGCAAAAAGTTTCGGGGCTCTACATCCTCCCCCTTTACAAAAAATTTCATCCTCGAAATTTGGACGGGACATGCATTACAAAACCAAAACAAAATCACAAGCCTATTCGAACAACTCAAGATACTTTGCTTTGACCTCGGCTTCACGCTCCAATGTAGCTTCTTCTCGAGTATAGTGCTGCCATTGCACAAGAACCAAAGGAATAACCTTGTTGCGAAGCACTTGATTTCTTCGATCCAAAATTCGAACTGGCTTCTCAACCAACGTGAGATCTTCTCAAATTTCCATTGGTTTCAATTCTAGTACATACGAAGGGTCCGCAATGTACTTTCGAAGCATAGACACGTGGAACACGTTATGGACCACGGCCATGTGAGGTGGAAGAGCTACCCGGTAGGCAACTTCACCAACTCGCGTGAAATCTCAAAGGGTCCAACATACCGAGGACTAAGCTTGCCTCTCTTGCCAAATCTCATAATCCCCTTGCTAGGAGATACCTTCACAAAGACTTGATCCCCTACTGTAGCACCCCGGACTTTTTCATCCTTAATCAATAGCACCTTCGTAGCTAATTGGCCGTTTTTGTAGTCTAATTAATAAATAAGGGAGAAATCGGAAATTCCGAAATGTCAGAAATGTTCGTTTTCAAAAGACGGATCCAACGCAAGTTGAATCGTCGAAATCCGACGAGCGAGTCAAATGATATGGTCAAAACAGTCCAGACATACACAGCACCGATCGCTCGGTCCAGTCAGCGATCGATCGGTAGCTATCGCACGGTCAGAAATTTTGTATGGGGAAATTTTCCAGAGAGTGAGTTTTTGACCGATCGATCGGTCATAAACACCGATCGCTCGGTAGGCAACCGATCGATCGGTCATAACTACCGATCGCTCGGTCTTCGCGTTTTTGCAGAAATTTCAGTAAGGGCGTTTTCATCTTTTGGGGGTTAAACCCTTTCTCCTTAAGGCTTGCCCGAGCCTTAGGGCATCATTCACTATACTTAGAGAGATTTAGGAGATAAGAGAGAAGAGAAAAGGGTTTCCTAAAACCTAGGTTGCTTTTGGAGAAGAAATCAAAGGGGTGAAGACCCTAGATCGTCCCCAAGCACGTTTTCTTCAAGATTTCAACTCAAGCTCGGGTGGGGTGCATTCTCAAAGCTAGGGCAGCCCTCACTCACGTTTTTGAAAGGGATTTCTTCCCCAACTCGAGTCTTCCTCAAGCAAGGGTTGTTCCCTACCCCTTTTGGAGCTTCAATCAAGGTTTCTACCAAGGATCAAGCCTTGATTCAAGGTTAGTACACCCTACTAACTTTCCCTAGCAATAACCTAGGTTTTCTAGTGTAAATGGCGATTATATATATTATGCTTTTCCTTCCCTATGCATTGTATTAACTCAACAAATATAAACAAGATAAGGGAAATGGAATGAATGTGTGGATGGGAGATTGGATGTGGCGATTGGATGCCGAATGTGATGTATGATGTGTGGGTTGTGGATTGGAAAATGGAGGATGGGCATAGTACAAATAACAAACTTACCATTGTGTGATTGAATGGAAAATATGCATTTAAAAGAAGGAGATAAACTACTAAGGAATAAGGTATGAAAGTGTTTGACAAAATACCTAAACTATGAATAAATGATCTCAATGAAGAATATGGAAATGGGTTTTATGTATGCGTTCTTATAAATGATAAATTGATCAAATGTTATGCAAACTACTTATGTTACCTATGTTCATATCATGAATTGAATTGTAATGTCATATTTTGGTTATTCCCATTATCATGATTGTCACTATGGACACGTACACGAGCACGCATGATAGCATGAACCGAGATTTCAAGAGCATGTGCATATAATAAACAACAAGAAAATATTGCATGTCAAAGAGGTTGGTAGCCCAGGGAGGATTCGGGTACTAACCTCTGGGTCACAAGATAACCCCTAAAACACCTATTGTTAAGGAGGTTGGTAGCCCAGGGACATTCGGCTACTAGCCTCTGGCTCACAAGAAAACTAAACAAGTAATAAAAATCACCTATTGTCAAGGAGGTTGGTAGCCCAGGGACATTCGGGTACTAACCTCTGGCTCACAAGAAAACAAGTGCATTTCATAACAAGGAGGTTGGTAGCCCAGGGACATTCGGGTACTAACCTCTGGCTCACAAGTGCATTGCATATCAAGGAGGTTGGCAGCCTAGGGATATTCGGGTGCTAGCCTCTGGCTCACAAGTTACGAGATCGAGGTTTACAAGATGATGATCATGCATTCATGCATGCACGCATACATGATTTCTACGAGGCATACCGGGACATGACATGGGTTTTCAAGCATGAGTTTTATCGGCGTTTTCGCATTCATGTACGCACGTCAGGATGCTTGTATTGTGTTATGCCCTATACTGTTTCTTTGTGATGTTTCTATTACTGCTTGTATGATATTACTATTGTGTGTTTTCTTATTGTTATGGTCTGCTAGTAGCTTGTACTCGCTGAGTATTCCATGCTCAGTCGTACTTTCATGTCGGCAGGTACGGAGGGAGCCCTCGACCCGGAGCCTTGGGTCGAGGAAGAGTATATAGAGGAGAGAGAGCCGGCTATTCCATTACAGTCTCAGGCGGACCGAGACCTCGATGCGTGGCCATACCTCGACTACTGTTGAGGGGAGAGTATGAGAGGGTCTTATGTATTTTGATATTTTGATAGGTGGGCCTGTCCACCTTAGACTTAGATGTGTTTTGTATTTATGTCAACTTGGAATACCATTTTGGATCATCCGAAGAAATGAAAATTTGTTTACGCTTCCGCATATATGTTAGCTTCCGCGCTCTGATTATCGTTGTTAGTATTATATTTTATCTTGTGCATTGCAGGATGGTTTGATAGGTACGCAGTGTGACACCTAAAATATCCCTAAACTCCTAGGGGTATTTCGGGGCGTTACAGAGTGGTATCAGAGCTCTAGGCATTAGAGTCCCTAGGGTCACTTAGATGATTGAACAAGGTATTATAATCACCTTAGAGAGTTGTATTCCAAGTATAGACTAACAAGTTAGTCTTAGTCAAAATGGGTTGAACTTCAACCGAACATAGAGTCCTACACTAGGAACACGGATTGTATGTTATGCTATTGTGTTATATACCATGTGTACATTATTTGTGTTGTACTTATTAAATGTGCTTGATGAATATGTATTGAGTGAATTGCGAAATTTGTACTAAATGCGTATCCAAGTTAGACTCATGCTGTATTGTCGTTCTCAGGAGAAATCATGAGACGCAATACCCGGGGTCGCGGGTACAACACGAGGGGTAATGGAGGTGAGGCTCCATCGGGTGATGATCAACCCGACTTTGCCCAAGTATTCGCATCCATAGCCGAGACTTTGGCTATGTTGGCGGCAAGGCAACCGGCCACTCCGCCTAATGCGGCACTTATACCGGCTCCTCCTAACCGAGCCCAAGCCAGGATAGAAGCTTTTCGGAGGATGAGGCCTCCAACTTTTTGTGGAAGCATTGATCCACTTGTTGCCGAGGGTTGGATCCGGCAACTTAAGAAGATATTCTCGGTATTAGCACCTACTGAAGTGGAAAGGGTCACATGGGCCGCCTTTATGCTTGAAGGCGAGGCCGATCATTGGTGGAAGTCTGCACTTCAGACCTGAGAGTTGACCCGGTAAGGTCAAGATTGGACTTGGGAGGAATTCTTGGAGGTTTTCAACAAAAAGTACTTTCCGGTTGGGATGAAAGAAAAGATGGGAGTCGAATTTATTACCTTGGAGCAAGGTAATATGTCCGTAGCGGCTTATGAAGCCAAATTTTCGGAGCTATCTCGATTTGCTCCACACATGATAGCGACCGAGGCTATGAAGGCCCAGAAATTTGAGAGGGGGTTGAAGGCCTATCTTAAGGATCGAGTCTCGATGTTTAGACATGAGACATATTCCGAAGTTGTTGATAAAGCACTATTGGCCGAGTCGAACTCCGAGGAGTTCTTCAAAAGGAGAGGAATGGAAAAAGGACAGTCGAGTAGTTCAGGGGAGAAAAGAGCAAGGACGAGCTTGTATCAGTCCGCAGGGCCGGCTCAGTCACAGAGGATGTATTCAGCACCACAGGCTCCCCACTCTTTTGCTCCACCGGCCTTTCGCCCGGCTACCTCATATGCTCCTCGCCCCGCAGTTACTCAGGCTACGGGATATGCTCCTTCCTCCTATTTACATGATGTTTGCACTCTTTGTAGGAGGAGGCATCCAGCGGGAGAATACCGGAGAGTTTCAGGAAGTTGCTTCCATTGTGGTGACCAAGGCCACATGGTCAGAGATTGTCCCCGGCGTCAATTGCCAACTCAGTCTTCAGGGAGCAGGCCCCCGGTTAGGCAGACATCTCAGCCTAGCTCTTCTCAGGCTTCGATGGCCTCACCGTCTACACGGCTTCCTCGCCCAGCCACACAGGGTCGAGTTTTCGCCCTATCAGAGAGAGACGCACGTGCATCCGACGATGTCGTGCAAGGTACGCACGAATTCTAGAGTTTAAATTGTGTAAAATTTCTATGGTTTGATTTGTGAGTTTCTATATTAAGGGTTACCTATGTATGATGCTCGTTGTTTGAAATCTACTAATAGTAGTCACTTAATCGCACTGGCGCTTTGTTAGTGAACGAATGTCTGGCCCGAGTGTTGATCGACACAGGATCCACTCACTCCTTTGTGTCGCCTAGTTTCGCAAAGGGATTTTTGACTGAGGCTACTCCGTTAATGCAGGAGTTGACCATTGCAACTCCACTCGGCAAGTCAGTTGATACGGACAAGATATTCAGGGATAGTGTGATTCAAGTGGGGGAGAATGAACTGTTAGCCGATCTCATCGTCCTAGTTTTTCAAGACTTGGATTTTGATGTCATCTTAGGGATGGATTGGTTATCAAACCATCACGGGCATGTTGCGTTTTTTGAGAAGATGGTGAATTTCAAGCCGGAAGGGGGTAAGCCTTTTCACTTCCGAGGATTAAGAGAGAGGGACCTTGCTCGCCTCGCAGCCTTCAGTATAGCAAACCTAGAAGCACAAAACACCTCGGCCATTCCGGTCGTGAGTGATTTTTTGGACGTGTTTCCGGAGGAACTTCCCGGGTTACCTCCGAATCGGGAGATTGAGTTCGCTATACAGCTTACTTCGGGCCCCGCTCCAATTTCAAGGGCACCATATAGAATGGCCCCTATAGAGCTGGAAGAATTGAAGAAACAGATTGAGGAGTTACAACAACTTGGTTTCATCCAACCAAGTGTCTCACCGTGAGGAGCTCCGGTTCTCTTTGTGAAGAAGAAGGACGGGTCTATGAGGATGTGTATAGACTACCGTCAGTTGAACAAGGTAACTATCAAGAATCGTTATCCCTTGCCAAGGATAGACGACTTGTTTGACCAACTGAAGGGAGCGAGATTCTTCTCCAAAATTGATCTTAGATCGGGGTATCATCAATTAAGGATCAAGGCGGAAGATGTTCCGAAGACGGCTTTCAGGACTCGGTATGGGCATTACGAGTTCCTTGTCATGCCTTTTGGGCTGAGGAATGCACCGGCGGCATTCATGGATTTGATTAACCAGGTGTTCCGATCTTACTTGGATCAATGCGTGATTGTATTCATTGATGACATTTTGGTGTATTCCCAGACACGGGAAGATCACGCACGAGACCTCCGCCTTGCTCTGGAGATGTTGAGAGAGCATAGGCTATATGCCAAATTGAGTAAGTGCGAGTTCTGGTTAGAGAAGGTTGCATTTCTTGGACACGTGGTGTCGGCCGAGGGCATTTCTGTAGATCCAGCCAAGGTTGAGGCAGTCATGAGTTGGGAGAGGCCCAAGAGCGTCACGGAGATACGTAGTTTCCTCGGATTGGCAGGCTACTACCGGAGATTTGTGGAGGGATTCTCCAGTTTGGCTGCACCTCTCACCTACTTGACAAGGAAAAATACAAAGTTCAGTTGGAGTGACCGATGTGAAGTAAGTTTCCAAGAGTTGAGTAAACGCCTCACCAGGGCCCCTGTCCTTACTGTGCCATCTGGACCTTTTGGGTATGAGGTGTACAGTGATGCCTCACATGTTGGACTCGGGTGTGTCCTAATGCAACACAAGAAGGTCATTGCCTATGCATCAAGGCAGTTGAAAGAGCATGAAAAGAACTACCCCACTCACGACTTGGAGCTTGCGGCGGTCGTGTTTGCACTCAAAATTTGGCGACATTATCTGTACGGGGTGGAGTTCTATGTGTACACGGACCACAAGAGCCTCAAGTACCTCTTTTCCAAAAAAGAGCTCAATTTGCGACAACGACGTTTGATTGAGTTCTTAAAAGACTACGAGTGCACTATCCAATATCACCCGGGAAAAGCAAATGTGGTGGCAGATGCTCTGAGTAGGAAACCATCGGGGTTGTTGGCTCACATGTTGGTGCGGGAATGGAGACTGTTAGACGATTTGGCAAATCTAGACATAAGTGTGAACGATTCTGTCCGCAGTCCGATTTTGGCAAATGTTACAGTTCGGCCGTACCTTATAGACTTGATCCAGGAGTATCAAGCCACAGACACTGACTTGTTGGCTTTCTGGGATAAGGAAGTGGCCAAGGGTAGTACGGACTTCTCTCTCACTAGCCGAGGTGCTATTACATTCAAGGGAAGGCTTTGTGTCCCAACCAATGCAGACCTTCGGAGAGAGATTATGGACGAAGCTCACCGGTCTAAGTATACAGTGCATCCCGGGGGGACAAAGATGTATCGGAACCACAAGAGTCACTTCTGGTGGCGAAACATGAAGAGGGAGGTTGCGGAGTATGTGGCACGGTGTTTGGTGTGCCAACAGGTGAAAGCAGAGCATTTGAGATCGGCGGGTCTTTTGCAGTCTCTCCCTATTCCCGAGTGGAAATGGGAACATATCTCTATGGACTTCATCGTGGGGTTGCCGAAGACGGTTAGGAAGACCGATGCTATATGGGTAGTTGTTGATAGACTCACGAAGTCCGCTCATTTCTTACCGTACCGGACTACATTCAACTCCAATCAGTTAACGGATCTATACATCAAGGAAATAGTCCGATTACACGGGGTGCCAGTGAGTATTGTGTCGGATAGAGACCCAAGATTCACATCCAGGTTTTGGAAAAGTTTTCAAGGCGCAATAGGCTCCCGGTTAGACTTTAGCACAGCTTTCCACCCACAGACCGACGGGCAAACCGAGAGGGTGAATCAGGTTATTGAAGATATGCTCCGAGCATGTATGCTAGACTTCAAGGGAAGTTGGGAAGATCACCTACCTTTGGTGGAATTCGCTTACAACAATAGTTATCAAGAAAGTATACAAATGGCGCCTTTCGAGGCTTTGTATGGAAGGAGTTGTAGATCCCCGTTGTATTGGGATGAAGTGGGAGAAAGAAAGATTTTGGGCCCCGAGTTAATTGAACAAACCGCGGATAGGGTCAAGCTTATCCGGGAGAGGTTAAAGACCGCACAAGATAGACAGAAAAGCTATGCCGACAACCGAAGGAGAGATCTTGAATTCCGAGTCGGTGATTTTGTGTTTGTAAGGATTTCACCGACCAAAGGTGTTATGCGATTCGGGAAGAGAGGCAAGCTTAGCCCGAGATATGTGGATCCGTTCGAGATCATTACTCGAGTTGGCGAGGTGGCTTACCATGTTGCTTTGCCCGCTCACATGGCGGCGGTCCATAATGTATTCCATGTCTCTATGCTCCGGAAGTACATCTCGGATCCTTCTCATGTCATCGAGCTTGATCCGATTGAGATCCGAGAGGACCTCACTTTAGTTGAGAAGCCGGTTCATATTTTGGATAGGAGAGATCAAGTGCTTCGCAACAAGACTATTCCGCTAGTCCTCGTACAATGGCAACATCATGCACGAGAAGAAGCCACGTGGGAGCGTGAAGCCGAAGTCAAAGCAAAGTACCCCGAGTTATTTGAATAGACTTGTGCATATGGCTTGTAATTTTGTTTTAATCTTGTGCATGTATGTATCGTCCAAATTTCGGGGATGAAATTTTTGTAAGGGGGGGAGAATGTAGCACCCGGACTTTTTCATCCTTAATGAATAGCACCTTCGTAGCTAATTGGCCGTTTTTGTAGTCTAATTAATAAATAAGGGAGAAATCGGAAATTCCGAAATGTCAGAAATGTTCGTTTTTGAAAGACGGATCCAACGCAAGTTGAATCGTCGAAATCCGAGGAGCGAGTCAAATGATATGGTCAAAACAGTCCAGACATACACAGCACCGATCGCTCGGTCCAGTCAGCGATCGATCGGTCCATAACCGATCGATCGGTAGCTATCGCACGATCAGAAATTTTGTATGGGGAAATTTTCCAGAGAGTGAGTTTTTGACCGATCGATCGGTCATAAACACCGATCGCTCGGTAGGCAACCGATCGATCGGTCATAACTACCGATCGCTCGGTCTTCGCGTTTTTGCAGAAATTTCAGTAAGGGCGTTTTCGTCTTTTGGGGGTTAAACCCTTTCTCCTTAAGGCTTGCCCGAGCCTTAGGGCATCATTCACTATACTTAGAGAGATTTGGGAGATAAGAGAGAAGAGAAAAGGGTTTCCTAAAACCTAGGTTGCTTTTGGAGAAGAAATCAAAGGGGTGAAGACCCTAAATCGTCCCCAAGCACGTTTTCTTCAAGATTTCAACTCAAGCTCGGGTGGGGTGCATTCTCAAAGCTAGGGCAGCCCTCACTCACGTTTTTGAAAGGGATTTCTTCCCCAACTCGAGTCTTCCTCAAGCAAGGGTTGTTCCCTACCCCTTTTGGAGCTTCAATCAAGGTTTCTACCAAGGATCAAGCCTTGATTCAAGGTTAGTACACCCTACTAACTTTCCCTAGCAATAACCTAGGTTTTCTAGTGTAAATGGTGATTATATATATTATGCTTTTCCTTCCCTATGCATTGTATTAACTCAACAAATATAAATAAGATAAGGGAAATGGAATGAATGTGTGGATGGGAGATTGGATGTGGCGATTGGATGCCGAATGTGATGTATGATGTGTGGGTTGTGGATTGGAAAATGGAGGATGGGCATAGTACAAATAACAAACTTACCATTGTGTGATTGAATGGAAAATATGCATTTAAAAGAAGGAGATAAACTACTAAGGAATAAGGTATGAAAGTGTTTGACAAAATACCTAAACTATGAATAAATGATCTCAATGAAGAATATGGAAATGGGTTTTATGTATGCGTTCTTATAAATGATAAATTGATCAAATGTTATGCAAACTACTTATGTTACCTATGTTCATATCATGAATTGAATTGTAATGTCATATTTTGGTTATTCCCATTATCATGATTGTCACTATGGACACGTACACGAGCACGCATGATAGCATGAACCGAGATTTCAAGAGCATGTGCATATAATAAACAACAAGAAAATATTGCATGTCAAGGAGGTTGGTAGCCCAGGGAGGATTCGGGTACTAACCTCTGGCTCACAAGATAACCCCTAAAACACCTATTGTTAAGGAGGTTGGTAGCCCAGGGACATTCGGGTACTAGCCTCTGGCTCACAAGAAAACTAAACAAGTAATAAAATCAATTTAATTTACTACTAAAAATAAAAGGATCTCTGAATCCTTAAGGGCTATAATCAAGATTTAGATATCACTAAATATTTGTCCCTACTAAATTTCGAGAGGCTTTGGAATCATCCAAACTTGAAATTAGTCTCACACTAATTTCTAGGGGCTTAATTTTTATTCCCTCAATAATAACAGGGGAACCCCTTAGCCCTACTAATGATTATCTAATAATCAAGAAGTGATCAAGAATCTAAAAGATTCATCACTAGGGCAACCAAAATTTAAAGTGGAAGTATGATTTATATATATAAATCTTGATTAAGCAATAAAATCAAAGAGAAGCATAGCCATGGCTCTGATACCACTGAAAGTATGCCTCTTTTTAATTTTAGAAAAACAGTTCTTGGGGGGCATACATCGAATCCCAAGATCTGACTAAGATTCTAATTGATTTTATTCAATGAGAGTAAAAATCACAATACCTTTGCGACTTTGAAATTGTTAAGTCAAATCCACGATAATAGCGATACCGGCAAAACTTCACAAATGCCAAGTCTCCTTCGCAATCCACACGGACCTTCTTTTTCTTTAAAGCTTTCTCTAATGGAAGCTAATGGCCCTTCCAAAATCCAGCTCTAGGAATCTTGAATAAAAGATCTAATCTTGATCTTCAAGAACCTTGAAATTCCTCTTCTTTATTTTCAAACTAGAAAACAAAAAGAATAATAAAAGGGGAGAAGGTGTGATCGTACACCTTAGGGAGAAGGGAGGCTTGGGCGTGAGAGATAATGAGGGAGGAGAGGGATTTCCAAATCTTGAAAATTCTGGAAATTTTTCTTGTGTCCACTAAAGTGACCGTACACCTCTATATATAAGAGTTTACTTGAGTTGCTTGCAACCCAAATCTCCTAATCCTTATCCAATAAGGATTTCTCATTTGTTTCCTTTTTGATTTCTCCTTTAATTAATTAGGATTAATCAAAATAGAAACTAATTTTATCCATTAGTAACTAACTAACCAAATCCTTATCCAATAAGGAATCTTTTTAATTAGTAACTAACTAATTAATGATTAGTAACAAACTAATGGAATCCCTAACAATTAGGGAATCTTTAATTAGTAACTAACTAACTAACTAACCAACCTTATCTCATAAGGAGTTATTAATTAGAAACTAATTAAAAATTAAACAATAATATTATCCTCCTTGAAGTGGGCGTTCCACCCTAGGTGGGCCCCACTCCACACGCCCCCATGGGTTCCAAACCCATTTTGGTCTCTTATTTGATCTTCTATCAAATTCCCCAATGGGTCCTACCCATTTGGTTTTTCACATTTAATGTGATTCCACCTTTTAGAGCTTCACTATACCATATAGTGATTTCTTAGAGAAATTAATTAATGTAATAAATTATTAAATTAAATACTTTAAGAAAGTCCTTGTGTGTGGGATCTAAAGGGATCTCCTATTTCCGGTTGTGGGACCAAGTACTCAACCTTTTGGTTAAAGTATTGTTACTAGGAAACACATTTCCTATACTCCATTAGGATTATAGAATTTTATCTATATCCCTGGACTTCCACCAATCACAATTAATGTCCATTAACACAATGTGATTAACCTCCAGAAAATAGAGAATTACTTGCAGGTATTTCTATCTCAAGATTTGTTTACAGATCATTCCCTCCACTTCCAATATTGTTATAAGCTTACGGGACAATATCTAGTACTGTCTTTAATCCCTGGCTTATATTGAGAACTCATTCTCTTTGATACTTTTAGTCAAACTTGGACTTGCAAAACATTTTAGAAATTCTTTAAAAGAAATAATAATAATAATTACATTTCTTTTATACAGAAAATAAATTCCTCGATAAAACCATTTCATCGATAAATACCAGCGCTGGGTTTTCAAGTCCGGTTTTGACAAGTATCAACTCAATATTATTTACTCTATAAGAGTAGTGGAATCCTTGTTGAGCGTACACACACTTCGTCCAGTACAACGTAGATAACCCAACGAGCCCGTATTTAGTCCGGTGTGTTGGACATTGACGATTGACTACATCAAAGCTACATAGGCAAATACTAGAGAAGATGTCGACCTCTCAGGTTAAGGACAATCTGTCAAATGGACTACCCTAAATATAAAGACAGTATATTTCTAAGGGTATCCACTGAGCGATCCAGTTGCAATATAAGTATTTCTTACTTATATCCACATCTTAGTCAAGAGACCCTTCTCTCAGTGATTGAGATTCATCACTCCATCATATGGAACTAACAATGTGTAAGTTATTAGGAATACATTGTCCAGATGCATCCTGATTAACTTAGAACAATTTTAGGTCTACAAGGAACTGGAAAAACCATATCTCCTTAGCAATCAGTTATCAACTAATTGGATGGTTTTCCTACAATGTTACCTAAGGGACAAAGTAGTCTCATCCAATGAGATACTTTTGATATATTACCCAATGTAGAAGACAATGTGTGAATGTAAAATATGCATTTATTGATTAAAAATAGATAAATACAATTCCGGAATGGCTTTGTGGGCATATATGTCTAACATAGGTCGGAGGGGCCGGAGGTGGAGAATACCTCATCGTCTGAGGTGTAACTGGCCGTGGAGCTGGAAGAGCCTGAGGTCGTGGTGCCTGAGGCACATACTGCCGTGGAGCTGGAGGCGCATAAGATGGCCTCATCGGTGGTGCTGGCCACGCATACTGATAAGAGCCGGTACGAGCCCGCCTCTCTGGAGGTGCTGAACTACTAGCTTGACCTCTCGCCAACGCCCTCTTCTTGGACACTGTCTCTGAATTGGCCTCGACCAATAAGGCCTTGTCTACTACCTCAGGGTAGGTAGCATGTCTAAAAACTGAAACCTTCTCCATGATAACATCTTTGAGCCCTTGCTCAAACCTTCTTGCCTTCATTGCCTCGGTGGCAACCATGTGAGTCGTGAAGCGTGATAGCTCCGAGAACTTGGCCTCGTATTGAGCCACCGACATCAAACCTTGCTCGAGGTTGATGAATTCTCTCTCTTTCTTTTCCCGTGCTCCAATCGGAAAATACTTCTTGTAAAAAGCATCCTTGAACTCATCCCAAGTCCAAGGTTGACCCTGCATGGTCAAATCTCGCATCCTCAATGCGGATAACCACCAATGGTGGGCTTCGCTCTCTAGCATGAAAACTGCCCATGCTACTATATCCTCCTCTGTAGGCGAGAGGACCGCAAAGATCTTCTCCATCTGGAGGATCCATGCCTCCGCAGCAAGAGGGTCCACACTCCCATGGAAGGATGGAGGCCTCAATCTCCTGAATGCCTCAACTCCAGCGGTACGATGTACTGGAGCTGCGGGCGGTGGAGTAGGTGCCGCTGATGCCGGTATAGTTTGCCGAGCTGCCAGGATGGCGAGTGTCTCAACAATAGAGCCTAAGACCTGAGAGAGGTCCGGCTGATCATCCTCATCCCGTGAAGAAGAGGAAGCTCTGGTATGTGGTCCACGACCTCGTGTGTTCCGTCTCATGACTAAAGTCCTGAGAATAATAACACCACATGAGTCTAACTTGAAACCACAGTTTATTTCAATGCCATTTCACAATAATTCAATTTGTATTAGTTGTATAATACTAATATACATCACATCAAGTCATCAGAGTATTCATCACATTATACTTATACTTTAGTGTTCTAGCGTACCTAGGACCCGTACTTGGTTAAAGCAACCATTTTAGACTAAGATTAAAGTTTAGTCTTACGCTTGCAACCAGACTTGCTCCCGACTTACTTTCTTCCTAACTAGTTTCCTGACATATGCTCTTGTCAAGCCGTGCTATTCGATTCTAAGTGACGCTAAAGACCTAAAGCCTAAGCTTTGATACCACTTCTGTCGCGACCCAAAACCCACCCTAGGAGTTAGAGTGAACTTTGGACGACTAAACATGATTTGCTTGACAATCAACCTGCAAAACCCACAGAGCATATACAATAGAGGACATCATAGCGGAAACATAACCATAAAAGTATATACACGTGGTCCAAGTTTAATACAAAGAAATCAAAACAAAGAAAGTGCGGACATGCCCGCCAAAATACATGGATATAATCACTCATGCTCACCCACAGCTAATCCACTCAGAATCTAACACCACCTACTGATAACCCTCTAAAGGAGGTTCCTCCAAAGGCTCCTCGACGTACTCCTCTTCCACCCATGGACCAGGAGCACAAACATCAAATGGAGCAGCAGCTCCCTCAGAACCTGCCGACATAAGAAGTACGGCTGAGCATGGAATACTCAGCGGGTACCAAATACTAACCACTAGTCATAGCATAAAAATGGCAATACATAAATCAGGAGCAAGTCATATATGTTAAACGGAAACAATTCATATCATACAAGGAAGTAAAGCAATTTATAATCATGCTTGTATTTCGTAGAAAGCCGATAAAACCACTTGAAAACATCGTGCACTTGACTTGGCTTGAAATATCTTTTCGTACTTGAAAGCTTGTCGTGTTCGTCTTGCTTGATCTTGTCGAGCGTGTCATACGTGTCATGTCATGCATGTCATGCGTGCTTGCTTGTGATCATGTAACTTGTGAGATACACTTGTGAGATATCCTTGTGAAATGCGCTTGAGAGATGCCTTGAGAGGGAAGGGAGACCCTTCATTATGCAATGCACTTGAGAGGGAAGGGAGACCCTTCTTCATGATATGTATGTACTTGCGAGGGAAGGGAGGCCCTTCTTCATGATATGCACTTGTGAGTGAGGGGAGACCCCTCGTGGAATGTTGGTTCTTGTTTTCTTGTGAAAAGCGAGGTAAAACATATCGTAGGATATGTCCCACCTCTAACCATGTTCTTGAAAACCTCGGTAAATCATGTCATGCATGCCGTGCTCGTGGGAATCGTGTACATACTTGCATTTAAATTTAAATATGACATTTGGGTAATTCACAACGCATATAACATCAATGATTGAGCAATGTAATATTCACATCATTTAGTGAAAGCAAGAAAACACACTATCATAGGCCCTAGCAATATCGAAAATTTATTAGGCATGCATTTCCTAATTTACAACTCACTTTATTCACCTTGGCATTTCATCAAATATAGTGTGTTCATTATTCATTATTCATTTAAACCTAAATCATGCTTTTCTAGGTGAGTTTACTCACATCACAAATGTGTGTTTATTATGGATACAATGCCCTCCCCATTTTAATCATCACAACACAACCCTTGGCGTCCAATCGCCCATTCCATCTCCATTCACCATTCACAACCATCCATCTCATAGCACATGTGTAAATAAAGGAAAATCAAAAGAAATAAAGGGAAAAGAGGAACTATAACTAGGAGGGTAGTAAGAAGTACCGACCTTGAAGAAATGAGGAAGAAACCCCTTCCAAAACCGACCGTGAGGTGCTGCCCTAGCTTGGGGAACGCTCTCCACGGGTGCTTGAGCCGTGATCTTGGAGAAAAGTCGGACTTGAAGTGATCTAGGGTCTCAAAACCCCTTTGATTCTTCTCCAAAAGCAAAACCCTAGCTTTAAAAACCCTTTCCCCTCTCTTCTAATCCCCCAAATCTTCTAAGTGTTGAGAATGAGCCCTAAAGGCTCGGGCAAGACTCTTAAGGTAAGAGTAAACCGACCAAAAGACCATAATACCCTTACTGAAATTTCTGCAAACACGCGAGTACCGAGCGATCGGTGTTAATGACCGATCGATCGGTTGCCTACCGAGCGATCGGTGTGTTGACCGAGCTCTCGACCAAAAATCAACTCTCTGGAAAATTCCCCCATACAAAAATCTTGACCAGTCGATAGCTACCGATCGATCGGTTTTGGACCGATCGGTTGCCTGCAGGTCTAGACTGTTTTGGCCATATCTTTTGACTCGTTCGTCCGATTTTGACAATTCAACTTGCGTTGGGTTCGTACTTTGAAAAAGAACATTTCTGACGTTATGGAATTTCCAATTTCTTCCTTATTTATTACTTATACCTCTTTAAAGGAAAAATGGCAACGAAAGTGTCATGCATTAAATGTGAAAAGGTCCGGGGCTCTACATAGCCAGTGTCCCTTTCCCTATATAAGGCTTGTTTCATGCCTTAGGGTTTCAGAAACCCTTAGTGCACTATTTTGAGAGAGATTTGAGAGGAAGAAGGAGGAAGCTAGGGTTTGCTTAAAGCTTGAAGAGAAGATCAAGTCTCTTCCGTCCTTTGGTGTTCAATCAAAGAACTTGAAGTTTTCACGTGTTCCAAGCATTTGGAATCAAAATCATTGATTTCACCAAGGTAGATACACTCTACTACCAATCTTATGATAATACTAGTTACCACATGGTGTTCTTCTCATTCTCTACTATAAACCTTGCATTGTTATGGTGTGTGGTGTTATTTTTATACTTGGATGTAAGCTATTACTATTATGCTCTCTATGTGTTTGGTTTAATGCCTCTAAGGACTTTTGGGTGTTTAAACATGTTATTATTCTCATATGTTCGCATGTCTCGCATGAAATGGGGTTTTTCCATGGATTTCTCAAAGTTACGAAATTTTTTTTGAATAAGTGACTTATATGAATGATTCTAAGTAACTCCAAGATATCGTCTAAAATCGGTTCAAAAGCGCTAAGGATCATGATACACTCAGAAGAACTCTATGATAATGTCTAAGATCATCTCATAAGCTCTAAGGATCACAAATGAAATTGCTCTAAGATCTCTGTAGTATTGGCTCTATGGTTTTGCTATATGTTATTTGTCACGACCCAAAACCCACCCTAGGAGTTAGAGTGAATCTTGGATGACCTATCATGACCTACATGACTTGCTTGACAACCAACCTGCAAAATACCAGGAGCATAAACAATAGAGGACAATAATGACGGAAACATAACTACAAGGCACAGCGGAAGTCTAACCAAAAACCTCTAAGTATATATACATGATCCAAGTTTTGCACAAAGAAACCAAAAGAAGGTGCTGACATGCCCGCCAAAATACATACAAATAATCTCTCAAGCTCACACCCACAAATCACTCACTCAGAATCCACCACCAACTTGTAGTAACCCTCTACCGGAGGTTCCTCCACAGGTTCCTCAACATATTCCTTTTCTACCCAAGGGCTCGGAGTACAAATATCAAAAGGAGCAGCTGCTTCGCTATTACCTGCCGACATAAGAAGCACGGCTGAGCATGGAATACTCAGCGGGTACCAAACACTAACCAACAGTCATGGCATAACAATAGCAATGTATAAAGCATAAAATAATTCATATTATAACGAGGAAGTAAAACAGTTTATATTCATGCTTGCATCACATAAAAGCCGATAAATCTCCTGAAGTCATCGTGCACTATACTTGACTTAAAATACCCTTTGCGTGCTTGAAAAACTTATCATGTTTATCTTGCTTGATCTTGTCGAGCGTGCCATGTCATGCGTGTCATGCGTGCTTGCTTGGAATTTAACTTGCTCATGTACTTGTGAGTTTCACTTGTGAGATGCACTTTAGAGGGAAGGGAGACCCTTCTTTCATGCTATGCCTTGAGAGGGAAGGGGAGACCCTTCTTTCATGATATGCACTTGATAGGGAAGGGAAACCCTTCTTTATGATATGCACTTGATAGGGAAGGGAGACCCTTCTTTATGAATGCTTGTCTTGTTCTTGTCAAAAGCGAGGCAAAACATGTCGTAAGACACGTCCCACCTCTAAACGTTATTTCTGAAAATACCGATAAACCATGTCATGCATGCCGTGCTTGTGAGATCGTGTACATACTTGCATTTGGAATTAAATATGACATTTGGCGATTTCAACAACACATAGCATATCAATAATTGAACGAGTAATAATTATGCAATTTAAGGAAAATGAGGAATCACACTATCATATTCCCTAGCAATTTCATAAGTGTTTAGGCATGCATTTCTTAATTTATAACTCATTTTATTCACCTTGGCATTTCATCAAACACATAGTGTGTACATTATTCGTGAGAGCCTACATCATACTTTTCTAGGTGGGTTTATATTCACAACACACAAGTATGTTTATTATTTGTACAATACCCTTCCTATTTCATTCATTACATCATTCACACGGCATCCATCGCCCAACATCCATTCTCACACCACATCCATCACATCTCCTATTAGGTTCATACATTAGGGAAATAACAAAGAAGAAAGGAAGAAAAGGTATGAACTAGGAGGGTAGCAAAAGGTACCGACCTTATAGAAGTGAGGAAAACCCTCCAAACATTCGTGGAGTTGCTGCCCTAGCTTGGGGAAAGTGCTCCTCATGAGTGCTTGGACCATGAACTTGAAGGAGTACAAGCTTGTGGTGACTTAGGGTTCTTAAACCCTTTGATTTCCTTCTCAAAAGCAAACCCTAGGTTAGAATCTCCTTTCTCTTCTCTCCTTAGCTCTCAAATAACCTCAGTATGTTGAATGAGCCCACAAGACTCGGGCAAGCCTTATAGACAAAGGGTATAACACCCAAATGCCGAAACAGCCCTTAATGAAATTCTACAAAACACGATACACCAATCGATCGGTGGGTAATACCGAGCAATCGGTCGCTAACCGAGCGATCGGTGTTCTTGACCGAGCTCTCGGTCAAAAACATGCTCTCTGGAAAATTTTCTCATACAAAAAAGTTAACCAGTCGATAGCTACCAATCGACCGGTTGATCGCTGCAATGGACCGAGCGATCGGTTGTTGACCGATTGATCCCTCTAGTGACCGAGCAATTGGTTCTCTGCAGGTTTTTACACTAGGTCCATTTTTCATCCATTCCCACTACTTGGACTTATCCTACTTCCTTTTTGATCTTTTCTAAACTTGCTTAGGACCTCTTTAAGTCTTATAGACGTAATTAAATAATTTATTTAATTAGTTATAGCATTCTTGCAATAATTCTCAAGGTTTCCAATTCTCATTTCATGAAATCGGATATTACAAAGGTATCATGTCTTGACACGCATTCCAAGACATGAGCAAAAGTTTCGGGCTCTACATCCTCTCCCCCTTACAAAAATTTCGTCTTCGAAATTTAGACGATAATTGCATTACAAAACCAAAAAAAATTACATGTTACACTCAAAAAACTATTCAAACAATTCTGGGTACTTTGCTTTGACTTCGGCTTCATGCTCCCATGTAGCCTCTTCTCGAGCATGATGTTGCCATTGTACGAGAACTAGTGGAAAAGGTTTGTTACGAAGGACTTGATCTCTCCGATCCAATAAATGAACCGGCTTCTCAACCAAAGTGAGATCCTCTCGAATTTCCAACGGTTCCAACTCTAGGACATACGAAGGGTCTGCGATGTACTTCCGAAGCATAGACACATGAAAAACGTTGTGAACCGCGGCCATGTGAGGTGGAAGAGCTACTCTATAAGTAACTTCACAAACTTGCGTGATAATCTCGAACGGGCCAACATATCGAGGACTAAGCTTGCCTCGCCTGCCAAATCTCATAACTCCTTTGCTAGGAGATACCTTCACAAAGACTTGATCCTCAACCTGGAATTCCAAGTCCCTACAATGCGTGTCCGCATAGCTCTTTTGATGATCTTGAGCGAATTTCAATCGATCCCGGATGATCTTGACTATACTCGCAGTTTGCTCAATCAACTCCAGACCTAAGACCTTTCTCTCTCCTACCTCATCCCAGTAGAGAGGAGACCTACAGCTTCGCCCATACAAGGCCTCAAATGGAGCCATTTGGATGCTCGCCTAGTAGCTGTTATTGTAGGTGAATTCAACCAAAGGCAAGTGTCCTTCCCAACTGCCCTTGAAATCCAACATACACGCCCGAAGCATGTCTTCTATGACTTGGTTCACCCTCTTATTTGTCGATCCATCTGTGGATGATAAGTAGTGTTGAAATCAAGTCAAGAACCCATAGCTTCCTGAAAAATTTTCCAGAATCTTGATGTGAATCTTGGATCCTGATCTGACACAATACTGACTAGCACCCCGTGTAGCCTAACCACTTCCTTGATATATAGTGCGGCCAACTTGTAGAGCCCCGGACCTTTTCACATTTAATACATGACACTTTCGTTGCCCTTTTGCCTTTAAAGAGGTATAATTAATAAATAAGGAAAAAATTGGAAATTCCAAAATGTCAAAAATGTTCCTTTTCAAAGTGCGAACCCAACGTAAGTTGAATCGTCAAAATCGGACGAACGAGTCAAAAGATATGGCCAAAACAGTCTGGACCTGCAGGCAATCGATCGCTCGGTTATGCACTTGAGGATGAGCTTTGGAGAGGCACTAAGGACGTAGCTCGGAAGGCGCTAAGGACGTAGCTCGGACGGCACTAAGGACGTAGCTCTGATAACGTGCTCTGACAACGTACTCTGACAACGCATAGACAACGCACTCTGATAACGTAGCTCTAGCTCTGATAACGTATACATTGTGCATCCGTTGTGCAACAGACAACGGGTACGTTGTACAGCTCACGACGGGCACGTTGTACATAAGACAACGGACAACGAGCTCAGCACTATGCACAACACAACGTGACAACGTGTTTGGCACTATTCACAGCACAACGTGTTTGGCACTATTCACAGCACAACGTATTCGGCACTCGTGTTTTTGCAGAAATTTCAGTAAGGGTATTAATGTCTTTTGGTCGGTTCACTCTTACCTTAGAAGTTTAACCCGAGCCTTTAGGGCTCGTTCTCAACACTTAGAGGATTTGGGGGATTAGAAGAGAGGAGAAAGGGTTTCCTAAGCTAGGGTTTTGTTTTTGGAGAAGAATCAAAGGGGTTTTGAGACCCTAGATCACTTCAAGTCCGGTTTTTCTCCAAGATCACGGCTCAAGCACTCGTGGAGAGCGTTCCCCAAGCTAGGGCAGCACCTCACGGTCATTTTTGGAAGGGGTTTCTTCCTCATTTCTTCAAGGTCGGTACTTCTTACTACCCTCCTAGTTATAGTTCCTCTTTTCCCTTTATTTCTTTTGATTTTCTTTCATTTACACATGTGCTATGAGATGGATGGTGGTGAATGGTGAATGGAGATGGAATGGGCGATTGGATGCCAAGGGTTGTGTTGTGATGATTAAAATGGGGAGGGCATTGTATCCATAATAAACACACCTTTATGATGTGAGTAAACTCACCTAGAAAAGCATGATTTAGGTTTAAATGAATAATGAACACACCATGTTTGATGAAATGCCAAGGTGAATAAAATGAGTTGTAAATTAGGAAATGCATGCCTAATAAATTATGAATATTGCTAGGGCCTATGATAGTGTGTTTTCTTGCTTTCTCTAAATGATATGAATATACATTGCTCAATCATTGATGTTATATGTGTTGTGAAATTACCCAAATGTCATATTTAAATTTAAATGCAAGTATGTACACGGTTCCCACGAGCACGGCATGCATGACATGATTTATCGAGGTTTTCAAGAACATGGTTAGAGGTGGGACATATCCTACGATATGTTTTACCTCGCTTTTCACAAGAAAACAAGAACCAACATTCCACGAGGGGTCTCCCCTCACTCACAAGTGCATATCATGAAGAAGGGCCTCCCTTCCCTCGCAAGTACATACATATCATGAAGAAGGGTCTCCCTTCCCTCGCAAGTGCATTGCATAAAGAAGGGTCTCCCTTCCTTCTCAAGGCATCTCTCAAGCGCATCTCACAAGGATATCTCACAAGTGTATCTCACAAGTTACATGATCACAAGCAAGCACGCATGACATGCATGACATGACACGTACGACACGCTCGACAAGATCAAGTAAGACAAACACGACAAGCTTTCAAGTACGAAAAGATATTTCAAGCCAAGTCAAGTGCACGATGTTTTCAAGAGGTTTTATCAGCTTTCTACGAAATACAAGCATGATTATAAATTGCTTTACTTCCTTGTATTGTATGAATTGTTTCCGTCTAACATATATGAATTGCTCCTGATTTATGTATTGCCATTTCTATGCTATGACTATTGGTTAGTATTTGGTACCCGCTGAGTATTCCATGCTCAGCCGTACTTCTTATGTCGGCAGGTTCTGAGGGAGCTGCTACTCCATTTGATGTTTGTGCTCCTGGTCCATGGGTGGAAGAGGAGTACGTCGAGGAGCCTTTGGAGGAACCTCCCGTAGAGGGTTATCGGTAGGTGGTGTTAGATTCTGAGTGGATTGGCTGTGGGTGAGCATGAGTGATTATATCCATGTATTTTGGCGGGCATGTCCGCACTTTCTTTGTTTTGATTTCCTTGTATTAAACTTGGACCATGTATATATACTTAGAGGTTGTTAGACTTCCGCTGTGTTTTATAGTTATGTTTCCGCTGTCATCCTCTATTGTATATGCTTTGTGGGTTTTTGCAGGTTGGTTTGTCAAGCAAGTCATGTAAGGCATGATTAGTCGTCCAAAGTTCACTCTAACTCCTAGGGTGGGTTTTGGGTCGCGACACAACTGACTAGAGTTGAAGGTAGTCCGGTAAGGCAAGAAGTGCGCGGACTTTGTTAAATGATCCACCACAACGCATATCGCATCTGAGTTCCATGCCCTTTTTGGCAAACCAATAATGAAGTCCATGGATATGTGCTCCCACTTCCACTCAGGAATCGGGAGAGACTGAAATAGACCTGTCGGTCTCAAGTGCTCTGCCTTCACCTGTTGGGACACCAAGCACCGTGCCACATACTCTACAAATCACTCTTCATATTCCGCCACCAAAAGTAATTCTTGAGGTTCCGGTACATCTTTGTACCCCCAGGATGCACTGTGTACTTCGAGCGGTGGGCGTTATCCAAAATCTCTCATCGAAGATCCGCATTGGCGGGGACACAAAGTCTTCCCTTGAATGTAATAGCACCCCGGCTAGTGAGAGAGAAGTCCTCACTACCCTTAGCAACTTCCTTGTCCCAGAAAGCCAACAAGTCAGAATCCGTGACTTGATACTCTTGGATCAAAGCTATAATGTACGGCCGAATTGTGACATTAGCCAAGATAGGACTGCAGACAGAATCATTCACACTGATGTCCAGATTTGCCAAATCTTCTAGTAGTCTCCATTCCTGCACCAACATGTGTGCCAACAGACTCGGAGGTCTTCTACTCAACGCGTCTGCTACAAGGTTTGCTTTGCCCGAGTGGTATTGGATGGTGCACTCGTTGTCTTTCAGAAATTCCAACCAACGCTGCTGCCACAGATTTAGCTCTTTTTGGGAAAAGAGATACTTGAGGCTCTTGTGATCCATGAACACATAGAATTGTACCCCATAAAGGTAATGTCGCCAAATCTTGAGTGCAAACACGACTGCGGCAAGTTCCAAGTCATGCGTGGGGTAATTCTTTTCATGCTCCTTCAATTGCCTTGATGTATAGGCAATGAATTTCTTGTGCTGAATAAGGACACACCCAAGTCTAACATGCGAGGCATCACTGTACACCTCATAACTACCACGTCCGAATGGCACAATAAATACGGGGGCTGTGGTAACCTCTTCTTCAATTCCGTGAAACTGATCTCGCACTTATCGCTCTATACGAACTTCGCATTCTTCCTCGTCAGGTAAGTGAGCGGTGCTGCAAGGCTAGAGAAACCCTCCACAAATCTCCTATAGTAGCCTGCCAACCCAAGGAAACTGCGTATCTCTGTAAGACTCTTGGGCCTTGCCCAACTCACAACTGCCTCTATCTTCTTCGGATCTACCGAAATGCCTTCCGCGGATACAACGTGGCCTAGGAATGCCACCTCTTCCAACCAAAACTCACACTTATTAATTTTGGCGTACAGCTTGTGTTCTCTCAGCATTTCCAAAGCAAGGCGAAGGTCTCGCATGTGATCTTCCCGTGTCTGGGAATACACCAAGATATCTTCGACAAAGACGATCATGCATCGATCCGGGTATGGCCGGAACACCCGGTTCATCATGTCCATAAAAGCTGTTGGCGCATTCGTGAGACCAAAAGGCATCACCAAGAACTCGTAGTGTCCAAACCGAGTCCAGAAAGTATTTTAGGAACATCTTCAGCCTTGATCTTCAACTGGTGGTAACCCGACCGAAGATCAATCTTAGAGAAAAATCTCGCTCCCTTTAGTTGATCGAACAAGTCATCAATCCTAGGTAATAGATACCTATTCTTTATCGTGACCTTGTTCAATTGCCTATAATCGATGCACATTGGCATCGAGCCATCCTTCTTCTTGAAAAATAATACGGGGTACCCCACTGTGAGACACTTGGTCGAATGAAACCAAGGCCTTGCATCTCCTCCAATTGTATCTTCAACTCCTTGAGTTCAATCGGGGTCATTCTATATGGAGCCTGAAAGATAGGAGCCGTGCTTGGTGCAAGCTCGATCACAAATTCAATTTCCTGTTTGGAGGCAACCCTGGCAACTCCTCTGGAAATATATCCAGGAATTCACTCATGACCAGGATAGTCGAAGAGTCCTTTGCCTCGGGGTTCGCTAGGCTCAATGCCGCAAAATGATCAGTATCTCTACTTCTCAACCCCCGAAGATGAAATGGCTTGCCTTCCACTGGCCTGAAGAGTACCATCTTTTCGAAGCAAGCCACATGCCCATGATGTGCAGCTAACCAATCCATTCCCAAGATGACATCAAAGTCTTGAAATCCGAGGATGATTAGATCAACTGCCAACTTGTGGCTCCACACTATTTCTACACACTTTATCTACCACTACTGTCTTCCCGAGAGGAGTCAAAATGGCCAACTCCTGTTCCAACTGGCTAGGCTCGGAGGAAAAACCTTGAGAGAAACTCGGCGATACGAATGAATAAGTAGACCCGATGTCGATCAATACTCAAGCCAAACATTCATTGACTAGTAAGGTTCCTGAAATTTTAGCTAGCTAAGTCAATCCATGTATCAACAGCGTATACATATAAATACATAGATATATAACATGCCATATATGTACACAAGGAATAAGGTATAACATGATAATCATGGACAATGAATAACTTTAAATGCGTACCTTGCACCGCATCATTAGATGCAAGTGCATCGCCCTCCGTCAAGGCAAATACTCACCCCTGATTCTCTTGGCGAGGTGGAGGTGCAGAACGTGTAGGTTGAGATGACACCTGGTATGATCCTGTTGGGCATGCTGGGGGCCTAATCCCATGAGAATGGCCTGGTAAATGCCAACTGGGGCAATCCCTGATCCTATGGCCTTGGCGACCACAGTGAAAACATTCACCCGATGCTCTTCGGTAATCTCCTGCCGGGTGCCTTCGGCCGCATGAAGTGCAGACCTCATATGTGTACGTCGGAGGGGTTGGAGGTGGAGCATTCCTCGCCACCTGAGGTGCAACGGGCCGTGGAGCTGAAAGAGCCTGAGGCCGTGGTGCCTGAGGCACGTACGACCGTGGAACTGGAGGCGCATAAGCTGGCCTCATCGGTGGTGTTGGCCATGCATACTGAGGTGGTGCTAGCCATGTGTACTGATAAGGGCCGGTATGAGCCCGCCTCTCTGGAGGTGCTGAACTACTAGGTTGGCCTCTCGCCAACTCCCTCTTCTTGGACACGGCCTCAGAATTTGCCTCGATCAACAAGGCCTTGTCCACTACCTCCGGATAAGTAGCTTGCCTAAAAGCCGATACTTTTTCCATAATGACATCCTTGAGCCCTATCTCAAACCTTCTCACCTTCATTGCCTCAGTGGCAACCATGTGAGGCGCAAATCTAGAGAGCTCTGAGAATTTCGCCTCATAAGCGGCCACAGTCATCGAACCCTGCTCTAGGTTGATGAACTCGTTTTCTTTCTTTTCCCAAGCTCCAACCAGGAAATACTTCTTATAAAAAGTATCCTTGAACTCATCCCAAGTCCAAGGTTGACCTTGCATGGTCAAATCTCACGTCCTCAAGGCGGACAACCACCAATGGTGTGCCTCACTCTCTAGCATGAAGATAGCCCATGATACTTTCTCTTCCTCTGTTGGAGAGTGAACAACAAATATCTTCTCCACTTGGAGGAACCAAGCCTCCACAGCAAGAGGGTCCACACTCCCAAGGAATGATGGAGGCCTCAATCTCCAGAATGCCTCAACTCCAGCTGTACGATGTATTGGAGCTGCAGGCGGTGGAGTAGGTGCCGCCGACGATGGTATAGACTGCCAAGCCAGCAGTATGATGAGTGTCTCAGCAATAAAACTTAAGACCTGAGAGAGGTCCGGCTGCTCATCCTCATCTCTAGAAGAAGATGAAGCTCTGGTGTGTGGTCCAAGACCCCGTGTGCCCCGCCTCATAACTAACGTCCTGAAAACAATAGCACCACATGAGTCTAACTTGAAACCACAATTTATCACAGTTCCATTTCACAATAATTCAATTTGTATTAGTTTTATAATACTAATATACATCGCATCACAATCATCGGTGTATTTATAATATATACCTTGGTGTTCTAGCATTCCTAAGACACGTACTTGGTTGAAGCAACCATTTTGACTAAGACTAAAGTTCAGTCTTACACTTGGAACAAGACTCACTTCCGACATACTCCCTTCCTATTTTGTTTCCCGACATATGCTCTTGTGAAGCCGTGGTACTAGATTCTAAGTGACCCTAAAACCCTGAAGCCTAAGCTTTGATACCACTTCTGTCACGACCCAAAACCCACCCTAGGAGTTAGAGTGAATCTTGGACGACCTGTCATGACCTACATTGTCACGACCCAAACCCACCCTAGGAGTTAGAGTGAACTTTGGACGACTAATCATGACTTGCTTGACAACTAACCTGCAAAACCCACAGAGCATATATAATAAAGGATATAAACAGCAGAAACATACTCTAACATAGCACAGCGGAAGACTACCAAACCTCTATGTATATACATATGCAAATCCAAGTTTATACAAAAAGTCTCCAAAAGAAAGTGCGGACATGCCCGCCAAAATACATGAATCTAACTCTCATCTCACCCACAGCTAATCCCCTCAGAATCTAATCACCACCTACTGATAACCCTCTACGGGAGGTTCCTCCAAACGCTCCTCGACGTACTCCTCTTCCACCCATGGACCAGGAGCACAAACATCAAATGGAGCAGCAGCTCCCTCAGAACCTGCCGACATAAGAAGTACGGCTGAGCATGGAATACTCAGCGGGTACTAAATACTAACCAACAATTATAGCATAGAAATAGCGATACATAATCAGGAGCAATTCATATATGTCAAACGGAAACAATTCACATCATACAAGGAAGTAAAGCAGTTTATAATCATGCTTGTAATTCGTAGAAAACCGATAAATCCTCTTGAAACATCGTGCACTTGACTTGACTTGAAATATCTTTTTGTACTTGAAAGCTTGTCATGTCTATCTTGCTTGATTCTTGTATGTTGTGTCATGTCATGCATGTCATGCGTGCTTGCTTGTGATCATGTAACTTGTGAGATATCCTTGTGAGATGTCCTTGTGAGATGCCTTGAGAGGGAAGGGAGACCCTTCTTTATGCAATGCACTTGCGAGGGAAGGGAGACCCTTCTTTATGATATGTATGTACTTGCGAGGGAAGGGAGACCCTTCTTCATGATATGCACTTGTGAGTGAGGGGAGACCCCTCGTGGAATGTTGGTTCTTGTCTTCTTGTGAAAAGCGAGGTAAAACTTATCTTAGGATATGTCCCACCTCTAACCATGTTCTTGAAAACCTCGATAAATCATGCCATGCATGCCGTGCTCATGGGAACCGTGTACATACTTGCATTTAAATTTAAACATGACCATTGGGTAATTTCACAACACATATAGCGTCAAAGATTAAGCAATTCAATATTCATAGCATTTAGGGAAAACAGGAAACACACTATCATAGGCCCTAGTAATATTCAGAATTTATTAGGCATGCATTTCCTAATTTACAGCTCACTGTATTCACCTTGGCATTTCATCAAACATGGTGTGTTCATTATGGATTTACCCTACAACATGCTTTTCTAGATGGTTTTACTCAATCATACATGTATGTTTATTATTGGAACAATGCCCTTCCCCGTTTTAATCATCACCACACAACCACTGACATCCAATCGCCCCTTACATCTCCATTCACCATTCACCATTTACCATTCACCATTCACCATTCATCCATTCATCCATCTCATAACACATGTGTAAATGAAAGGAAATCAAAAGAAAAGAAGGGGAAAGAGGAACTATAACTAGGAGGGTAGTAAGAAGCACCGACCTTGAAGAAATGAGGAAGAAACCCTCTTTCCAAATGACTGTGAGTTGCTGCCCTAGCTTGGATTGCGAGCTCCACAATGCCTGAACCGAAATCTTGAAGAAAACGGGTTTGAGGTTGATCTAGGGTTTCAAACCCTTTGATTTCTCTCCCAAATGGAAACCCTAGGTTGGAATCGCCTTCTCCTCTTTCTTCTATTCTCTCAAACTCTCTAAGTGACGAATGATGCCCTAAAGGCTCGGGTTAAACTCTTAAGGTAAGAGTGAACTGACCAAAAGACCGTAATACCCTTACTGGGATTTCTGTGAATAGTGCTGTGAATAGTGCCAACTCGTGGTGCCGTGAATAATGCCAACTCGTGGTGCTGTGAATAGTGTCAACTCGTGGTCCGTGAATAGTGCCAACTCGTGGTGTTGTGAATAGTGCAAACTCGTGGTGCTGTGAATAGTGTCAACTCGTGGTCCGTGAATAGTGCCAACTCGTGGTCCGTGAATAGTCCCAACTCGTGGTTCGTGAATAGTGCCAACTCGTGGTGTTGTGAATAGTGCAAACTCGTGGTGCTGTGAATGGTGTCAACTCGTGGTCCGTGAATAGTGCCAACTCGTGGTGTTGTGAATAGTGCAAACTCGTGGTGCTGTGAATAGTGTCAACTCATGGTCCGTGAATAGTGTCAACTCGTGGTCCGTTGTCTTATGTACAGCGTGCCCGTGGTGAGTTGTACAACGTGCCCGTGGTGAGTTGTACAACGGATGCACAAAGTATACGTCATCAGAGTACGTTGTCTGTGCTACGTTATCAGAGTACGACGTCAGAGCACGTCCTTAGTGCCTTCCGAGCTACGTCCTCAGTGCATAACCGAGCTACGTTTTCCTACAGGTTCAGACTGTTTTGGCCATATCTTTTGACTCGTTCATCCGATTTTGACGATTCAACTTGCGTTGTGTTCGTACTTCGAAGAGGAACATTTCTGATGTTTCAAAATTTCCAATTTCTTCCTTATTTATTAATTATACCTCTTAAAAATGGAAAATGACAACGAAAGTGTCATGTATTAAGCATGAAAAGGTCTGGGGCTCTACATACATGACTTGCTTGACAACCAACCTGCAAATACCAGGAGCATATATACAATAGAGGACAATAATGGCGGAAACATAACTACAAGGCATAGCGGAAGTCTAACCAAAAACCTCTAAGTATATATACATGATCCAAGTTTTGCACAAAGAAATCAAAAGAAGGTGCGGACATACCCGCCGAAATACATACATATAATATCTCAAGCTCACACCCACAAATCACTCACTCAGAATCCACCACCATCTTGTAGTAACCCTCTACCGGAGGTTCCTCCACAGGTTTCTCAACATATTTCTCTTCTACCCAAGGGCTCAGAGTACAAATATCAAAAGGAGTAGCCGCTCCGCTATCACCTGCTGATATAAGAAGTACGGCTGAGCATGGAATACTAGCGTGTACCAAACACTAACCAATAGTCATGGAGTAACAATAGTAATGTATAAAGCAGAAAATAATTCATATTATAATGAGGAAGTAAAGCAGTTTATATTCATGCTTCCATCACATAAAAGCCAATAAATCTCTTGAAATCATCGTGCACTTGACTTGACTTAAAATACCCACTGCGTGCTTAAAAAACTTGTCATGTTTATCTTGCTTGATCTTGTCGAGCGTGCCATGTCATGCGTGCTTGCTTGGAATTTAACTTGCTCATGTATTTGTGAGTTTCACTTGCGAGATGCGCTTGTGAGATGCACTTGAGAGGGAAAGGAGACCCTTCTTTCATGCTATGCTTTGAGAGGGAAGGGAGACCCTTCTTTCATGATATGTACTTGATAGGGAAGGGAGACCCTTCTTTATCAATGCTTCTCTTGTTCTTGTCAAAAGCGAGGCAAAACATGTCGTAAGACATGTCCCACCTCTAAACCTTATTTTTGAAAATACCGATAAACCATGTCATGCATGCCGTGCTCGTGAGATCGTGTATATACTTGCATTTGGAATTAAATATGACATTTGAGGATTTCAACAACACATAGCATATCAATAATTGAACGATAAATAATTATGCAATTTAAGGAAAACGAGGAATCACACTATCATATTTCCCAGCAATTTCATAAGTGTTTAGGTATGCATTTCTTAATTCATAACTCATTTTATTCACCTTAGCATTTCATCAAACATGTAGTGTGTACATTATTCGTTAGAGCCTACATCATACTTTTCTAGGTGTGTTTATATTCACAACACACAAGTATGTTTATTATTTGTACAATACCCTTCCCATTTCATTCATCACATCATTCACATGGCATCCATCGTCAAACATCCATTCTCACACCACTTCCATCACATCTCCTGTTCGGTTCATACATTAGGGAAATAACAAAGAAGAAAGGAAGAAAAGGTATGAACTAGGAGGGTAATAAAAGGTACCGACCTTATAGAAGCGAGGAAAACCCTCCAAACATTTGTGGAGTTGCTGCCCTAGCTTGGTTAAAGTGCTCCTCACGAGTGCTTGGACCATGAACTTGAAGGAGTACAAGATTGTGGTGACCTAGGGTTCTTAAACCCTTTGATTTCCTTCTCAAAAGCAAACCCTAGGTTAGAATCTCCTTTCTTTTCTCTCCTTAGCTCTCAAATAACCTAAGTGTGTTGAAAGAGCCCACAAGACTCGGGCAAGCCTTATAGACAGGGTATAACACCCAAATGCCGAAAAAACCCTTAATGAAATTCTGCAAAACACGATACACCGATCGATCGGTGGGTAATACCGAGTGATCGGTGTTCTTGACCAAGCTCTCGGATCCCTTTCTCATGATTACTATTTCATTGAACTGAACCTCCAAAACATTTTTGATGAAACATTAGAAAAGAACTGACATATATATATTTATATATACTTTTTCATATTGAAAATATCAACTTCGATAAAAACCATTTTACCAAAAAGCACCAGTACTGGATTTAACAGTTCAGTTCAACAAGTATCACTTTGATATCATTATCTCCAATTAAGGAGTTATGGATTCCTTATTGAGTGTTTACACACTTCTCCAAAGATTGTGTACATGACCCAACGTACCCGGAGTTAGTCCTGTGTATTGGACATTGCCGATTAGCAAATCAAAGCCATATAGACAGATGTCAGAGAAGATGTTAACCTCTCAGGTTTAAAGACAATTTGTCAAATGGATAACCCTAATATAATCTAACAGTGTACTCCATAGGGTATCCACTAGTGACTCCGTTCAGTATTATGTACTTGCTACATATACTCACATGTTAGTCAAGAGTCACCACTCTCTGTGAATGAGATTCATCACACTATCTCATAGAACTACACATGTGCAAGCCATGATAAAGTACGGTGCCCAACTAGTACTTTAGAAGCTTCGAACAATATTAGGTTTACAAGGAACTGGAAAATAATATCTCCTCGCAACCTTTGTATGATTTTGTAGAACCCCAGAATCCGAGTTCACTATGCTATGAACAGTGCTAGTGAATAGTGCCCTTGTGTGGTGTGTGTAAAGGCCTAAAGCCTTCCATTCTGTTCTTAGTAGTATGGTGAGTCAAATGAGGTGTTTTATATGTGCATGTTGAGTCTCAAAACAAGAGTATAAGTATACTTTAAGTATCTAAACACGTAGGGTATAAAATACCCTAAGTGCTTAAAGGGTTGTAAGTGAATAGTGTGTGAATAGTGCTGTAAACAGTGCTTGCGAGGTCTAAGGTTTCCTAGGTTCTTATGAATGATATGAGGAGTTTATCATAGGTTTTATGGTGTGTGAGGGTACTAAAGAACCATCGATGATGTTTATGGGTGTTAAAATAAAAAGGGAAAACATTCTTAGTGTTAAAAGAAGAGCATACCCTCAACTTTGAAGAGCTCTAGAATTCTCACCGCTGATCAGAATCGAGTGATTCTTGAATTTTTGGAAAGGTAGTGAAACCCTCTTCGAGGTTCATCTTTATCACTTTTTCATATTTTGAGTCAAAGTTAGGTCAAATGTCAGATTTCCGCAAACTGGTCTGCTGTAAATTTTGGTCTGTTGAAATCCATTTTAGACCAGTCAGCTTTATGGCCACTTTAGTCTATCAATAAATTAGAATTAGGAGTTGTGTAAAACATGAAAGTTGTTCCCGTTTGAATAAATAGTCCAACACAAGTTGAATCATCAAAATCGGATAAGCAAGTCAAAAGTTATGATTAAAATATTGAAGCGGGAAAAACCTGCCTAGGCAGAGTGCAATTTCGGCGACGAAATGTGCTGGAGGCCGAATTTCGTCGACGAATTCAACTTGAAAAATGGCAAAAACGCCCAGTAATAAGTTATAACTCATCACCGACCTTGGAGGATATTTTTCTAAGATATTTTGAGACATTTGGCAACCATTAGGCTATAAATAGGGTCTGAATTTCGTGTATAAGGGTTACCAAACCCTTAAATGTAATTGAGAGAGAGATTGAAGAAGAAGAAGAGAAGCTTTGTTCCTTTCCAACTGTTCTTTCCCAAGCTCAAGTGAGGTTCCAACCTTGTCAAGCTTCCCTCCTTTAGTGTTCTCAAGCTCACAAATCATCATTAAGGTGATTTCAAAGCTTGGAATTTCTCCAAAGAAATTCTATTCGTGTACTTATAGAAGGGGGATTTCAAAACTTGTTATTCCAAAGCTTCAACCAAGCTTTCCTCAAGCTTGATTTAGTACACAGAAGTATAAAAACTTCCTTTTTAAGGTAGATACTTTCTACTAGCTCTTAATGGCATAAACCATCTTATAAATTCAAGATAAAATCCTATGCTTTGTGTTATTAACTAGTAGGAAGTCCTACTAGTCAAATTGTGATGATGTTATGCTTTAAACCAAAGAATAAAGAGAGTAGAGAATTTTGTTTTTAGATATTCTTGATATTATAATGATTCAAATATGAAAAGCATGTTAAAAGACTTAAGTTTTGGGAAAAACCAAATGAGAAAACCTTATATTTTGATGGATTTGGTTATGGATGACTTATTTGTATATGCCATTACTATGGATGAAATATGAGAATTATTGGTTATAAGTAAAGTATTTTCATTTTGTCTACCATGATATTCACAATTGCTATACTGACACATGTATATGCATGATTGAGATTTGCTAAATTATGGATATCCAAAGAAGATAAAGAAGAAGTAAAGCATAAGAGGTAATGGGAAAGTAAAACAAAGAAGTAAAGAGGTAAATGGAAAGTATATGGAAAGTAAAGAGGCAAAGGAAGTATATGGGAAAGTAATGGTACAAGATGATTCTAGTCATCTATCTCAGGTTGATAGAAGGCCCGCCCATCTCCTGTGGGTTCATGGGTACTAATCAATTGAGTAATATCAACGGGGAGGCACGATAGCAGGCCGCCTGGAAGGGAAATGGATATTGGTCGTCGGACTCTGACGAATAGCAAACCACCCGGAAGGGAGATGGATACTGGTTGTCTACTCCGAAGGTAGTCGAAGGTGAGGATAATAGTAGGCTCGCCCAGTTTATGTGGGTGCATGGGTACTAGTTGCCCGACTCCTTAGGTGGATCTAGGGTATTTTAAATACTTGTGGATGGAAAGTAATAAAACTAAGGTATTTTACAATACCTGTAAGGCAAAGATATAAGGAAGGTAAAATAAATATGGTAAAGCAAAAGAAGATGTTTCTCCGAGATATATGCACATGATTGTTTTTAAATTATGTTTTTCGCGCTCTGATTAAAATAATGCATGTAAAATGATGTAAACTGCGATATATATTCTGTATTCATGTTTATGACATTACTATCTAGTGGTTTGTATACGCGGAGTATTCAATGCTCAGCCGTACGTATTATGTCGGCAGGTCCTCTCGACATCTGTGGCGAGCGTCCTCAGGAGCCTTGGGTTGAGGAGGAATACGTTGAGGAGGTACCTACTCTAGAGGAGCTTCAGGAGTATCAAAGGATACTCGATAGGTGGTGGCCCCATACAGAGTGAGATAGGGAGAGACTGATACATGTATTTTGATGAGCGAGCATATTCGCTCTTTATTTTGGGTTATTGTATAGACTTGGATATAGTATGTGTAGAAAATTTTGTATTTTGCTTCTGCTATAGTATGTTTTATAAGTTGTACAGGATGTTAAGTATGCCTTATGTGTCATACAGGATGGTTTGACACGGCGGTCACGAACTATAGTATCCCTAACTCCTAGGGGGTATTTTGGGTCGTGACAGATTTTCCTACAATGTTACCTATGGAACTTTATGTCTTCATCATATGAGACTGTAATTAATATAAATACCGTTTATAGTTAGTTGTGTGAATATGATGCTTGTCTAATCAACATAGAAAAGTCTCTTATTGGCTTTTGAGGGCATATATGTCCAACAAGTAGACCCCCAGATAGATTGTCTTATCAGCATGAGGTATATTCTATGAAATCAGATTCCTTAGATGATTATCCTTACTGTAACGACCCGGAATTTTGATATAATAAAATTATGCGTTTATGGGTCTTTAATGGAGGTTAATTAGTTAATTATTTGTTAAATTGTTAAAAATGAAGTTTTGTTCGGGATTGGATTGTACTAGTAAAACTTCAGTATTTTTCCTCAAAAATCATGTACAATGTACGGGTCGACTATCTGGACGATCACCTATCATTTCAATTCTGTAGCGTATCGATTCGCGAGACCGCTGGAGTCTTGAATGTAAGAAAATCGAGAAAATCAGAATATTCTAGATTTTTTAGAAGTTAGTGGGGCTCCATAATTGTTGGGGATTCTAATAGAAATCCATGCGGCTGGTACCACAGTGTGCCTGTAGAGACCCGGACTTTTTCATTCTTAATACATGGTACTTTCGTAGCCAATTTGCCTTTAATGTAGTACAATTAATAAATAGGGAAGAAATTGAAAATTTTGAAACGTCAGAAATGTTCCTTTTCGAAGTACAAACCCAACGCAAGTTGAATCGTCGAAATCTGACGAGCGAGTCATAAGATATGGCCAAAACAGTTTGGATCTACATAGCACCGATCGCTAGGTACATGGAGCGATCGATCGGTCCAAAACTAATCGATCGGAGGTTATCGACTGGTCGAAATATTTGTATGGGGAAATGTTCTAGAGAGTTGATTTTTGGTCGAGAGCTCGGTAGGCAATCGATCGATTGGTCATAAACACCGATCACTCGGTCTTCGTGTTTTGCAGAAATTTCATTTAGGGTGTTTTCGTCTTCTGGGCGTTTCACCCTTTCCCATATAGGATTGCCCGAGCCTTTAGGGCTCATTTATCAAACTTAGAGGATATTACAGACGAAGAGAGAGAAGAAGGGTTTTCCTAACCTAGGGTTTGCTTTTGGGGAGAAATCAAAGGGGTTTCAAGACCCACAATCACCTCAAGCTTGGATTGCTTCAAGATTTCGATTCAAGCACGCAAGGAGGAGTTTCTCCAAGCTAGGGCAGCAACTCTCGCACGTTTTGCAAGGGGATTTCTTCCCTCATTTTTCAAGGTCAGTACCTCTTGCTACCCTCCTAGTCATAGCTCCTCTTTTCCTTTATTTCTCTTTGTTTCCTTCCTTTGTACATGTGCTATGAGTTTGGAAGTGTGAACGCGGTGAATGGTGATGGAATAGGCGATTGGATGCCAATGGTTGTGTTGTGATGATTGAAACGGGGGAGGGCATTGTATCCATAATAAACACACATTTATGATGTGAGTAAACTCACCTAGAAAAGCATAATTTAGGTTTAAATGAATAATGAACACACCATGTTTGATGAAATGCCAAGGTGAATAAAGTGAGTTGTAAATTAGGGAATGCATGCCTAATAAATTATGGAAATTGCTAGGGCCTATGATAGTGTGTTTTCTTGTTTTCCCTAAATGATGTGAATACAGCATTGCTCAATCATTGATGTTATATGTGTTGTGAATTACCCAAATGTCATATTTAAATTTAAATGCAAGTATGTATAGGATTCCCACGAGCACGGCATGCATGACATGATTTACTGAGGTTTTCAAGAACATGATTAGAGGTGGGATATATCCTACGATATGTTTTACCTCGCTTTTCACAAGAAAACAAGAACAAACATTCCACGAGGGGTCTCCCCTCACTCACAAGTGCATAACATAAAGAAGGGCCTCCCTTCCCTTGCAAGTACATACATATCATGAAGAAGGGTCTCCCTTCCCTCTCAAGTGCATTGCATAAAGAAGGGTCTCCCTTCGCTCTCAAGGCATCTCACAAGCGCATCTCACAAGTACATCTTACAAGTGTATCTCACGAGTTACATGATCACAAGCAAGCACGCATGACATGCATGACATGACACGATCTACAAGAAATCAAGCAAGATAGACAAGATGAGTTTTCAAGCACGAAAATGGTACTTAAGTCAAGTCAAGTGCACGGTGGTTTCAAGGGTTTTATCGGCTTTTTACGAAATGCAAGCATGATTATAAATTGCTTTACTTCCTTGTATGAAATGAATTGTTCCCGTACTTCTTATATCGGCAGGTGATAGCGGAGCAGTTGCTCCTTTTTATGTCTGTGCTCCCAACCCATGGGTGGAGGAGGAGTACGTTGAGGAACCTTTAGAGGAACCTCCGGTCGAGGGTTACTATTAGAGGGTAGTAGATTCTGAAGTGATATAGCTGTGGGTTAGTTGAGAGAGATATATCCATGTATTTTGGCGGGCGTGTCCGGACTTTCTTTTGGTTTCCTTTGTGTATAAACTTGGATCATGTATGTATATACATAGAGGTTTGTACTTTGTTATTTGTTTCCGCTATTATTGTCCTCTATTGTATATGCTCGAGGTCTTTTGCAAGTTATTTTGGTCAAGCAAGTCATGCAAGTTATGATTAGTCGTCCAAAGTTCACTCTAACTCCTAGGGTGGGTTTTGGGTCGCGAGAAGAAGTGGTATCAGAGCTTAGGCTTTAGGTCTCTAGGGTCACTTAGAATCTAATACCACGGCTTGACAAGAGCATATGTTAGGAAACAAGTTGGGAAGGAAGTAAGTCGAAAGCGTGTCGTGATCCAAGTGTAAGACTAAACTTTACTCTTAGTCAAAATGGTTGTTTCAACCAAGTACGAGTCTTAGGAACACTAGAACACCAAGGTCTAATCTTATAAATACACCGATGGTTGTGATGCGTTGTATATTAGTATTATACAATTAATACAAATTGAATTATTGTGAACTGGAACTGTGACACATTGTGGTTTCAAGTGAGACTCATGTGGTGCTATTGTTCTCAGGGCTTTAGTCATGAGGTGGGGCACACGAGGTCGTGGACCACACACCAGAGCTTCATCTTCTTCTAGAGATGAGGATGAGTAGCTGGACCTCTCTCAGGTCTTAGGCTCTATTGCTGAGACACTCACCATACTGGCGGCTCGGCAGGCTATACCATCGTCGGCGACACCTACTCCACCGCCTACGGCTCCAGTACATTGTACAGTTGGGGTTGAGGCATTTTGGAGATTGAGACCTCCATCATTCCATGGGAGTGTGGACCCTCTTGCTGCGGAGGCGTGGATCCTCCAGATGGAGAAGATCTTTGCGGTCCTCTCACCTACAGAGGAGGATAGAGTAGCATGGGCAATTTTCATGCTAGAGGGTGAGGCCCACCATTGGTGGTTGTCCGCATTGAGGACGTGAGATTTGACCATGCAGGGTCAACCTTGGACTTGGGAGGAGTTCAAGGACACGTTTTACAAGAAGTACTTTCCTGTTGGAGCACGGGAAAAGATAGAAAGAGAGTTCATTGACCTAGAGAAAGGTTCGATGACCGTGGCCGCTTATGAGGCTAAGTTCTCGGAACTCTCTAGATTTGCGCCTCACATGGTTGCTACTGAGGCAAAGAAGGCGAGGAGATTTGAGCAAGGGCTCAAAGATGTCATTATGGAGAAAGTATCGGCTTTCAGGCACGCTACTTATCCGGAAGTAGTAGACAAGGCCTTATTGATCGAGGCAAATTCGGAGGCGGTGTCCAAGAAGAGGGAGTTGGCAAGAGGCCAACCTAGTAGTTCCGCACCTCCAGAGAGGCGGGCTCGTACCGGCCCTTATCAGTATGCGTGGCCAGCACCACCGATGAGGCCATCTTATGCACCTCCAGCTCCACGGCAGTATGTGCCTCAGGCACCGCGACCTCAGGCTCTTCCAGCTCCACGGCCAGTTGTACCTCAGATGGTGAGGTATGCTCCACCTCCGGCCCATCCGACCTATACACACGAGGTCTGCACTTCATGCAGTCAAAGGCACCCGGCAGGAGATTACCGAATGACGTCGGGTGAATGTTTTCATTGTGGTCGCCAGGGCCATGTGATCAGGGATTGCCCCAGTCGGCATTTACCAGGCCAATCTCAGGGGATTAGGCCCCCAGCACACCCAGCAGGATCATACCAGGCATCATCCCAGACTACCCGGTCTACACCTCCACCTTGCCAGGCGAACCAGGGGTGAGTTTTTGCCTTGACAGAGGGTGATGCACTTGCATCTGATGATGTAGTGCAAGGTATGCGTTTAGAGTTATTCTTTTAACCGCAATTTCATGTTATGCCTTATTCCTTGTGTACGAATGTAGCGTGCTATATATATCTATTTACCTATGTATATGGTGTTGATGCATGGATTGACTTAGCTAGTCAAAATTTCAGGAACCCTACTAGTCAACGAATGTTTGGCTAGAGTGTTGATTGATACCGGGTCTACTCATTCGTTTATCTCATCGAGCTTTTCAGAAGGCTTTTCTGTGGAGCCTAGTCAGCTAGAACCGGAGTTAGCCATTTCGACTCCTCTCAACAAAACAGTGTTGACAAACAACGTGTGTCAAAATAGTGTGGTTCAAGTGGGAAGCCACGAGTTGGCGGTTGATCAAATAGTTCTTGGATTCCAAGACTTTGACGTGATATTAGGAATAGATTGGTTAGCGGCACATCAGGGTATGTAGCTTGCTTTGAGAAAATGGTACTCTTAAAGCCGGTAGATGGAAAACCATTCCACTTTTGAGGGTTGAAAGGTAGAGGTATTGCTCGCTTTGCGGTGTTGAGCTTAGCTAAACCCGAGGCAAAGGACTCTTCGACTATTCCTGTAGAGCCCTGGACCTTTTCACATTTAATGCATGACACTTTCGTTGCCATTTTGCCTTTAAAGAGGTATAATTAATAAAAAAGAAGAAATTGAAAATTCTGAAACATCAGAAATGTCCCTTTTCGAAGTACGAACCCAACGCAAGTTGAATCGTCAAAATCCGACGAGCGAGTCAAAAGTTATGGCTAAAACAGTCTGGACCTGCAGGCAACCGATCGCTCGGTCCACAGAGCGATCGATCGGTCCAAAACCGATCGATCGGTAGCTATCGACTGGTCAAGATTTTTGTATGGGGAAATTTTCCAGAGAGTTGATTTTTGGTCGAGAGCTCGATCAACACACCGATCGCTCGGTAGGCAACCGATCGATCGGTCATTAACACCGATCGCTCGGTACTCGCGTTTTTGCAGAAATTTCAGTAAGGGTATTATGGTCTTTTGGTCGGTTTACTCTTACCTTAAGAGTCTTGCCCGAGCCTTTAGGGCTCATTCTCAACACTTAGAAGCTTTGGGGGATTAGAAGAGAGGAGAAAGGGTTTCCTAAGCTAGGGCTTGTCTTTGGAAGAGAAATCAAAGGGGTTTTGAGACCCTAGATCACTTCAAGTCCGGCTTTTCTCCAAGATCACGGCTCAAGCACCCGTGGAGAACGTTCCCCAAGCTAGGGCAGCACCTCACAGTCGTTTTTGGAAAGGGGTTTCTCCCCTCATTGTTCAAGGTCGGTACTTCTTGCTACCCTCCTAGCTATAGCTCCTCTTTTTCCTTTATTTCTCTTTGTTTCCTTCCTTTGTACATGTGCTATGAGTTTGGAAGTGTGAACGTGGTGAATGGAGATGGAATAGGCAATTGGATGCCAATGGTTGTGTTGTGATGATTGAAACGGGGGAGGGCATCGTATCCATAATAAACACACATTTATGATGCGAGTAAACTCACCTAGAAAAGCATGATTTAGGTTTAAATGAATAATGAATAATGAACACACCATGTTTGATGAAATGCCAAGGTGAATAAAGTGAATTGTAAATTAGGAAATGCATGCCTAATAAATTATGGAAATTGCTAGGGCCTATGATAGTGTGTTTTCTTGCTTTCCCTAAATGATGTGAATATTACATTGCTCAATCATTGATGCTATATGTGTTGTGAATTACCCAAATGTCATATTTAAATTTAAATGCAAGTATGTACACGATTCCCACGAGCACGGCATGCATGACATGATTTACCGAGGTTTTCAAGAACATGGTTAGAGGTGGGACATATCCTACGATATGTTTTACCTCGCTTTTCACAAGAAAACAAGAACCAACATTCCACGAGGGGTCTCCCCTCACTCACAAGTGCATATCATGAAGAAGGGCCTCCCTTCCCTCGTAAGTACACACATATCATGAAGAAGGGTCTCCCTTCCCTCTCAAGTGCATTGCATAAACAAGGGTCTCCCTTCCCTCTCAAGGCATCTCTCAAGCGCATCTCACAAGGATATCTCACAAGTGTATCTCACAAGTTACATGATCACAAGCAAGCACGCATGACATGACACGTACGACAAGCTCGACAAGATCAAGCAAGACGAACACGACAAGCTTTCAAGTACGAAAAGATATTTCAAGCCAAGTCAAGTGCACGATGTTTTCAAGAGGTTTTATCGGCTTTCTACGAAATACAAGCCTGATTATAAATTGCTTTACTTCCTTGTATGATATGAATTGTTTCCGTCTAACATATATGAATTGCTCCTGATTTATGTATTGCCATTTTTATGCTATGACTGTTGGTTAGTGCTTGGTACCCGCTGAGTATTCCATGCTCAGTCGTATTTCTTATGTCGGCAGGTTCTGAGGGAGCTGCTGCTCCATTTGATGTTTGTGCTCCTGGTCCATGGGTGGAAGAGGAGTACGTCGGGGAGCCTTTGGAGGAACCTCCCGTAGAGGGTTATCAGTAGGTGGTGTTAGATTCTGAGTGGATTAGCTGTGGGTGAGCATGAGTGATTTTATCCATGTATTTTGGCGGACATGTCCGCACTTTCTTTGTTTTGATTTCTTTGTATTAAACTTGGACCATGTGTATATACTTAGAGGTTGTTAGACTTCCGCTGTGTTTTATAGTTATGTTTCCGCTGTCATCCTCTATTGTATATGCTTTGTGGGTTTTTGCAGGTTGGTTTGTCAAACAAATCATGTAAGCCATGATTAGTCGTCCAAAGTTCAGTCTAACTCCTAGGGTGGGTTTTGGGTCGCGAGAATTCCAGTCGTGACTGAATTCCTGGATGTATTTCCAGAGGAGTTGTCAGGATTGCCTCCAGACAGGGAGATTGAATTTGTGATCGAGCTTGCACTAGGCACAGCTCCTATTTTCAGGGCTCCGTATAGAATGGCCCCTATTGAACTCAAGGAGTTGAAGACCCGGTTGGAGGAATTGCAAGGTCTTGGTTTCATTCAACCAAGTGTCTCACTGTGGGGTGCCCCGGTGTTATTTGTTAAGAAGAAGGATGGCTCGATGCGGATGTGCGTCGATTACCGACAGTTGAACAAAGTCACTATAAAGAATAGGTATCCATTGCCTAGAATTGATGACTTGTTCGATCAGTTAAAGGGAGCGAGATTTTTCTCAAAGATAGATCTTCGATCGGGCTATCACCAGTTGAAGATTAAGGCCGAGGATGTGCCCAAAACTGGTTTTTGGACTCGGTATGGACTCTACGAGTTCTTGGTAATGCCTTTTGGTCTCACAAATGCACCGGCAGCCTTAATGGATTTAATGAACCGGGTAATCCGGCCATATCTAGATCGATGCGTGATCGTGTTTGTCGACGATATCTTGGTGTATTCCTAGACACGGGAAGATCACATGCGAGACCTTCGTCTTGCTTTGGAAATGCTGAGAGAGCACAAGCTATATGCCAAACTCATTAAGTGTGAGTTTTGGTTGGAAGAGGTGGCATTCCTAGGCCACATTGTATCCGCAAAAGGCATTTCGGTAGATCCGAAGAAGATAGAGGCAGTCATGAGTTGGGCGAGGCCCAAGAGTGTCACAGAGATGCGCAATTTTCTTGGGTTGGCAGGCTACTATAGGAGATTTGTGGAGGGTTTCTCCAGCCTTGCAGCACCACTAACTTACCTGACGAGGAAGAATGAAAAGTTTGTATGGAGCGACAAGTGTGAGATCAGTTTCACGGAACTGAAGAAGAGGCTTACTACAGCCCTTGTCCTTACTGTGCCATCCGGACCTTATGGGTATGAGGTGTATAGTGATGCCTCGCACGTTGGACTTGGGTGTGTACTCATGCAGCACAAGAAAGTCATTGCCTATACGTCAAGGCAATTGAAGGAGCATGAGAAGAATTACCCCACGCACGACTTGGAGCTTGCCGCAGTCATGTTTGCACTCAAGATTTGGCGACACTACCTTTACGGGGTAGAATTCTATGTGTATACGGATCACAAGAGCCTAAAGTATCTCTTTTCCCAAAAAGAGTTAAATCTAAGGCAACGGCGTTGGATGAAATTTTTGAAAGATTATGATTGTACCATTCAATACCACCCGGGTAAAGCAAATGTAGTGGCTGATGCTTTGAGTAGAAGACCTCCGGGGTTATTAGCACACATGTTGGTGCAGGAATGGAAGCTACTTGAAGATTTGGCAAATATGGACATCAGTGTGAATGACTCCATCCGTAGTCCTATCTTGGCAAATGTCACAGTTCGGCCATACATTATAGATTTGATCCAAGAATACCAAGCCACGGATGCTGAATTGTTGGCTTATTAGGACAAGGAAGTTGCTAAGGGTAGTGAGGAATTCTCTCTCACTAGCCGAGGTGCTATCACATTCAAGGGAAGGCTGTGTGTCCCAGCCAATGCAGATCTTCGGAGGGAGATTATGGATGAAGCCCACCGGGCAAAGTACACTGTGCATCCAGGGGGTACGAAGATGTACCGGAACCTCAAGAGTCACTTTTGGTGGCAGAATATGAAGAGGGATGTTGCGGAATATGTGACACGACGCTTGGTGTGCCAACAGGTAAAAGCAGAACACATACGACCCGCCGGTCTATTGCAATCTCTTTCTATTCTCGAGTGGAAATGGGAGAACATCTCCATGGACTTCATAGTTGGCTTGCCAAAAATGGCAAGGGGCTTAGATACGATTTGGGTTGTGGTGGACCGTTTGACAAAGTCCGCGCATTTCTTGCCTTATCGAACCACCTTCAACTCTAGTCAGTTAGCCGCTCTGTACATCAAGGAAGTAGTTAGACTACACGGGGTGCCAGTCAGTATTGTCTCAGATCGGGATCCGAGATTCACATCCAGATTCTGGAAAAGCTTTCAGGAAGCTATGGGTTCCCGACTTGATTTCAGCACTGCATTTCATCCACAGACGGATGGACAAACCGAGATGGTGAACCAAGTTATAGAATGTCACGACCCAAAACCCACCCTAGGAGTTAGAGTGAATCGTGGACGACTAAATCATGACTTACATGACTTGCTTGACAAACCACCTGAAAAACACCCACAGAGCATATACAATAGAGGATAACAGCGGAAGCATAACTATAAGACACAGCGGAAGTCTAACAAACCTCTAAGTATATACACATGGTCCAAGTTTTAATACAAAGAAATCAAAACAAAGAAAGTGCGGACATGCCCGCCAAAATACATGAATATAATCACTCATGCTCACCCACAGCTAATCCACTCAGAATCTAACACCACCTACTAATAACCCTCTACGGGAGGTTCCTCCAAAGGCTCCTCGACGTACTCCTCCTCCACCCATGGACCAGGAGCACAAACATCAAATGGAGCAGCAGCTCCCTCAGAACCTGCCAACATAAGAAGTACGGCTGAGCATGGAATACTCAGCGGGTACTAAATACTAACCAACCGTTATAGCAAGAGATAGCAATGCATACCCATGAAACAATATAGATATATATGAATTAGGAACAGTTAATATCATACAAAGAAATAAGGAAATTCATAATCATGCTTGCAGTTCATGAAAAGCCGATAAAATCCTTGAAAAACACCATGCACTTGACTTGACTTAAAATACCCTTCGCGTAATTGGGAACTTATTTACCGTATCATGCTTGTTATGCTTGTATCATGCGTGCCATGTCATGCTATGCGTGTCATGCGTGTATCATGCTTGCTTATTCAGAATTTAAACATGTTCACATGCCTAGTTGCCGTTCATAGTCCGTCGCAACTAGTATCCTATATGCTGAATGATATGCCTAGTTGCCGTTCATAGTCCGTCGCAACTAGCATCCATGCGAAATGTGTATGCCTAGTTGCCGTTCATAGCCCGTCGCAACTAGCATCCTTGCGAAATGTGTATGCCTAGTTGCTGTTCATAGCCCGTCGCAACTAGCATCCATGCGTGTCATGCCATGCCTTGAGTGTCATGAGATGCTATGCCATGCGTGTAATGCAATGCCATGCCATGCGTGTGATGCGATGGGATGAGAGACCCTTCCCTATGCAATGCATGATCATCTTGTCCTTGCCAAAAGAGAAGTGAAACATATCGTAGGATATGCCCCACCTCTACATCTCGTCCTTGAAAACATCGGTAAATCACGTCGTTTCATGCCGTGCTCGCGTAATCGTGTACACACTTGCGATGGAAATTAAATATGACATTTTGGGGAATTCACAATACATTGCACATTACCATATATACAAGTAATAAATTAAACAATTTAGGGAAAGCGCGAAAACACACTATCATAACCTTAGCAATTTCCATAAATGTTTAAGCATGCATTTTCTTTATTTATTATTCTTTTCATTCATCTTGGCATTTCATCAAACATGGTGTGTTCATTATTGATTTACCCTACAACATGCTTTTCTAGATGGATTTTACTCAAATCATGCATGTATGTTCATTATTGGAACAATGCCCTCCCCATTTTAATCATCACAACACAACCATTAGCATCCAATCGCCAATTCCATCTCGATTCACCATTCACAACCATCCATCTCATAGCACATGTGTAAATAAAGGAAAACAAAGGAAAATAAAGGGAAAAGAGGAACTATAACTCGGAGGGTAGCAAGAAGTACCGACCTTGAACAATGACGAGAGAAACCCCTTTTCAAAACGACCGTGTAGCTGCTGCCCTAGCTTGGAGAACGCTCTCCACGAGTGTTTGAGCCGTGATCTTGGAGAAGAGCCGAGCTTGAAGTAATCTAGGGTCTCAAAACCCTTTGATTTCTCTTCTAAAGACAAGCCCTAGGTTGGAATCGCCTTCTGCCCTTTCTCCTATTCTCTCAAACTCTCTAAGTGTCGAATGATACCCTAAAGGCTCAGGCAAGACTCTTAAGGTAAGAGTAAACCGACCAAAAGATCATAATACCCTTACTGAAATTTCTGCAAAAACGCGAGTACCGAGCGATCGGTGTTAATGACCGATCGATCGGTTGCCTACCGATCGATCGGTTTCGTAACCGAGCGATCGGTTAAAATTTCACTCTCTGGAAAATTTTCCCATGCAAAAATCTTGACCAGTCGATAGCCTCCGAGCGATTGGTTTTGGACCGATCAATCGCTCCATGGACCGAGCGATCGGTGGTCTGCAGGTCCAAACTGTTTTGGCCATAACTTTTGACTCGTTCGTCTGATTTCGACGATTCAACTTGTGTTGGGTTCGTACTTCGAAAAGGCACATTTCTGACATTTTGGAATTTCTAATTTCTTCCTTATTTATTAATTGTAATATTTTAACGGCAAATTGGCTACGAAAGTGCCATGTATTAAGCATGAAAAAGTCCGAGGCTTTACATAGAAGACATGCTTCGGGCTTGTATGCTGGATTTCAAAGGCAGTTGGGAAGAGCACTTGCCTTTAGTAGAGTTCGCCTACAACAATAGCTATCGGGCGAGCATCCAAATGGCACCATTTGAGGCCTTATATGGGCGAAGCTGCAGGTCTCCTCTCTACTGGGATGAGGTAGGAGAAAGAAACGTGTTAGGTCCGGAGTTGATCGAGCAAACTACGAGTATAGTCAAGATCATCCGGGATCAGTTGAAAGCCGCTCAAGATCGTCAAAAGAGCTATGCGGACACGCACCGAAGGGACTTGGAATTCCAGGTTGGGGATCAAGTCTTTGTGAAGGTATCTCCTAGCAAGGGGATTATGAGATTTGGTAGGCGAGGCAAGCTTAGTCCTCGATATGTTGGCCCGTTCGAGATCATCACGCGTGTTGGTGAAGTTGCTTACAGGGTAGCTCTTCCACCTCACATGGCCGTGGTTCACAACGTTTTCCATGTGTCTATGCTTTGGAAGTACATTGCGGACCCTTCGCATGTCATAGACTTGGAACCGTTAGAAATTCGAGAGGATCTCACAAGACGATTCTGTTGGTTCTTGTGCAGTGGCAACATCATGCTCGAGAAGAGTCTACATGGGAGCGTGAAGCCGAAGTCAAAGCGAAGTACCCAGAAATGTTTGAATGAGTTTTGTATAGGTTTTGTATATGAGTTGTAATTTTATTTTGGTTTGTATTGCAAGTATCGTCTAAATTTCGAGGACGAAATTTTTGTAAGGGGGGAGAATGTAGAGCCCCAGACTTTTCCATGCTTAATACATGGCACTTTCGTAGCCAATTTGCCTTTAATGTAGTACAATTAATAAATAAGGAAGAAATTAAAAATTATGAACCCAACGCAAGTTGAATCGTCGAAATCCGACGAGCGAGTCATAAGATATGGCCAAAACAATTTGGACCTGCAAATCACCGATCGCTCGGTCCATGGAGAGATCGATCGGTCCAAAACCGATCGATCGGAGCCTATCGATTGGTCGAAAAATTTGTATGGGGAAATTTTCCAGGGAGTTGATTTTTGGTCGAGAGCTCGGTCAATTCACCGACCGCTCGGTAGGCAACCGATCGATCGGTCATAAACACCGATCGCTCGGTCTTCGTATTTTGCAGAAATTTCATTAAGGGTGTTTTCATCTTTTGGGCGTTTCACCCTTTCCCATATAGGATTGCCCGAGCCTTTAGGGCTCATTTATCACACTTAGAGGATATTAGAGAGGAAGAGAGAAGAGAAGGGTTTTCCTAACCTAGGGTTTGCTTTTGGGGAGAAATCAAAGGGGTTTCAAGACCCACAATCACCTCAAGCTTGGATTGCTTCAAGATTTCGATTCAAGCACGCAAGGAGGAGTTTCTCCAAGCTAGGGTAGCAACTCTCCCACGTTTTGCAAGGGGATTTCTTCCCTCATTTGTCAAGGTCGGCACCTCTTGCTACCCTCCTAGTCATAGCTCCTCTTTTCCTTTATTTCTCTTTGTTTCTTTCCTTTGTACATGTGCTATGAGTTTGGAAGTGTGAACGTGGTGAATGGTGATGGAATAGGCGATTGGATGCCAATGGTTGTGTTGTGATGATTGAAACGGGGGAGGGCATTGTATCCATAATAAACACACATTTATGATGTGAGTAAACTCACCTAGAAAAGCATAATTTAGGTTTAAATGAATAATGAACACACCATGTTTGATGAAATGCCAAGGTGAATAAAGTGAGTTGTAAATTAGGAAATGCATGCCTAATAAATTATGGAAATTGCTAGGGCCTATGATAGTGTGTTTTCTTGTTTTCCCTAAATGATGTGAATATTGCATTGCTCAATCATTGATGTTATATGTGTTGTGAATTGCCCAAATGTCATATTTAAATTTAAATGCAAGTATGTACACGATTCCCACGAGCACGGCATGCATTACATGATTTACAGAGGTTTTCAAGAACATGGTTAGAGGTGGGACATATCCTACGATATGTTTTACCTCGCTTTTCACAAGAAAACAAGAACAAACATTCCACGAGGGGTCTCCCCTCACTCACAAGCGCATAACATAAAGAAGGGCCTCCCTTCCCTTGCAAGTACATACATATCATGAAGAAGGGTCTCCCTTCCCTCTCAAGTGCATTGCATAAAGAAGGGTCTCCCTTCCCTCTCAAGGCATCTCACAAGCGCATCTCACAAGTACATCTTACAAGTGTATCTCACGAGTTACATGATCACAAGCAAGCACGCATGACATGACACGATCTACAAGAATCAAGCAAGATAGAAAAGATGAGTTTTCAAGCACGAAAATGATACTTAAGTCAAGTCAAGTCAAGTGCATGGTGGTTTCAAGGGTTTTATCGGCTTTTTACAAAATGCAAGCATGATTATAAATTGCTTTACTTCCTTGTATGAAATGAATTGTTCCCGTTTAAAATATATGAATTGCTCCTGATTTATGTATTGCCATTTTCATGCTATGACTATTGGTTAGTATTCGGTACCCGCTGAGTATTCCATGCTCAGCCGTACTTCTTATGTCAGCAGGTGATAGCGGAGCTGCTGCTCCTTTTGATGTCTGTGCTTCCGGCCCATGGGTGGAGGAGGAGTACGTTGAGGAACCTTTAGAGGAACCTCTGGTCGAGGGTTACTATTAGAGGGTAGTAGATTCTGAAGTGATATAGCTGTGGGTGAATTGAGAGAGATATATCCATGTATTTTGGCGGGCATGTCCGCACTTTCTTTTGGTTTCCTTTTTGTATAAACTTGGATCATGAATGTATATACGTAGAGGTTTGTTAGACTTCCGCTGTGCTTTGTTATTTGTTTCCGCTATTATTGTCCTCTATTGTATGTGCTCCAGGTCTTTTACAGGTTATTCTGGTCAAGCAAGTCTTGCAAGTTATGATTAATCGTCCAAAGTTCACTCTAAATCCTAGGGTGGGTTTTGGGTCACGACAGTGCCAGTCGGTCGTGAGGACGACCATGTGTCGTTTCAGCAGTTAATTGTCTCATATGAAGAAACGACAACGTGTTTTGTATCCGAAATTAGAAAATTAGTGGGTTTTGTAATTTTCTTCCAGACTAAAGTGTAGCTGTCAAAACTGAATATTTTTCCTCGAAATTTTTACAATAAGTGTCGGACTGCCCCAAGTTCGGTCACCTAAAGTTTTGTTATTGTCGGGTGTCATATAGCAGGGTTTCGGAAGGCATATGCGTGAAAAATGGGAAAATCCAGTCAAACCGGTCAAATTGGTCTAGGTAGTTGACTTAGTCAACTACCACTTTCCACACTAAATTGGGTCATCTGCTTTTGCAATGATCTAAACCCCTTGAAGGTCTATATAAATGGGGCCAGCCCTTCTCATTTCTCACGGTTTGTAAAACAGTGCCATAGAATTTTTAGAGAGAGAAAGTGAGGAGAGAGAAAGGAAGAGAGAGAAAGAGGAGAGAGAAAGGAAGAGAGAAAAAGGAAAAGGGAGGTCCTCTTGCGGTTTTTTGACGTTCCCGACGTGTTGGCGGCATCCGATTTCTTTCTTGGTACCTCAATTTGCGTGTAGAGAGAGAGAGAAAAAGGTAGAGAGAAAGTGAAAGTTAGGAAAAGAGAGGAGCCTTACCTTGAGGTTGATCTTCGTCCCAGATGCATTGGCGGTGCCCGTTTTTGCAGTAGCTGCATCGAAAAGCGTGAACTAAGTACAACCCCTTTCTTTTCTTCTCTTTTCCTGCTTATTTTGCTATATTCTTTTATGTGAAGTATATACATGTTTGTTGGCGTGAATGAAAAAGGGTCAGAGACCTTTATGTGACGTGTGGAAGGGTTGGATGCGCGTGAAAAATGAGTAGAGGGGTGTAGCCCTAGGTCTCGGGTGTCAAAACCCCAGATTTAGGCTTACTGTATGAATGGTGTGGATGGAAAAAGGGTCGGAGACCCCTAAATGATGTTGTGATTTGATGTGGACCATCGGGGAGCCCAGATCGAGTCCCGGGTAAATTGTATCGCCACTCTAGGTGACGAAAAGTTGTTTTGCATGTCTTGTAAAGCTATGGAGACATCCATTAGCCTGGAAACATTCCTTAACGGGACGGTGTATTACCGGAGTTGGTTCACGGGATCGAGGCCCAAGTATTTCAGTTAATCAAGCGAGGCTTGGGTTAACTGGGATTAACCTGTGGTTAGAAAATCTAACCAGGGTCAAGTATAGTCCATGGTTCCTCTTTGACTAGGTCAGGAGAGACGGTGTCCAGTAAGGCCCGGGGTTCATCCGTGACTGATAGTCGGGAGATGTCGATCTGTTTGTCTAGGTCGTTCGTGGTGCCTCTTGGACTAGGTCAGGAGTGGCGGTGTCTTGCATGGCCCGTGGTTCCTCCGTGACTGATAGTCAGGAGATGTCGGAGTCCTAGGGAGTTTAAAGTAGCTAAACATCAGATAGTGCGTAGTCCGGGGTTCCTCTCTGGGTGGGTCAAAAGATGTCAGCACCGTGTCTATCAGGGTCCCTTCTTGGTGGAACGTCAGGAGATGACGGTATTGGTAAAGATGTCAGGGTTCCTCCGTAGACTAGCCAGAAGATGACGGTACGCAGGTTGATCAGGGTTCCTTCATGACTAATACCCAGGGCGATGGCGGCGAATACACGGTAGATGTGGCCAGTCAATTGAATGGAAAAGTATGTCCTTATTGGGCGAATGCCCATGTTGTGTGTGTAAGCTTCGGATACAAAGTGGTCTGAGTCGGTATACTCAGGGTTGGTGTATTTGTCTGAGTTGGTGGACTCATGGTTCGGTATGGAATTGTCGGATTCCAGGTGAGTTGGGTTGGTATACCCAAGGTTTGGTCGTGTTCGGGTGAAAGCTGGAACAGCGTGTGTGAGTCTAAATGACTCAATGTATTATGATTATGATTTAGAGACTTTAAGCTGAACATTTGTGGGCTGTGGCCAATTAATAGAGTCTCAGGACTCGAAATGAAACATGATTGATGATTGAAATGAGAACTTGGTAATATAATACATTCATAATTGAACCCCATAATTGGAAAGTAATGTGAGGTCGAGAACCTCGATTAGGGTGACGTAACCCTAAGTGACCTTGGGTCACAGTTTAATATATACTGTTCTATTTAATTGTAACATGCAAATTGAACTGGTTATTATATCATTATTGATGCGTGTTATTATGTGAAATATAGTTTAGAAGGATTGTGGTTTTATTGGGCTTCGTAGCTCACTGACTTTTTATGTCAGCAAATCTTGGAGCTGCTGACTAGTAAGTGAAAAATCCAACTAGATATTTTGGAAGCTTGTACAAGTTGTACCCGGCGTGATAGAGGTGCCTACTTTTGTAAAACAAACTTGATGTAAATAATACTGGAATATGGTTTGTATGATGGCTATTGTGATGACATGTGTTATTTTCTTTTTGGAAGCATCTGATGAATGTTTAAATTTTCCCTATTTTCGCAGGAAAAGTCTTTCGCTTGCATGATTTGACGAACGGACGCGCGTCTCGGAACTTCATTCCCTAGGTACGGGTTCGGGACATCACACTTACACTTATCAAGAAGCAATATGTTATATTGGTTCTGATAATTGGAGTAAGGCCATGGAATCTGAAGTGGACTCCATGTACTCGAATGGTGTTTGGACCTTGGTTAAAAAGCCTAAGGGAAGTAGATCCATTGGGTGCAAATGGATCTACAAGAGAAAATGTGGATCTGATGGAAAGGTAGAGACCTTTAAAGCAAGGTTTATGGCAAAAGGCTATAGTCAAAGAGCTGGTATCGACTATGAGGAAACCTTTTCACCAGTAGCAATGCTAAAGTCCATCAGAATTCTGTTATCAATTGTAGATTACTATGATTATGAAATTTGGCAAATGGATGTTAAAACTATTTTCTTGAATGGAAACATTCAAGAGGATATTTATATGGACCATGTCGCGACCCAAAATACCCATTAGGAGTTAGAGATACTTTTATTCATGACCGCCGTATCATACCTCCAATATGATACATAAGGCATGCATAGAAACCTGTCAGAGAACACAACATACATGGCGGAAACGATTTACAATGCATAGTGGAAGCAAAACACAACTAACATAGCGGAAGCAAAAATACGAAACTAAATACTCCTATTACTTGGTCCAAGTATGAACCAACAAAATACAACTGTCTGTATATAAATTTCTAAAATGGTGGAGTGGATAAGTCCCACTCTCACTTCACAATATATCAAGTCTTTCTAAGTCGATTAACAGAAGTCGAAGTCACGACACCTATCTAACGATCCATCGTCCTAATAGTGATCCATAGAAGGCTCCAGGTCGAAGTACTCTTCTTCTACCCAAGGCTCCGTACCACATAGATCAAAAGAAACCCGAGCACCTACCGATGATAACAAATATCGGCTTAGCATGGAATACTCAGCGTATACAAACTACTAACAATAAAGCAATAATAGCATAGAGCATGCGAATCATGGAGAATGAAACCCTTAAAACATATCAAGCATGAAAACTGTAAAGATAACACATATGATGAAATCTGAAATTAAACCCGTGTGAGTCAAGCAATACTAATAGCCTTGTGAGTTCTTAGAGTTCATGGAGTTTCTTAGAGTCATTTATGATCCGTAGAGACATAGAGCAAATACTGTAGAGCATATCCATAGAGCAAAACATAGAGTTCTTAGAGCATTTGTACTTATGATCCTTAGAGCTTGTGAGATGATCTTAGACATTATCATAGAGTTCTTGTGAGTGTATCATGATCCTTAGAGCTTGTGAACCGATCTTAGAGATATCATAGAGTTGCTTAGAATCATTCATATAAGTCTCTTAATCAAAACCCTTTTCATACTTTAAGAAATCCATGGAAAAACCTCGGTTCATGCGAGACATGCGAACATATGAGGACAATAGCATGTTTAAACACCCAAAAACCCTTAAGAGGCATTAAACCAAACACATAGAGTGCATAATAGTGATAACTTACATCCAAGTATAAAAATAACACCATACACCATAACAATGCAAGGTTTATAGTAGAGAATGAGAAGAACACCATGTGGTAACTAATATTATCTAGAAGATTGGTAGTAGAGTGTATCTACCTTGGTGAAATCAATGACTTTGATTCCAAATGCTTGGAACACGTGAAAACTTCAAGTTCTTTGTTGAGAAACACCAAAAGGAAGGAAGGATCTTGATTCCTTCAAGCTTGAGCAAAACCTAGCTTCTCTCCTTCTTCTCCCTCTCAAAATCTCTCAAAATAGTGCACAAAGGGTTCTGAAACCCTAAGGCACGAACAAGCCTTTATATAGGCAAAGGGGAATTAGCTAAAGTCTTAACCGATCGATCAGTGGTACAGACTGAGCGATCGGTGGTTTCAACCGAGAGATTGGTTGAAAACACCCTCTCTGGAATTTTTCCCCATACAAATTAGTTGAACAGTCGATAGCTACCGAGCGATCGGTATAAGACCGGTTGATCAGAGGTTATCATCGAGCGATCGGTGATCCCCTATTTTGCTGCAAAGCCTTGTTTTCACTACTTGGATCTTCTCCAATCCCATTTCCAACACCTTTTATGTTTAAACACACTACTTAAGGATATGTAGACTCATTAGAACATGCACGCCATAAGTCCAAACATGTATATTGACATAAGGCCCATTAGTGCACAAAACCACACTTGAGCACTATTCACACACTATTCACTACTTAGTGAAATATAGATTCAGGGTTCTACATCCCTCTCCCCTTACAAATATTTTGTCATCGAAATTAGAACGACACCAAAAGCATAGCAAGAACAAAATACAGAAAATACAACATAGAAACTATACAAACAAGTGTGGGTACTTTCCTTCACTTCGGCTTCTCGCTCCCATGTAGCCTCTTCCTTGGAATGATGCTGTCATTTCACAAGGACTAACGAGATAGTCTTGGTGAGCAACACTTGATCTCGACAATCCAAAATTTGAACTGGTTGTTCAACCAAAGTGAGATCCTCTCGAATCTCCACGGGATCAAGAGCAATGATGTGTGACGGATACATATAGATACATAAATATATAACATGATAATCATGGACATGTATCAACGGCATATACATATAGATACATAGATATATAACATGCCATATACGTACACAAGGAATAAGGTATAACCTGATAATCGTGGACAATGAATAACTCAAAACGCGTACCTCACACCACATCATCAAATGCAAGTGCATCTTCCTCCGTCAAGGCAAATACTCGCCCCCTGATTCGCCTGGCGAGGTGGAGGTGCAGAACGTGTAGGCTGAGATGACACCTAGTATGATCCTGCTGGGCATGCTGGGGGCCTAATCCCGTGAGACTGGCTTGGTAAATGCCGACTGGGGCATTCCCTGATCCCATGGCCCTGGCGACCACAGTGAAAACATCCACCCGATGCTCTTCGGTAATCTCCTACCGGGTGCCTTCCGCCGCATGAAGTGCAGACCTCATATGTGTACGTCAGAGGGGCCGGAGGTGGAGCATACCTCGCCACCTGAGGTGCAACGGGCCGTGTAGCTGGAAGAGCCTGAGGCCGCCGTGCCTGAGGCACGTACGACCGTGGAACTGGAGGCGCATAAGCTGGCCTCATCGATGGTGTTGGCCATGCATACTGAGGTGGTGCTGGCCATGTGTACTGATAAGGGCCAGTACGAGCCCGGCTCTCTGGAGGTACTGAACTACTAGGTTGGCCTCTCGCCAACTCCCTCTTCTTGGACACGGCCTCAGAATTTGCCTCAATCAACAAGGCCTTGTCCACTACCTCCGGATAAGTAGCTTGCCTAAAAGCCGATAATTTTTCCATAATGACATCCTTGAGCCCTTGCTCAAACCTTCTCACCTTCATTGCCTCAGTGGCAACCATGTGAGGTGCAAATCTAGAGAGGTTCGAGAAATTTACCTCATAAGCGGCCACAGTCATCGAACCCTGCTCTAGGTTAATGAACTCCTTTTCTTTCTTCTCCCAAGCTCCAACTAGGAAATACTTCTTATAAAAAGTATCCTTGAACTCATCCCAAGTCCAAGGTTGACCTTGCATGGTCAAATCTCGCGTCCTCAATGCGGACAACCACTAATGGTGTGCCTCGCCCTCTAGCATGAAGATAGCCCATGCCACTTTCTCTTCCTCTGTTTGAGAGAGAACAACAAATATCTTCTCCACTTGGAGGAACCAAGCCTCCGCAGCAAGAGGGTCCACACTCCCATGGAATGATAGTGGCCTCAATCTCCTGAATGCCTCAACTCCAGCTGTACGATGTACTGGAGCTGCGGGCGGTGGAGTCGGTGCCGCCGACGATGGTATAGACTACCGAGCCAACAGTATGACGAGTGTCTCAGCAATATAGCTTAAGACCTGAGAGAGGTCCGGTTGCTCATCCTCATCTCTAGAAGAAGATGAAGCTCTGGTGTGTGGTCCAAGACCCCGCCTCATAACTAACGTCCTGAGAACAATAGCACCACATGAGTCTAACTTGAAACCACAAATTATCACAGTTCCATTTCACAATAATTCAATTTGTATTAGTTGTATAATACTAATATACATTGCATCACAATAATTGGTGTATTTATAATATATGCCTTGGTGTTCTATCGGTCCTAAGACACGTACTTGGTTGAAGCAACCATTTTGACTAAGACTAAAGTTCAGTCTTACACTTGGAACCAGACTCGCTTCCGACATACTCCCTTCCTAACTTGTTTCCCGACATATGCTCTTGTGAAGTCGTGGTACTAGATTCTAAGTGACCCTAAAGACCTAAAACCTAAGCTTTGATACCACTTCTGTCGTGACCCAAAAGCCACCCTAGGATTTAGAGTGAATCTTGGACGACCTGTCATGACCTACATGACTTGCTTGACAACTAACCTGCAAAATACCAGTAGCATATACAATAGAGGATAATAATGGCGGAAACATAACTACAAGGCACAGCGGAAGTCTAACCAAAAGTGTCGCGACCCAAAACCCACCCTACGAGTTAGAGTGAATCGTGGACGACTAAATCATGACTTACATGACTTGCTTGACAAACCACCTGCAAAACACCCACAGAGCATATACAATAGAGGATAACAGCGGAAGCATAACTATAAGACACAGCGGAAGTCTAACAAACCTCTAAGTACACATGGTCCAAGTTTTAATACAAAGAAATCAAAACAAAGAAAGTGCGGACATGTCCGCCAAAATACATGGATATAATCACTCATGCTCACCCACAGCTAATCCACTCAGAATCTAACACCACCAACTGATAACCCTCTATGGGAGGTTCCTCCAAAGGCTCCTCGACGTACTCCTCCTCCACCCATGGACCAGGAGCACAAACATCAAATGGAGCAGCAGCTCCCTCAGAACCTGCCGACATAAGAAGTACGGCTGAGCATGGAATACTCAGCGGGTACTAAATACTAACCAACAGTTATAGCAAGAGATAGCAATGCATACCCAGGAAACAATATAGATATGTATGAATCAGGAACAGTTAATATCATACAAAGAAATAAGGAAATTCATAATCATGCTTGCAGTTCATGAAAAGCCGATAAAATCCTTGAAAAACACCATGCACTTGACTTGACTTAAAATACCCTTCGCGTAATTGGGAACTTATTTACCGTGTCATGCTTGTATCATGCTTGCTTATTCGGAATTTAAACATGTTCACATGCCTAGTTGCCGTTCATAGCCCATCGCAGCTAGTATCCTATATGATGAATGATATGCCTAGTTGCCGTTCATAGTCCGTCGCAACTAGTATCCTATATGCTGAACTATATGCCTAGTTGCCGTTCATAGTCCGTCGCAACTAGCATCCATGCGAAATGTGTATGCCTAGTTTCCGTTCATAGCCCGTCGCAACTAGCATCCATGCGTGTCATGCCATGCCTTAAGTGTCATGAGATGCAATGCCATGCGTGTAATACGATGCCATGCTATGCGTGTAATGCGATGGGATGAGAGACCCTTCCCTATGCAATGCATGATCATCTTGTCCTTGCCAAAAGCGAAGTGAAACATATCGTAGGATATGCCCCACCTCTACATCTCGTCCTTGAAAACATCGGTAAATCACGTCGTTTCATGCCGTGCTCGTGTAATCGTGTACACACTTGCGATGGAAATTAAATATGACATTTTGGGGAATTCACAATACATTGCACATTACCATATATACAAGTAATAAATTAAACAATTTAGGGTAAGCGCAAAAACACACTATCATAACCTTAGCAATTTCCATAAATGTTTAAGCATGCATTTTCTTTATTTATTATTCTTTTCATTCATCTTGGCATTTCATCAAACATGGTGTGTTCATTATTGATTTACCCTACAACATGCTTTTCTAGATGGATTTTACTCAAATCATGCATGTATGTTCATTATTGGAACAATGCCCTCCCCATTTTAATCATCACAACAAAACCATTGGCATCCAATCGCCCATTCCATCTCGATTCACCATTCACAACCATCCATCTCATAGCACATGTGGAAATAGAGGAAAACAAAGGGAAATAAAGGGAAAAGAGGAACTATAACTACGAGGGTAGCAAGAAGTACCGACCTTGAACAATGAGGGGAGAAACCCCTATCCAAAACGACCATGTAGCTGCTGTCCTAGCTTGGAGAACGCTCTCCACGAGTGTTTGAGCCGTGATCTTGGAGAAGAGCCAAGCTTGAAGTAATCTAGGGTCTCAAAACCCTTTGATTTCTCTTCCAAAGACAAGCCCTAGGTTGGAATCGCCCTCTCCCCTTTCTCCTATTCTCTCAAACTCTCTAAGTGTCGAATGATGCCCTAAAGTCTCGGGCAAGACTCTTAAGGTAAGAGTAAACCGACCAAAAGACCATAATACCCTTACTGAAATTTCTGCAAAAACGCGAGTACCGATCGATCGGTTAAAAATTCACTCTCTGGAAAATTTTCCCATACCCTTACTGAAATTTCTGCAAAAACGCGAGTACCGAGCGATCGGTGTTAATGACCGATCGATCGCTCCATGGACCGAGCGATCGGTGGTCTGCAAGTCCAAACTGTTTTGACCATAACTTTTGACTCGTTCGTTTGATTTTGACGATTCAACTTGCGTTGGATTCGTACTTCAAAAATGAACATTTCTGATGTTTCGGAATTTCTAATTTCTTCCTTATTTATTAATTATACCTCTTTAAAGGCAAAATGGCAACGAAAGTGTCATGCATTAAATGTGAAAAAGTCTGGTGCTCTACATCCTCCCCCCCTTACAAAAATTTCATCCTCGAAATTTAGACGCTACTTGCATTACAAACCAAAAAGAAAATTACAAGTCATATACAAACTTATGCAAAAACTGATTCAAATAATTCTGGGTACTTCGCTTTGACTTCGGCTTCACGCTCCCATGTAGCTTCTTCCCGAGCATGGTGTTGCCATTGCACAAGAACCGAAGGGATTGTCTTGTTGCGAAGCACTTGATCTCTTCGATCCAAAATCTGAACCGGCTTTTCAATCAAGGTGAGGTCCTCTCGAATCTCCAACGGTTCCAAGTCTATGACATGCGAAGGATTGGCAATGTACTTCCGAAGCATAGACACATGGAAAACGTTGTGAACTACGGCCATGTGAGGTGGGAGAGCTACCCTTTAAGCAACCTCACCAACTCGCGTGATAATCTCAAAAGGCCCAACATACCGAGGACTGAGCTTGCCTCGCTTGCCAAATCTCATGATCCCTTTGCTAGGAGATACTTTCACAAAAACTTGATCCCCTACTTGAAATTCCAAGTCCCTACGGCGCGTGTCCGCATAACATTTCTGGCGATCTTGAGCGGCTTTCAATCGATCCCGGATGATCTTAACTGTGTTTGCAGTTTGCTCAATCAACTCCGGACCAAGTACTTTCCTTTCTCCTACCTCATCCCAATAGAGAGGAGACCTACAACTTCACCCATACAAGGCCTCAAATGGTGCCATTTGGATACTCGTCTGATAGCTGTTATTATAGGCGAATTCAACCAAAGGTAAGTGCTCTTCCCAACTGCCTCTGAAATCCAACATACAAGCCCGAAGCATGTCTTCAATGACTTGGTTCACTCTCTCGGTTTGTCCATCCGTCTGTAGATGAAAAGCGGTGCTGAAATCAAGTCGGGAACCCATAGCCTCTTGGAAACTTTTCCAAAATCCTAACGTGAATGTTGGATCCCGATCCGACACAATACTGACGGGCACTCCGTGCAACCTCACCACTTCCTTGATGTACAAAGCGGCTAACTGACTAGAGTTGAAAGTAGTTCGATAGGGTAAGAAATGTGCGGACTTTGTCAGACGATCCACTACAACCCAAATCGCATCTGAGCCCCTTGCCGTTTTTGGCAAGCCAACTATGAAATCCATGGATATGTTCTCCCATTTCCACTCGGGAATAGGAAGAGAATGCAATAGACCGGCGGGTCGCATGTGTTCTGCTTTCACCTGTTGGCACACTAAGCACCGTGCCACATATTCTGCAACATCCCTCTTCATATTCCGCCACCAAAAGTGACTCTTGAGGTTCCGGTACATCTTCGTACCCCCTGGATGCACAGTGTACTTTGCCCGGTGGGCTTCATCCACAATCTCCCTCCGAAGATCTGCATTGGCTGGGACACACAGCCTTCCCTTGAATGTGATAGCACCTTGGCTAGTGAGAGAGAAGTCCTCACTACCCTTAGCAACTTCCTTGTCCCGATAAGCCAACAATTCAGCATCCGTGGCTTGGTATTCTTGGATCAAATCTATAATGTATGGCCGAACCGTGACATTTGCCAAGATAGGACTACGGACAGAGTCATTCACACTAATGTCCAGATTTGCCAAGTCTTCAAGTAGCTTCCATTCCTGCACTAACATGCATGCTAATAACCCCGGAGGTCTTCTACTCAAAGCATCAGCCACTACAGTTGCTTTACCTGGGTGGTATTGAATGGTACAATCATAGTCTTTCAAAAATTCCATCCAACGCCGTTGCCTTAGATTCAGCTCCTTTTTGGGAAAAGAGATACTTGAGACTCTTGTGATCCGTGAACACATAGAACTCCACCCCGTAAAGGTAATGACGCCAAATCTTAAGTGCAAACACGACGGCGGAAAGTTCTAAGTCGTGCGTGGGATAATTCTTCTCGTGCTCCTTCAATTGCCTTGATGTATAGGCAATGACTTTCTTGTGCTACATGAGTACACACCCAAGTCCAACGTGTGAGGCATCACTATACACCTCATACCCATAAGGTCCGGATGGCACAGTAAGGACGGGGGCTGTGGTAAGCCTCTTCTTCAGTTCCGTGAAACTGATCTCGCACTTGTCGCTCCAAACAAACTTGGCGTTCTTCCTTGTCAAATAAGTGAGCGGTGCCGCAAGGCTGGAGAAACCCTCTATGAATCTCCTGTAGTAGCTTGCTAGCCCAAGAAAACTGCGTATCTCTGTGACACTCTTGGGCCTTGCCCAACTCATAACAGCCTCTATCTTCTTTGGATCTACCGATATGCCCTCCGCGGAAACAACGTGGCCTAGAAATGCCACCTCATCGAACCAAAACTCACACTTGCTAAGTTTGGCATATAGCTTGTGCTCTCTTAGCATTTCCAAAGCAAGGCGTAGATCGCGTGTGTGATCTTCCTGTGTCTGGGAATAGACCAAAATGTCATCAACAAATACAATCACGCACCTATCAAGATATGGCCGGAACACCCGGTTCATCAAATCCATAAAGGCTGCCGGTGCATTCGTGAGACCAAAAGGCATCACCAAGAACTCGTAGTGCCAATATCGAGTCTTGAAAGCAGTTTTGGGAACATCTTCCACCTTAATCTTCAACTGGTGATAACCCGATCGAAGATCTATCTTCGAGAAAAATCTCGCTCCCTTCAACTGATCGAACAAGTCATCAATCCTAGGTAAGGGATACCTATTCTTTATAGTGACTTTGTTCAATTACCGGTAATCGACGCACATCCACATCGAGCCATCTTTCTTTTTAACAAACAACACCGGGGCACCCCACGGTGAGACACTTGGTCGAATGAAGCCAAGGCCTTGCAATTCCTCCAACTGGGTCTTCAACTCCTTAAGTTCAACCGGGGCCATTCTATACGGAGCCCGAAAGATGGGAGCTGTGCCTGGTGCAAGCTCGATCACAAACTCAATCTTCCTGTCTGGAGGTAATCCTGGCAACTCCTCTGGAAATACATCCAGGAATTCACTCACGACCGGAATAGTCGAAGAGTCCTTTGCCTCGAGGTTCGCTAGGTACAATGCCGTAAAGCGAGCAATATCTCTACCTTTCAACCCCCGAAAGTGAAATGGTTTTCCTTCTACCGGCTTGAAGAGTACCATCTTCTCAAAGCAAGCTACATGCCCATGATGCGCTGCTAACCAATCCATTCCCAATATAACATCAAAGTCTTGGAATCCAAGGACGATGAGATCAACCGCCAACTCGTGGCTTCCAACTTGGGCCACACTATTTCTATACACTTTATCTGCCAATACTGTTTTGCCGAGAGGAGTCGAAATGGCTAACTCCGGTTTTAGCTGACTAGGCTTCACAGAAAAGCCTTCTGAAAAACTCGGCGAGACAAACGAATGAGTAGACCCGGTATCAATCAATACTCGAGCCAAATACTCATTGAGTAGTAGGGTTCCTGAAATTTTAACTAGTTACGTCAATTCAAGCATCAACAGTGTATACACATAGGTATATATATATAGCATACCAAGTACGTACACAAGGAATAAAACATAACATAACAATCACGAATAAAGAAAATAACTCCAAACGTGTACCTTGCATCACATCATCAGATGCAAGTGCATCACCCTCTGTCAAAGCAAATACACGCCCCTGGTTTGCCTGGCGAGACTGAGGTGTAGACCGGGTAGTCTGAGATGACGCCTGATATGATCCTGCTGGGCGTGCTGGTGGCCTAATCCCCTGAGACTGGCCTGGTAAATGCCGGGTAGGGCAATCCCCGATCACGTGGCCCTGGCGACCACAGTGAAAACATCCACCCGATGCTCTTAGGCAATCCCCTGCTGGGTGCCTTCGGCCGCATGAAGGGCAGGCCTCGTGTGTGCGGGTAGGAGGGGCCTGAGGTGGAGCATATCTCGCCACCTGAGGTGCAACTGGCCATCGGGCCGGGAGGGCTTGAGGTCGAGGTGCCTGTGGTACATACTGCCGTGGTGCTGGAGGCGCATAAGTCGACCTCATCGGTGGTGCTGGCCATGTATACTGATAAGGGCCGGTACGAGCCCGCCTCTCTAGAGGTGCTGAACTACTGGATTGGCCTCTCCTCAATTCCCTCTTCTTGGACACCGCCTCAAAGTTGGTCTCAACCAACAAGGCTTTATCCACCACTTCAGCGTAAGTGGCGTGCCTAAAGACCGATACTTTCTCCATGATGACATCCTTGAGTCCTTGCTCAAACCTCTTCGCCTTCATTGCCTCGGTGGCAATCATATGTGTCACGAAGCGTGATAGCTCCGAGAACTTGGCCTCATAAGCGGCCACAGACATCGAACCTTGCTCAAGGTTGATGAATTCTCTCTCTTTCTTTTCCTGAGCTCCAACCGGGAAATACTTCTTATAGAACGTATCCTTAAACTCCTCCCAAGTCCACGGTTGACCTTGCATGGTCAAGTCCCGTATCCTCAATGCGGACAACCACCAATGGTGGGCTTCACCTTCTAGTATGAAAACTGCCCATGCTACTTTCTCTTCCTCTGTAGGAGAGAGCACCGCAAATATCTTCTCAACCTGGAGGATCCAAGCCTCCACAGCAAGAGGGTCCACACTCGCAAGGAAGGATGGAGGCCTCAATCTTCGGAATGCCTCAACTCCAGCTGTACGATGTACTGGGGCTCCAAGCGGTGGAGTAGGTGCCGCTGATGCCGGTATAGTTTGCCGAGCCACCAGGATGGCGAGTGTCTCAGCAATAGAGTCTAAGACCTGAGAGAGGTCCGGCTGCTCATCCTCATCCCGTGAAGAAGAGGAAACTCTGGTATGTGGCCCACGACCCCGTGTGTTCCGTCTCATGACTAAAGTCCTGAGAATAATAACACCACATGAGTCTAACTTGAAACCACAGTTTATTTCAATGCCATTTCACAATAATTCAATTTGTATTAGTTGTATAATACTAATATACATCACATCAAGTCATCAGAGTATTCATCACATTATACTTATACTTTAGTGTTCTAGCGTACCTAGGACCCATACTTGGTTAAAGCAACCATTTTAGACTAAGACTAAAGTTTAGTCTTACACTTGGAACCAGACTCGCTCCCGACTTACTTCCTTCCTAACTTGTTTCCTAACATATGCTCTTGTCAAGCCGTGGTATAAGATTCTAAGTGACCCTAGAGACCTAAAGCCTAAGCTCTGATACCTCTTCTGTCGTGACCCAAGACCCACCCTATGAGTTAGAGTGAATCGTGGACGACTAAATCATGACTTACATGACTTGCTTGACAAACCACCTGCAAAACACCCACAGAGCATATACAATAGAGGATAACAGCGGAAGCATAACTATAAGACACAGCGGAAGTCTAACAAACCTCTAAGTATATACACAAGGTCCAAGTTTTAATACAAAGAAATCAAAACAAAGAAAGTGCGGACATGCCCGCAAAAATACATGGATATAATCACTCATGCTCACCCACAGCTAATCCACTCAGAATCTAACACCACCTACTGATGACTCTCTACGGGAGGTTCCTCCAAAGGGTCCTTGACGTACTCCTCCTCCACCCATGGACCAGGAGCACAAACATCAAATGGAGCAGCAGCTCCCTCAGAACATGCCGACATAAGAAGTACGGCTGAGCATGGAATACTCAGCGGGTACTAAATACTAACCAACAGTTATAGCAAGAGATAGCAATGCATACCCAGGAAACAATATAGATATGTATGAATCAGGAACAGTTAATATCATACAAAGAAATAAGGAAATTCATAATCATGCTTGCAGTTCATGAAAAGCCGATAAAATCCTTGAAAAACACCATGCACTTGACTTGACTTAAAATACCCTTCGCGTAATTGGGAACTTATTTACTGTGTCATGCTTGTCATGCTTGTATCATGCTTGCTTATTCGGAATTTAAACATATTCACATGCCTAGTTGCTGTTCATAGCCCATCGCAACTAGTATCCTATATGATGAATGATATGCCTAGTTACCGTTCATAGTCCGTCGCAACTAGTATCGTATATGCTGAATGATATGCCTAGTTGCCGTTCATAGTCCGTCGCAACTAGCATCCATGCGAAATGTGTATGCCTAGTTGCCGTTCATAGCCCGTCGCAACTAGCATCCATGCGAAATGTGTATGCCTAGTTGCCGTTCATAGCCCGTCGCAACTAGCATCCATACGTGTCATGCCATGCCTTGAGTGTCATGAGATGCTATGCCATGCGTGTAATGCGATGCCATGCCATGCGTGTAATTCGATGGGATGAGAGACCCTTCCCTATGCAATGCATGATCATCTTGTCCTTGCCAAAAGCGAAGTGAAACATATCGTAGGATATGCCCCACCTCTACATCTTGTCCTTGAAAACATCGGTAAATCACGTCGTTTCATGCCGTGCTCGTGTAATCGTGTACACACTTGCGATGGAAATTAAATATGACATTTTGGGGAATTCACAATACATTGCACATTACCATATATACAAGTAATAAATTAAACAATTTAGGGTAAGTGCGAAAGCACACTGTCATAACCTTAGCAATTTCCATAAATGTTTAAGCATGCATTTTCTTTATTTATTATTCTTTTCATTCATCTTGGCATTTCATCAAACATGGTGTGTTCATTATTGATTTACCCTACAACATGCTTTTCTAGATGGATTTTACTCAAATCATGCATGTATGTTCATTATTGGAACAATGCCCTCCCCATCTTAATCATCACAACACAACCATTGGCATCCAATCGCCCATTCCATCTCGATTCACCATTCACAACCATCCATCTCATAGCACATGTGGAAATAAAGGAAAACAAAGGGAAATAAAGGGAAAAGAGGAACTATAACTAGGAGGGTAGCAAGAAGTACCAACCTTGAACAATGAGGGGAGAAACCCCTTTCCAAAACGACCGTGTAGCTGCTGCCCTAGCTTGGAGAACGCTCTCCACGAGTGTTTGAGCCGTGATCTTGGAGAAGAGCCGAGCTTGAAGTAATCTAGGGTTTCAAAACCCTTTGATTTCTCTTCCAAAGACAAGCCCTAGGTTGGAATCACCTTCTCCCCTTTCTCCTATTCTCTCAAACTCTCTAAGTGTCGAATGATGCCCTAAAGGCTCGGGCAAGACTCTTAAGGTAAGAGTAAACCGACCAAAAGACCATAATACCCTTACTGAAATTTCTGCAAAAACGCGAGTACCGAGCGATCGGTGTTAATGACCGATCGATCGGTTTCATAACCGAGCGATCGGTTAAAATTTCACTCTCTGGAAAATTTTTCCATACAAAAATCTTGACCAGTCGATAGCCTCCGAGCGATCGGTTTTGGACCGATCGATCGCTCCATGGACCGAGCGATCGGTTGTCTGCAGGTCCAAACTGTTTTGGCCATAACTTTTGACTCGTTCGTCCGATTTTGACGATTCAACTTGCGTTGGATTCGTACTTTGAAAATGAACATTTCTGATGTTTCAGAATTTCTAATTTCTTCCTTATTTATTAATTATACCTCTTTAAAGGAAAAATGGCAATGAAACTGTCATGCATTAAATGTGAAAAAGTCTGGGGCTCTACAAAAAACCTCTAAGTATATATACATGATCCAAGTTTTGCACAAAGAAACCAAAAGAAGGTGTGGACATGCCTACCAAAATACATACATATAATCTCTGAAGCTCACAACCACAAATCACTCACTCAGAATCCACCACCATCTTGTAGTAACCCTCTACCGGAGGTTCCTCCACAGGTTCCTCAACATATTCCTCTTCTACCCAAGGGCTCGGAGTACAAATATCAAAAGGAGCAGCCGCTCCGCTATCACCTGCCGACATAAGAAGTACGGCTGAGCATGGAATACTCAGTGGGTACCAAACACTAACCAATAGTCATGGCGTAACAATAGTAATGTATAAAGCAGAAAACAATTCATATTATAACGAGGAAGTAAAGCAGTTTATATTCATGCTTGCATCACATAAAAGCCAATAAATCTCTTGAAATCATCGTGCACCTTGACTTAAAATACCCATTGCGTGCTTGAAAAAACTTGTCATGCTTATCTTGCTTGATCTTGTCGAGCGTGCCATGTCATGCGTGTCATGCGTGCTTGATTGGAATTTAACTTGCTCATGTACTTGTGAGTTTCACTTGCGAGATGCGCTTGTGAGATGCACTTGAGAGGGAAAGGGAGACCCTTCTTTCATGCTAGCCTTGAGAGGGAAGGGAGACCCTTCTTTCATGATATGCACTTGATAGGGAAGGGAGACCCTTCTTTATGATATGCACTTGATAGGGAAGGGAGACCCTTCTTTATGATATGCACTTGATAGGGAAGGGAGACCCTTCTTTATGAATGCTTGTCTTGTTCTTGTCAAAAGCGAGGCAAAACATGTCGTAAGACATGTCCCACCTCTAAACCTTATTTTGAAAATGCCGATAAACCATGTCAGGCATGCCGTGCTCGTGAGATTGTGTATATACTTGCATTTGGAACTAAATATGACATTTGGGGATTTCAACAACACATAGCATATCAACAATTGAACGATAAATAATTATGCAATTTGAGGAAAATGAGGAATCACACTCTCATATTCCCTAGCAATTTCATAAGTGTTTGGGTATGCATTTCTTAATTATAACTCATTTATTCACCTTGGCATTTCATCAAACACGTAGTGTGTACATTATTCGGTAGAGCCTACATCATACTTTTCTAGGTGGATTATATTCACAACACACAGTATGTTATTATTTGTACAATACCCTTCCCATTTCATTCATCACATCATTCACACGGCATCCATCGCCACATCCATTCCACACCACTTCCATCAATCTCCTATTAGGTTCGTACATTAGGGAAATAACAAAGAAGAAAGGAAGAAAAGGTATGAACTAGGCGGGTAGTAAAAGGTACCGACCTTATAGAAGTGAGGAAAACCCTCCAAACGTTCGTGGAGTTGCTGCCCTAGCTTTGGAAAGTGCACCTCACGAGTGCTTGGACCGTGAAACTTGAAGGAGTACAAGATTGTGGTGGACCTAGGGTTCTTAAACCCTTTGATTTCCTTCTCAAAAGCAAACCCTAGGTTAGAATCCTCCTTTCGCTTCTCTCCTTAGCTCTCAAATAACCTAATTGTTTGGATTCCCACAATACTCAGTCAAGCCTTCTAGACAAAAGATAACACCAAATGCCGCAAATACCCTTAATGACATTTCTGCAAAACACTATACACAACCGATCTGATCGTGGTATACCCGAGTGATCGTGTTCTTGCCTGAGCTCCTCGGTCAAAAAACATGCTCTTCGGAAATTTTCTCATACAAAAAAGTAACCAGTCATAGCTACCGATCGCCGGTTGGTGGTACCCTTGATCGCTGCAATGGACCGAGCGATCGTTGTTTACCGATCGATCCCTCTAGTA
>CM026553.1:15551984-15602986 GCA_015143295.1 Tetracentron sinense
CTCAAGTTGGCTCAACCAACAAGGGCTTATCCACCACTCAGCGTAAGTGGCGTGCCTAAAGACCGATACTTTCTCCATGATGACATCCTTGAGTCCTTGCCAAACCTCTTCGCCTTTCATTGCCTCGGTGGCAATCATATGTGTCACGAAGCGTGATAGCTCCGAGAACTTGGCCTCATAAGCGGCCACAGACATCGAACCTTGCTCAAGGTTGATGAATTCTCTCTCTTTCTTTTCCTGAGCTCCAACCGGGAAATACTTCTTATAGAAACGTATCCTTAAACTCCTCCCAAGTCCACGGTTGACCTTGCATGGTCAAGTCCCGTATCCTCAATGCGGACAACCACCAATGGTGGGCTTCACCTGCTAGTATGAAAACTGCCCTATGCTACTTCCTCTTCCTCTGTAGGGAGAGCACCGCAAATAGCCTTCTCACCTGGAGGATCAAGCCTCACAGCAAGAGGGTCCAACTCGCAAGGAAGGATGGAGGCCTCAATCTTCGGAATGCCTCAACTCCAGCTGGACGAATGTACTGGGGCTCCAAGGGTGGAGTAGGTGCCGCTGATGGCCGGTATAGTTTGCCGAGCCACCAGGATGGCGGTGTCTCAGCAATAGAGTCTAAGACCTGAGAGAGGTCCGGCTGCTCATCCTCATCCCGTGAAGAAGAGGAAACTCTGGTATGTGGCCCACGACCCGTGTGTTCCGTCTCATGACTAAAGTCCTGAGAATAATAACACCACATGAGTCTAACTTGAACCACAGTTTATTTCAATGCCATTTCACAATAATTCAATTTGTATTAGTTTGTATAATACTAATATACATCACATCAAGTCATCAGAGTATTCATCACATTATACTTATACTTTAGTGTTCTAGCGTACCTAGGGACCCATACTTGGTTAAAGCAACCATTTTAGACTAAGACTAAGTTTAGTCTTACACTTGGAACCAGACTCGCTCCCGACTTACTTCCTTCCTAACTTGTTTCCTAACATATGCTCTTGTCAAGCCGTGGTATAAGATTCTAAGTGACCCTAGAGACCTAAAGCCTAAGCTCTGATACCTCTTCTGTCGTGACCCAAGACCCACCCTATGAGTTAGAGTGAATCGTGGACGACTAAATCATGACTTACATGACTTGCTTGACAAACCACCTGCAAAACACCCACAGAGCATATACAATAGAGGATAACAGCGGAAGCATAACTATAAGACACAGCGGAAGTCTAACAAACCTCTAAGTATATACACAAGGTCCAAGTTTTAATACAAAGAAATCAAAACAAAGAAAGTGCGGACATGCCCGCAAAAATACATGGATATAATCACTCATGCTCACCCACAGCTAATCCACTCAGAATCTAACACCACCTACTGATGACTCTCTACGGGAGGTTCCTCCAAAGGGTCCTTGACGTACTCCTCCTCCACCCATGGACCAGGAGCACAAACATCAAATGGAGCAGCAGCTCCCTCAGAACATGCCGACATAAGAAGTACGGCTGAGCATGGAATACTCAGCGGGTACTAAATACTAACCAACAGTTATAGCAAGAGATAGCAATGCATACCCAGGAAACAATATAGATATGTATGAATCAGGAACAGTTAATATCATACAAAGAAATAAGGAAATTCATAATCATGCTTGCAGTTCATGAAAAGCCGATAAAATCCTTGAAAAACACCATGCACTTGACTTGACTTAAAATACCCTTCGCGTAATTGGGAACTTATTTACTGTGTCATGCTTGTCATGCTTGTATCATGCTTGCTTATTCGGAATTTAAACATATTCACATGCCTAGTTGCTGTTCATAGCCCATCGCAACTAGTATCCTATATGATGAATGATATGCCTAGTTACCGTTCATAGTCCGTCGCAACTAGTATCGTATATGCTGAATGATATGCCTAGTTGCCGTTCATAGTCCGTCGCAACTAGCATCCATGCGAAATGTGTATGCCTAGTTGCCGTTCATAGCCCGTCGCAACTAGCATCCATGCGAAATGTGTATGCCTAGTTGCCGTTCATAGCCCGTCGCAACTAGCATCCATACGTGTCATGCCATGCCTTGAGTGTCATGAGATGCTATGCCATGCGTGTAATGCGATGCCATGCCATGCGTGTAATTCGATGGGATGAGAGACCCTTCCCTATGCAATGCATGATCATCTTGTCCTTGCCAAAAGCGAAGTGAAACATATCGTAGGATATGCCCCACCTCTACATCTTGTCCTTGAAAACATCGGTAAATCACGTCGTTTCATGCCGTGCTCGTGTAATCGTGTACACACTTGCGATGGAAATTAAATATGACATTTTGGGGAATTCACAATACATTGCACATTACCATATATACAAGTAATAAATTAAACAATTTAGGGTAAGTGCGAAAGCACACTGTCATAACCTTAGCAATTTCCATAAATGTTTAAGCATGCATTTTCTTTATTTATTATTCTTTTCATTCATCTTGGCATTTCATCAAACATGGTGTGTTCATTATTGATTTACCCTACAACATGCTTTTCTAGATGGATTTTACTCAAATCATGCATGTATGTTCATTATTGGAACAATGCCCTCCCCATCTTAATCATCACAACACAACCATTGGCATCCAATCGCCCATTCCATCTCGATTCACCATTCACAACCATCCATCTCATAGCACATGTGGAAATAAAGGAAAACAAAGGGAAATAAAGGGAAAAGAGGAACTATAACTAGGAGGGTAGCAAGAAGTACCAACCTTGAACAATGAGGGGAGAAACCCCTTTCCAAAACGACCGTGTAGCTGCTGCCCTAGCTTGGAGAACGCTCTCCACGAGTGTTTGAGCCGTGATCTTGGAGAAGAGCCGAGCTTGAAGTAATCTAGGGTTTCAAAACCCTTTGATTTCTCTTCCAAAGACAAGCCCTAGGTTGGAATCACCTTCTCCCCTTTCTCCTATTCTCTCAAACTCTCTAAGTGTCGAATGATGCCCTAAAGGCTCGGGCAAGACTCTTAAGGTAAGAGTAAACCGACCAAAAGACCATAATACCCTTACTGAAATTTCTGCAAAAACGCGAGTACCGAGCGATCGGTGTTAATGACCGATCGATCGGTTTCATAACCGAGCGATCGGTTAAAATTTCACTCTCTGGAAAATTTTTCCATACAAAAATCTTGACCAGTCGATAGCCTCCGAGCGATCGGTTTTGGACCGATCGATCGCTCCATGGACCGAGCGATCGGTTGTCTGCAGGTCCAAACTGTTTTGGCCATAACTTTTGACTCGTTCGTCCGATTTTGACGATTCAACTTGCGTTGGATTCGTACTTTGAAAATGAACATTTCTGATGTTTCAGAATTTCTAATTTCTTCCTTATTTATTAATTATACCTCTTTAAAGGAAAAATGGCAATGAAACTGTCATGCATTAAATGTGAAAAAGTCTGGGGCTCTACAAAAAACCTCTAAGTATATATACATGATCCAAGTTTTGCACAAAGAAACCAAAAGAAGGTGTGGACATGCCTACCAAAATACATACATATAATCTCTGAAGCTCACAACCACAAATCACTCACTCAGAATCCACCACCATCTTGTAGTAACCCTCTACCGGAGGTTCCTCCACAGGTTCCTCAACATATTCCTCTTCTACCCAAGGGCTCGGAGTACAAATATCAAAAGGAGCAGCCGCTCCGCTATCACCTGCCGACATAAGAAGTACGGCTGAGCATGGAATACTCAGTGGGTACCAAACACTAACCAATAGTCATGGCGTAACAATAGTAATGTATAAAGCAGAAAACAATTCATATTATAATGAGGAAGTAAAGCAGTTTATATTCATGCTTCCGTCACATAAAAGCTAATAAATCTCTTGAAATCATCGTGCACTTGACTTAAAATACCCATTGCGTGCTTGAAAAACTTGTCATGCTTATCTTGCTTGATCTTGTCGAGCGTGCCATGTCATGCGTGTCATGCGTGCTTGATTGGAATTTAACTTGCTCATGTACTTGTGAGTTTCACTTGCGAGATGCGCTTGTGAGATGCACTTGAGAGGGAAGGGAGACCCTTCTTTCATGCTATGCCTTGAGAGGGAAGGGAGACCCTTCTTTCATGATATGCACTTGATAGGGAAGGGAGACCCTTCTTTATGATATGCACTTGATAGGGAAGGGAGACCCTTCTTTATGATATGCACTTGATAGGGAAGGGAGACCCTTCTTTATGAATGCTTGTCTTGTTCTTGTCAAAAGCGAGGCAAAACATGTCGTAAGACATGTCCCACCTCTAAACCTTATTTTTGAAAATGCCGATAAACCATGTCATGCATGCCGTGCTCGTGAGATTGTGTATATACTTGCATTTGGAACTAAATATGACATTTGGGGATTTCAACAACACATAGCATATCAACAATTGAACGATAAATAATTATGCAATTTGAGGAAAATGAGGAATCACACTCTCATATTCCCTAGCAATTTCATAAGTGTTTGGGTATGCATTTCTTAATTTATAACTCATTTTATTCACCTTGGCATTTCATCAAACACGTAGTGTGTACATTATTCGGTAGAGCCTACATCATACTTTTCTAGGTGGATTTATATTCACAACACACAAGTATGTTTATTATTTGTACAATACCCTTCCCATTTCATTCATCACATCATTCACACGGCATCCATCGTCCAACATCCATTCTCACACCACTTCCATCACATCTCCTATTAGGTTCGTACATTAGGGAAATAACAAAGAAGAAAGGAAGAAAAGGTATGAACTAGGCGGGTAGTAAAAGGTACCGACCTTATAGAAGTGAGGAAAACCCTCCAAACGTTCGTGGAGTTGCTGCCCTAGCTTGGGGAAAGTGCACCTCACGAGTGCTTGGACCGTGAACTTGAAGGAGTACAAGATTGTGGTGACCTAGGGTTCTTAAACCCTTTGATTTCCTTCTCAAAAGCAAACCCTAGGTTAGAATCTCCTTTCGCTTCTCTCCTTAGCTCTCAAATAACCTAAGTGTGTTGGATGAGCCCACAAGACTCAGGCAAGCCTTCTAGACAAAAGGTATAACACCCAAATGCCGAAAATACCCTTAATGAAATTCTGCAAAACACGATACACCGATCGATCGGTGGGTAATACCGAGTGATCGGTGTTCTTGACTGAGCTCTCGGTCAAAAACATGCTCTCTGGAAAATTTTCTCATACAAAAAAGTTAACCAGTCGATAGCTACCGATCGACCGGTTGTGGACCGATTGATCGCTGCAATGGACCGAGCGATCGGTTGTTGACCGATCGATCCCTCTAGTGACCGAGTGATCGGTTCTCTGCAGGTTTTTCACTAGGTCCATTTTTCATCCATTCCCACAAAGGTTTCCAATTCTCAAGGTTTCCAATTCTCATTTCATGAAATCGGATATTACAAAGGTATCATGTCTTGACACGCATTCCAAGACATGAGCAAAAGTTCCGGGGCTCTACATCCTCCCCCCCTTACAAAAATTTCGTCATCGAAATTTAGACGATACTTGCATTACAATACCAAACAAAATTACATGTCACACTCAAAAAACTATTGAAACAATTCTGGGTACTTTGCTTTGACTTCGGCTTCACGATGCCATGTAGCTTCTTCTCGAGCATGATGTTGCCATTGCACGAGAACTAGTGGAATAGTTTTGTTACGAAGGACTTAATCTCTCCGATCCAATATATGAACCGGCTTCTCAACCAAAGTGAGATCCTCTCGAATTTCCAACGGTTCCAACTCTAGGACATGCGAAGGGTCTACGATGTACTTCTAAAGCATAGACACATGAAAAATGTTGTGAACCGCGGTCATGTGAGGTGGAAGAGCTACCCTGTAAGCAACTTCACCAACTCACGTGATGATCTCAAACGGGCCAACATATCGAGGACTAAGCTGGCCTCGCCTGCCAAATCTCATAACTCCTTTGCTAGGAGATACCTTCACAAAGACTTGATCCCCAACCTGGAATTCTAAATCCCTACGACGCGTGTCCTCATAGCTCTTTTGACAATCTTGAGCGACTTTCAACCGATCCCGGATGATCTTGACTATACTCGCAGTTTGCTCAATCAACTCCGGACCTAAGACCTTTCTCTCCCCTACCTCATTTCAATAGAGAGGAGACCTGCAGCTTCGCCCAAACAAGGCCTCAAATGGAGTCATTTAGATGTTCGCCTGGTAGCTGTTATTGTAGGCGAATTCAACCAAAGGCAAGTGTCCTTCCCAACTGCCCTTGAAATCCAAAATACATGCCCGAAGCATGTCTTTTATGACTTGGTTCACCCTCTCATTTGTCCATCCGTCTATTGATGATAAACAGTGCTGAAATCAAGTCGGGAACCGATATCTTCCTGAAAAATTTTCCAGCATCTTGATGTGAATCTTGGATCCCGATCTGACGCAATACTGACTGGCACCCCGTGTAACCTAACCACTTCCTTGATATATATTGCTACCAACTGACCAGAGTTGAAGGTAGTCCGGTAAGACAAGAAGTGTGCGGACTTTGTTAAACGACCCACCACAACCCATATCGCATCTGAGTTCCATGCCGTTTTTGGCAAACCAACAATGAAGTCCATGGATATGTGCTCCTACTTCCACTCAGGAATCAAGAGATATTGCAATAGACCCGCCGGTCTCAAGTGCTCTGCCTTCACCTGTTGGCACACCAAGCACCGTGCCACATTCTCCGCAACATCCCTCTTCATATTCCTCCACCAAAAGTGATTCTTGAGGTTCCCGTACATCTTTGTACCCCCAGGATGAACTATGTACTTCGAGCGGTGGGCCTCATCCAAAATCCCTCGTCGAAGATCCGTATTGGCGGGGACACAAAGTCCTCCCTTGAATGTAATAGCACCCTGGCTAATGAGAGAGAAGTCCTCACTACCCATAGCAACTTCCTTGTCCCAGAAAGCCAACAATTCAGCATCCGTGGCTTGATACTCTTGGATCAAATCTATAATGTACGGCCAAACCGTGACATTAGCCAAGATAGGACTACGGACATAATAATTCACACTGATGTCCAGATTCACCAAATCTTCTAGTAGTCTCCACTCCTGCACCAACATGTGTGCCAACAGACCCGGAGGTCTTCTACTCAACGCGACTGCTACAACGTTTGCTTTGCCCAGGTGGTATTGGATGGTGCACTCGTCTTTCAGAAATTTCATTTAACACCGCTGCCTCAGATTTAGCTCCTTTTGGGAAAAGGGATACTTGAGGCTCTTGTGATCCATGAACACATAGAATTGTACCCCATAAAGGTAATGTCTCCAAATCTTGAGTGCAAACACGACTACGGCAAGTTCCAAGTCGTGCGTGGGATAATTCTTTTCATGCTCCTTCAATTGCCTTGATGCATAGGCAATAACTTTCTTGTACTGCATAAGGACACACCCAAGTCCAACGTGCGAGGCATCACTCTACACCTCATAACCACCACGTCTGAATGGCACAATAAAGATGGGGGCTGTGGTAAGCCTCTTCTTCAGTTCTGTGAAATTGATCTCGCACTTATCGCTCCATACGAACTTCGCATTCTTCCAACCTAAGGAAACTGCATATCTCGGTAACACTCTTGGGCCTTGCCCAACTCACGACTGCCTCTATCTTCTTCGGATCTATCAAAATGCCTTTCGCGGATACAACATGGCCTAGGAATACCACCTCTTCCAACCAAAACTCACACTTGTTAAGTTTGGCGTACAGCTTGTGCTCTCTCAGCATTTCCTAAGCAAGGCAAAGGTCTCGCATGTGATCTTCCCGTGTCTGGGAATACACCAAGATATCATCGACAAACACGATCACGATCACTCACAAGGCTATGATTATCGCATGACTCACACGATTTTGGTTTCAGATTTCATCATATGTGTTATTTCACGGTTTCCACGCTTTGATACGTTTTAAGGATTTCATTCTCCATGATTTGCATACTTTATGCTATTATTGCTTTATTGTTAGTAGTATGTATACGCTGAGTATTCAACGCTCAGCCGATATTTGTTGTCATCAACAGGTGCTTGGGTTCCTTTCGACTTATGTGGTTGAAAGCCTTGGGTAGAGGAAGACTATTACAACTCGGAGCCTTCTATAGACCACTATTAGGATGATGGCTCATTAGATAGGCGTCACGACCTCGACTTTTGTTGACAGACTCAGAAGAATATGATATTTTGTTAAGCGAGAGTGTGTCGCGACCCAAAACCCACCCTAGGAGTTAGAGTGAACTTTGGACGACTAATCATGGCTTACATGACTTGCTTGACAAACCAACCTGCAAAAACCCACAGAGCATATACAATAGAGGATGACAGCGGAAACATAACTATAAAACACAGCGGAAGTCTAACAACCTCTAAGTATATACACATGGTCCAAGTTTAAAACAAAGAAATCAAACAAAGAAAGTGTGAACATGCCCGCCAAAATACATGGATATAATCACTCATGCTCACCCACAGCTAATCCACTCAGAATCTAACACCACCTACTGAAAACCCTCTACGGGAGGTTCCTCCAAAGGCTCCTCGACGTACTCCTCCTCCACCCATGAACCAGGAGCACAATCATCAAATGGAGCAGCAGCTCCCTCAGAACCTGCCGACATAAGAAGTACGGCTGAGCATGGAATACTCAGCGGGTACTAAATACTAACCAACAGTCATAGTATACAGATAGCGTACATAAAGTAGGAAACAAATCGCATATATAGAACAGGAACAATTTATATCATGCAAGGAAGTAAAGCAATTTATATTCATGCTTGCATTCAAAAAGACTGATAAAACCCTTGAAAACATCGTGCACTTGACTTGACTTGAAATACCCTTTGCGTGATTGGGAACTTGTTAACCATGTCATGCTTGTCATGCTTGTCATGCTTGCATCATGCGTGCCATGTCATGTCATGAGTGTCATGCGAGTATCATGCTTGCTTGTTCATAATTTAAACATGTTCACATGCCTAGTTACCGTTCATAGTCAGTCGTAACTAGTACCCTATATGCAGATGGGTATGCCTAGTTGCCGTTCATAGCCCGTCGCAACTAGCATCCATGCGGAATGTGAATGCCTAGTTGCCGTTCATAGCCCGTCGCAACTAGCATCCATGCGTGTAATGCCATGAAGAGTTATGCGTGTCATGTGATGCTATGCTATGCGTGTCATGCCATGCTATGCTATGCGTGTCATGCGATGCTATGCATGTCATGCGAGGGGATGGGAGACCTTTCCCTATGCAATGCATGATTGTCTTGCCCTTGTCAAAAGTGAAGTGAAACATATCTTAGGATATGCCCCACCTCTACGTCCCATACTTAAAACATCGGTAAATCACATCAATTCATGCGTGCTCGTGAGATCGTGTGCATACTTGCATTTGGAATTAAATATGGCAATTTGGGGTAATTCCCAAAGCATAGCATATAACAATTTAAGTGAGTAATAATCTACGCATTTTAAGGAATGTAAGAAACACACTATCATGAACCCTAACAAATTTCAAGAGCAATTAAGCGTGGGTTCCCTCAATTTATCATTTATTTTGTTCACCTTGGCATTTCATCAAACATGCGGTGTGTTCATTATTCACATAAACCTAGATCATGCTTTTCTAGGTGGGTTATGCTCACATCACACTTGTATGTTCATTATTAGTACAATGCCCTTTCCCATTTGTTCATCACATCATCCACACGGCATCCATTCGCCAACATCCATCTCCATTCACCATTCATACCACCAATCTCATAACACATATATAAGTGAAGGAAAACAAGGAGAAACATAGGAAAAAGGGAAGCTATAACTAGGAGGGTAGTAAGAAGTACCGACCTTGAAGAAATGAGGAAGAAACCCCTTCCAAAAATGACCGTGAGGTGCTGCCCTAGCTTGGGGAACGCTCTCCACGAGTGCTTGAGCCGTCATCTTGGAGAAAAACCGGACTTGAAGTGATCTAGGGTCTCAAAACCCCTTTGATTCTTCTCCAAAAGCAAAACCCTAGCTTAGGAAACCCTTTCTCCTCTCTTCTAATCCCCCAAATCCTCTAAGTGTTGAGAATGAGCCCTAAAGGCTCGGGTTAAACTCTTAAGGTAAAAGTGAACCGACCAAAAGACCATAATACCCTTACTGAAATTTCTGCAAAAACACGAGTGCCGAACACGTTGAGCTGTGAATAGTGCCAAACACGTTGTGCTGTGAATAGTGCCGAACACGTTGTGCTGTGAATAGTGCTGAACACGTTGTGCTGTGAATAGTGCCAAACACGTTGTGCTGTGAGTAGTGCCGAACACGTTGTGCTGTGATTAGTGCCAAACACGTTGTGCTGTGAATAGTGCCGAGCTCGTTGTCTGTTGTCTTATGTACAACGTGCCCGTTATGAGCTGTACAACGTACCCGTTGTCTGTTGCACAACGGATGCACAACGTATACGTTATCAGAGCTAGAGCTACGTTATCAGAGTACGTTGTCTATGCGTTGTCTGTGCCTTATCAGAGCACGTTATCTGAGCTATGTCCTTAGTGCCTTCCGAGCTACGTCCTTAGGGCCTTCCGAGCTACGTCTTTAGTGCATAACCGAGCGATCGATTGCCTGCAGGTCCAGACTGTTTTGGCCATATCTTTTGACTCGTTCGTCCAATTTTGACGATTCAACTTGCGTTGGGTTCATACTTCGAAAAGGAACATTTCTAAAGTTTTGGAATTTCCAATTTCTTCCTTATTTATTAATTATACCTCTTTAAAGGCAAAATGGCAAAGAAAGTGTCATGCATTAAATGTGAAAAGGTCCGGGGCTCTACATCCTCCCCCCCTTACAAAAATTTCATCCTCGAAATTTAGACGCTACTTGCATTACAAACCAAAAAGAAAATTTCAAGTCATATACAAACTTATACAAAAACTCATTCAATTAATTCTAGGTACTTTGCTTTGACTTCGGCTTCACGCTCCCATGTAGCTTCTTCCCGAGCATGGTGTTGCCATTGCACAAGAACCAAAGGGATTGTCTTGTTGCGAAGCACCTGATCTCTTCGATCCAAAATCGGAACCGGCTTTTCAATCAAGGTAAGGTCCTCTCGAATCTCCAACGGTTCCAAGTCTATGACATGCGAAGGATCCGCAATGTACTTCCGAAGCATAGACACATGGAAGACGTTGTGAACTGCGGCCATGTGAGGTGGGAGAGCTACCCTGTAAGCAACCTTACCAACTTGTGTGATAATCTCAAAAGGCCCAACATACCGAGGACTGAGCTTGCCTCGCTTTCCAAATCTCATGATCCCTTTGCTAGGAGATACTTTCACAAAAACTTGATCCCCAACTTGAAATTCCAAGTCCCTACGGCGCGTGTCCGCATAACTTTTCTGGCGATCGTGAGCGGCTTTCAATCGATCCCGAATGATCTTAACTGTGCGTGCAGTTTGCTCAATCAACTCCGGACCAAGTACTTTCCTTTCTCCAACCTCATCCCAATAGAGAGGAGACCTACAACTTCGCCCATACAAGGCCTCAAATGGTGCCATTTGGATACTCGCCTGATAGCTGTTATTATAGGCGAATTCAACCAAAGGCAAGTGCTCTTCCCAACTGCCTCTGAAATCCAACATACAAGCCCGAAGCATGTCTTCAATGACTTGGTTCACTCTCTCGGTTTGTCCATCCGTCTGTGGATGAAAAGCGGTGGTGAAATCAAGTCGGGAACCCATAGCCTCCTGGAAGCTTTTCTAGAATCGTGATGTGAATCTTGGATCCCGATCTGACACAATACTAACGGGCACTCTGTGCAACCTCACCACTTCCTTGATGTACAAAGCGGCTAACTGACTAGAGTTGAAAGTAGTTCGGTAAGGTAAGAAGTGAGCGGACTTCGTCAAACGATCCACTACTACCCATATCGCATCTGAGCCCCTTGCCGTCTTTGGCAAGCCAACTATGAAATCCATGGATATGTTCTCCCATTTCCACTCAAGAATCGGAAGGGACTGTAATAGACCTGCGGGCCGCATGTGTTCTGCTTTTACCTGTTGACACACCAAGCACCGTGCTACATATTCCGCAACCTCCCTCTTCATATTCCGCCACCAAAAGTGACTCTTGAGGTTCCGGTACATCTTTGTACCCCCTGGATGCACTGTGTACTTCGAATGGTGTGCTTCATCCAAAATCTCTCTTCCAAGATCTACATTGGCTAGGACGCACAGCCTTCCCTTGAATATGATAGCACCCCGACTAGTGAGAGAGAAGTCCTCACTACCCTTAGCAACTTCCTTGTCCCGATAAGCCAACAATTCAGCATCCGTGGCTTGGTATTCTTGGATCAAATCTAAAATGTATGGCCGAACCGTGACATTTGCCAAGATAGGACTACAAACAGAGTCATTCACACTAATGTCCAGATTTGCCAAGTCTTCAAGTAGCTTCCATTCCTGCACTAACATGCATGCTAATAACCCCAGAGGTCTTCTACTCAAAGCATCAGCCACTACATTTACTTTACCCGGGTGGTATTGAATGGTACAATCATAGTCTTTCAAAAATTCCATCCAACGCCGTTGCCTTAGATTAAATCCTTTTGGGAAAAGAGGTACTTGAGGCTCTTGTGGTCCGTATACACATAGAATTCCACCCCGTATAAGTAATGTCGCCAGATCTTGAGTGCAAACACGACTGCGGCAAGCTCTCAGTCGTGCGTGGGGTAATTCTTCTCATGCTCCTTCAATTGCCTCGATGCATAGGCAATGACTTTCTTGTGCTGCATGAGTACACACCCAAGTCCAACGTGTGAGGCATCACTATACACCTCATACCCATAAGGTCCAGATGGCACAGTAAGGACAGGGGCTGTAGTAAGCCTCTTCTTCAGTTCCGTGAAACTGATCTCGCACTTATCACTCCATACAAACTTGGCGTTCTTCCTTGTCAGGTAAGTGAGCGGTGCTGCAAGGCTAGAGAAACCCTCTACGAATCTCCTGTAGTAGCCTGCCAACCCAAGAAAGCTGCGTATCTCGGTAACACTCTTGGACCTCGCCCAACTCATAATCGCTTCGATCTTCTTTGGATCTACCGAGATACCTTCTGCAGAAACAACGTAGCCTAGGAATGCCACCTCTTCCAACCAAAACTCACACTTGCTAAGTTTGGCGTATAGCTTGTGCTCTCTTAGCTTTTCCAAAGCAAGGAATAGGTCGCGTGTGTGATCTTCCCGTGTCTGGGAATAGACCAAAATGTCATCAACAAATACAATCACGCACCTATCAAGTTATGGCCGGAACACCTGGTTCATCAAATCCATAATGGCTGCCGGCGCGTTCGTGAGTCCAAAAGGCATCACCAAGAACTCGTAGTGTCCATACCGAGTCCTGAAAGCAGTTTTGGGAACATCTTCCACCTTAATCTTCAACTGGTGATAACCCGATCGAAGGTCTATCTTCGAGAAAAATCTCGCTCCCTTCAACTGATCGAACAAGTCATCAATCCTAGGCAAGGGATACCTATTCTTTATAGTGACTTTGTTCAATTGCCTGTAATCGACGCACATCCGCATCGAGCCATCTTTCTTCTTAACAAACAACACCGGGGCACCCCACGGTGAGACACTTGGTCGAATGAAACCAAGACCTTGTAATTCTTCCAACTGAGTCTTTAACTCTTTGAGTTCAATAGGGGCCATTCTATACGGAGCCCTGAAAACAGGAGCTGTGCCTGGTGCAAGCTCGATCACAAACTCAATCTCCCTGTCTGGAGGCAATCCTGGCAACTCCTTTGGAAATACATCCAGGAACTCACTCACAACCCGAATAGTCGATGAGTCCTTTGCCTCGGGGTTAGCTAAGCTCAACGCCGCAAAACGAGCAATATATCTACTTTTCAACCCGTGAAAGTGGAATGGTTTTCCTTCTACTGGCTTGAAGAGTACCATTTTCTCAAAGCAAGCTACATGCCCATGATGTGCTGCTAACCAATCCATTCCCAATAAAACATCAAAGTCTTGGAATCCAAGGACGATGAGATCAACCGCCAACTCGTGGCTTCCAACTTGGACCACACTATTTCTATACACTTTATCTGCCAATACTGTCTTGCCGAGAGGAGTTGAAATGGCTAACTCCGGTTCTAGCTGACTTGGCTCTACAAAAAAGCCTTCTGAAAAACTCGGCGAGACAAATGAATGAGTAGACCCGGTATCAATCAACACTCGAGCCAAATACTCATTGACTAGTAGGGTTCCTGAAATTTTAACTAGCTAAGTTAATCCATGCATCAACAATGTATACATATAGGCATTTGTATATATAACATGCCATATACGTACACAAAGAATAATACATAATAATTTAATTTGTATTAGTTGTATAATACTAATATACATCACATCAAGTCATCAGAGTATTCATCACATTATACTTATACTTTAGTGTTCTAGCGTACCTAGGACCCGTACTTGGTTAAAGCAACCATTTTAGACTAAGACTAAAGTTTAGTCTCAAACTTGGAACCAGACTCGCTCCCGACTCACTTCCTTCCTAACTTGTTTCCTAACATATGCTCTTGTCAAGCCGTGGTATAAGATTCTAAGTGACCCTAGAGACCTAAAGCCTAAGCTCTGATACCACTTCTGTCGAGACCCAAAACCCACCCTAGGAGTTAGAGTGAACTTTGGACGACTAATCATGGCTTACATGAATTGCTTGACAAACCAACCTGCAAAAACCCACAGAGCATATACAATAGAGGATGACAGCGGAAACATAACTATAAAACACAGCGGAAGTCTAACAACCTCTAAGTATATACACATGGTCCAAGTTTAATACAAAGAAATCAAACAAAGAAAGTGCGGACATGCCCGCCAAAATACATGGATATAATCACTCATGCTCACCCACAGCTAATCCACTCAGAATCTAACACTACCTACTGATAACCCTCTACGGGAGGTTCCTCCAAAGGCTCCTCGACGTACTCCTCCTCCACCCATGGACCAGGAGCACAAAATCAAATGGAGCAGCAGCTCCCTCAGAACCTGCCGACATAAGAAGTACGGCTGAGCATGGAATACTCAGCGGGTACTAAATACTAACCAACAGTCATAGTATACAGATAGCATACATAAAGTAGGAAACAAATCGCATATATAGAACAGGAACAATTTATATCATGCAAGGAAGTAAAGCAATTCATATTCATGCTTGCATTCAAAAAGACTGATAAAACCCTTGAAAACATCGTGCACTTGACTTGACTTGAAATACCCTTTGCGTGATTGGGAACTTGTTAACCGTGTCATGCTTGCATCATGCGTGCCATGTCATGTCATGAGTGTCATGCGAGTATTATGCTTGCTTGTTCATAATTTAAACATGTTCACATGCCTAGTTGCCGTTCATAGTCCGTCGCAACTAGTACCCTATATACAGATGGGTATGCCTAGTTGCCATTCATAGCCCGTCGCAACTAGCATCCATGCGGAATGTGAATGCCTAGTTGCCGGTCATAGCCCGTCGCAACTAGCATCCATGCGGAATGTGAATGCCTAGTTGCCGTTCATAGCCCGCCACAACTAGCATCCATGCGTGTAATGCCATGCAGAGTTATGCGTGTCACGTGATGCTATGCTATGCGTGTCATGCCATGCTATGCTATGCGTGTCATGCGATGCTATGCATGTCATGCGAGGGGATGGGAGACCTTTCCCTATGCAATGCATGATTGTCTTGCCCTTGTCAAAAGCGAAGTGAGACATATCTTAGGATATGCCCCACCTCTACGTCCCATACTTAAAACATCGGTAAATCACGTCATTTCATGCGTGCTCGTGAGATCGTGTGCATACTTGCATTTGGAATTAAATATGGCAATTTGGGGTAATTCCCAAAGCATAGCATATAAAAATTTAAGTGAGTAATAATCTACGCATTTTAAGGAATGTAAGAAACACACTATCATGAACCCTAACAAATTTCAAGAGCAATTAAGCGTGGGTTCCCTTAATTTATCATTTATTTTGTTCACCTTGGCATTTCATCAAACATGGGGTGTGTTCATTATTCACTTGAACCTAGATCATGCTTTTCTAGGTGGGTTATGCTGACATCACACTTGTATGTTCATTATTAGTACAATGCCCTTTCCCATTCGTTCATCACATCATCCACACGGCATCCATTCGCCAACATCCATCTCCATTCACCATTCATACCACTAATCTCATAACACATATATAAGTGAAGGAAAACAAGGAGAAACAAAGGAAAAAGGGAAGCTATAACTAGGAGGGTAGTAAGAAGTACCGATCTTGAAGAAATGAGGAAGAAACCCCTTCCAAAAACGACCGTGAGGTGCTGCCCTAGCTTGGGGAACGCTCTCCACGAGTGCTTGAGCCGTGATCTTGGAGAAAAACCGGACTTGAAGTGATCTAGGGTCTCATAACCCCTTTGATTCTTCTCCAAAAGTAAAACCCTAGCTTAGGAAACCCTTTCTCCTCTCTTCTATTCCCCCAAATCCTCTAAGTGTTGAGAACGAGCCCTAAAGGCTCGGGTTAAACTCTTAAGGTAAGAGTGAACCGACCAAAAGACCATAATACCCTTACTGAAATTTCTGCAAAAACACGAGTGACGAACACGTTGAGCTGTGAATAGTGCCAAACACGTTGTGCTGTTAATAGTGCCGAACACGTTGTGCTGTGAATAGTGCCAAACACGTTGTGCTGTGAATAGTGCTGAACACGTTGTGCTATGAATAGTGCCAAACACGTTGTGCTGTGAATAGTACCGAGCTCGTTGTCCGTTGTCTTATGTACAACGTGCCCGTCGTGAGCTGTACAACGTACCCGTTGTCTGTTGCACAACGGATGCACAACGTATACGTTATCAGAGCTAGAGCTACGTTATCAGAGTACGTTGTCTATGCGTTGTCTGTGCCTTATCAGAGCACGTTGTCAGAGCACGTTATCAGAGCTACGTCCTTAGTGCCTTCCGAGATACGTCCTTAGCGCCTTCCAAGCTACGTCCTTAGTGCCTTCCGAGCTACGTCCTTAGTGCATAACCGAGCGACCGATTGCCTGTAAGTCCAAATGTTTTGGCCATATCTTTTGACTCGTTCGTCCGATTTTGACGATTCAACTTGTGTTGGGTTCGTACTTCGAAAAGGAACATTTCTGACGTTTCAGAATTTCCAATTTCTTCCTTATTTATTAATTATACCTCTTTAAAGGCAAAATGGCAACGAAAGTGTCATGCATTAAATGTGAAAAGGTCCGGGGCTCTACAGAGTGGGACTTATCCACTCCACATTTTGGATCTGTATATGTATACACATTTTGTCCGTTCAAACTTGGACCGAGTAATAGGAGTGTTTAGTTATGTTTTGGCTTCTGCTACGTTAATTATATTTTTGCTTCCGCTATATGTTTTAAATCGTTTCCACTATGTATGTCTGTGTACTCTGACAGGTTTTTCATGTGCCTTACGTATCATATGGGATGTATGATACTGCGGTCACGAGCAAGAGTATCCCTAACTCCTAGGGGGTATTTTGGGTCTCGACACAACTTAGGTGGGCCCTACTCCCACACGCCCTTTAGGGTTCCGAACCCTATTAAGTCACTTTTTTGATCTTTTATCAAATTCCCCAATAGGTCCTATCCATTTGGTTTTTCGCATCCAATGTGATTCCACCTTTTAGAGCTTCACTATACCATATAGTGTTTACTTAGAGAAATTAATTAATTTAATTATAAATTAAATTAAATACTTTAAGAAAGTCCTTGTGTGTGAGATCTAAAGGGATTTCCTATTTCAGGTTGTGGGACCAAGTACTTCACCTTTTTGATTCAAGCATTGTTACTAGGAAACACCTTTCCTATCACTCCATTAAGATTATAGAATTTCCTCTATATCCCTGGACTTCCACCAATCACAATAATGTCCATTAACACATTGTGATTAACCTCCAGAAATTAGAGAATTGCTTGTAAGTACCATCTCACAATATATTTACAAATAAATCCTTCCACATTCTGATATCACTTGTAAGCTTCTGGGATTCGAACAATTCTACTGTGTAGTCCCTAGCTTATGTATAGAACCCTTTCTCATGATTACTATTTCATTGAACTGAACCTCCAAAACATTTTTGAAGAAACATTAGAAAAGAACTGACATATATATATTTATATATACTTTTCCATATTGAAAATATCAACTTCGATAAAAACCATTTTACCAAAAAGCACCAGTACTGGATTTAACAGTTCAGTTCATCAAGTATCACCTTGATATCATTATGCTTGAACCGGAATCTTGAAACAATCCAAGCTTGAGGTGATCTAGGGTTCACAAACCCTTTGATTTCTTCTCCAAAAATCAAACCTAGGTTAGGAAAACCCTTTCTCTTCTCTCATTAGCTCTCGAACGTTCTAAGTCTTGAGAATGAGCCCTAAAGGCTCGGACAACCCTTAAGAGGAAAGAGTGAAACGTCCAAAAGACGAAAACACCCTTAATGAAATTTCTGTAAAAACACGAAGACCGAGGGATTGGTGTTTATGACTGATCGATCGGTTGCCTACCGAGCGATCGGTGAATTGACTGAGCTCTCGACCAAAAATCAACTCTCTGGAAAATTTCCACATACAAATTTTTTGACTAGTCGATAGCCTCCGATCGATCGGTTTTGGACCGATCGATCGCTCTATGGACCGAGCGATCGCTCCATGGACCGAGCGATCGGTGGTCTGTAGGTTTTGACACAGAGACCAATTTTCACCCATTTCCACTACTTGGACCCATTCACATAATCACAGGCAAGCACGCATGACATGCATGACATGACACGATATACAAGAATCAAGCAAGATAGACAAGACGAGTTTTCAAGCACGAAAATGGTACCTTAAGTCAAGTCAAGTGCACGGTTGTTTCAAGGGTTTTATCAGCTTTTTACAAAATGCAAGCATGATTATAAATTGCTTTACTTCCTTGTATGAAATGAATTGTTCCCGTACTTCTTATATCGGCTTTTATGAATGCAGTCATGATTATATACTGCTTTACTTTATTGTTATGATATGAATTATTCCTGCTTGATATGTGTGAATTGTTTCCTGCTCTATGTATCGCTATCTGTATGCTATGACTGTTGGTTAGTATTTGGTGAACGCTGAGTATTCCATGCTCAGCCGTACGTTTATGTCGGCAGGTTCTGAGGGAGCTGCTCCTCTATTCGATGTCTCTGCTCCTGGCCCTTGGGTGGAGGAGGAGTACGTTGAGGAACCTTTAGAGGAACCTCCGGTCGAGGGTTACTATTAGATGGTAGTACTGTCACGCCCCAAAATACCCCCTAGGAGTTAAGGGATACTTTAGAGGTGACTACGTGTACCTGTCAAACCATCCTGTAATGTAAGAGGCTAAACATAATATAATACAATGATAATCAGAGCGCGGAAACTAAACATAAGTGCGGAAGCATAAGCCAACTTTTTCTTTTCTTCTATAACTCCAAATAGTATTCCAAGTTAACATATACCAAATACAATCAAAGTAAAGGTGGACATGCCCACCTATCAAAATACAAAAAGGAACTCTCTAACCCTCTCCTCTCAACAGTAGTCGAGGTATGGCCACACATCCAAGTCTCCATCCTCCAGAGACTCCCATGGAATAGGTGGCTCCCTCTCCTCTATATACTCCTCCTCGACCCAAGGCTCGGGGTCGAGGACATCCACAGTACCTGCCGACATAAAAGTACGGCTGAGCATGGAATACTCAGCGAGTACAAACTACTAGCTAACCATAACAATAGCGAAAGCATAACAACAGTGAGCAATACAAGATATTAATTTAAAGCAATAGTGAAAGCATAAGATACATAGCCATATCTTGACATGCGTGTATGAATGCAAAAACCTCGGTAAAACTCATGTCTCGGAAACCTTTTTCGTGTCTCGGTCAAATCATGTATGTGTGTCGTGTCTTGTCTTGTATTTCATGTCTTGATTTGTTCTTGACTTGTATACTTGTGAGCTAGAGACTAGCACCCTTCCTTAGGCTACCAACCTCCTTGTCATGTTCTTGTTCCATTTCTCTTGTGAGCCAGAGGCTAGCGCCCTTCCTTGGGCTACCAACCTCCTTGTCATGTTCTTGTTCCATTTCTCTTGTGAGCCAGAGGCTAGCGCCCTTCCTTGGGCTACCAACCTCCTTGTCATGTTCTTGTTCCATTTCTCTTGTGAGCCAGAGGCTAGCACCCTTCCTTGGGCTACCAACCTCCTTGTCATGTTCTTGTTCCATTTCTCTTGGGAGCCAGAGGCTAGCACCCTTCCTTGGGCTACCAACCTCCTTGTCATGTTCTTGTTCCATTTCTCTTGTGAGCCAGAGGCTAGCACCCTTCCTTTGGCTACTAACCTGCTTGTCATGTTCTTGATTCATCATATACAAATACAATCTTGGAAAAACCCGGTTTCATGCATGCATGTGTGGTGTGTGTAGCACTTGTAATATCATGGTGACAATATGACATGAAGAGTAGTGTATAGCAATTCAATCCACAGTATAACCATCTAGGAATTTGAGTAATCTACGTAGCATTTGAATAGTTCATCATTCATAAGAACACATGCATAAGGCCTACTTTCATTTTCTTCATTTATGTCATTTATTCCTAGTTTAGGCATTTTGTCAAACACATAACATGCAAGGTTCCTTAATGGTTCATCTTCTTCTTTTTAGTGCCTACTTTCCATCCAAAAATCAAGGTATGTTCATTATTGGTAAAATGCCCATCCTCCATTTTCCATTCTTCACACCACACATTCATACACCATACATTCGGCGTCCCATCGCCTCAATCAACCTCTCATCCATGCATCCACACCAATTTCCTCACCTTGTTTATATTTAGTGAATATGATACATTTCATAAGGGAGAAATACATAGTAGCAAAATCATATAGTTCATAGAAAAACTAGGTTATTGTTAGGGGAAGTTAGTAAGGTGTACTAACCTTGAATCAAGGCTTGATCCTTGGTAGGGACCTTGATTGAAACTCCAACTTGAAAGATGAAGCCTTTGCTTGAAAGAAGCTTGAGTTGGGGAAGAAATCCCTTTCAAAAACGTGAGTGAGGGCTGCCCTAGCTTTGAGAATGCACCCCACCCGAGCTTGAGTTGAAATCTTGAAGAAAACGTGCTTGGGGACGATCTAGGGTCTTCACCCCTTTGATTTCTTCTCCAAAAGCAACCTAGGTTTAGGAAACCCTTTTCTCTTCTCTCTTATCTCCCAAATCTCTCTAAGTATAGTGAATGATGCCCTAAGGCTCGGGCAAGCCTTAAGGAGAAAGGGTTTAACCCCCAAAAGACGAAAAAGCCCTTAATGAAAATTCTGAAAAACACGAAGACCGAGCGATCGGTGGTTATGACCGATCGATCGGTTGCCTACCGAGCAATCGGTGTTTATGACCGATCGATTGGTCAAAAACTCACTCTCTGGAAAATTTCCCCATACAAAATTTCTGACCGTGCGATAGCTACCAATCGCTGACTGGACCGAGCGATCGGTGCTCTGTATGTCTTGACTGTTTTGACCATATCTTTTGACTCGCTCGTCGGATTTCGACGATTCAACTTGCGTTGGATCCGTCTTTCGAAAACGAACATTTCTGATATTTCAGAATTTCCGATTTCTCCTTTATTTATTAATTAGACTACAAAAACGGCCAATTAGCTATGAAGGTGCTATTCATTAAGGATGAAAAAGTCCGGGTGCTACATTCTCCCCCCCCTTACAAAAATTTCATCCTTGAAATTTGGACAATGCGTGCTTTACAATTTAAACAACTTAGTATAACAATTCGAAACAAAATTACAAGTCATACACAAAATCATTCAAACAACTCGGGGTACTTCGCCTTGACTTCGGCCTCACGTTCCCATGTAGCCTCTTCTCGAGCGTGATGCTGCCATTGCACGAGAACTAGCGGAATAGTCTTGTTGCGAAGCACTTGGTCTCTTCGATCCAAAATATGAACAGGCTTCTCAACCAAAGTGAGATCCTCTTGAATCTCAACCGGATCAAGCTCGATGACGTGAGAAGGATCCGGGATGTACTTCCGAAGCTGGGAGATATGAAACACGTTATGGACCGCCGCCATGTGAGCGGGCAAAGCAACACGGTAAGCAACTTCACCGACTCGAGTAATGATCTCGAACGGACCCACATATCTCGGGCTAAGCTTGCCTCTGTTCCCGAATCGCATAACACCCTTGGTCGGTGAAATCCTTACAAACACAAAATCACCGACTCGGAATTCAAGATCCCTCCTTCGATTGTCGGCATAGCTTTTCTATCTGTCCTGTGCGGTCTTCAACCTCTCCCGTATATGCTTGACCCTATCCGCGGTTCGTTCAATCAACTCGGGGCCCAAAATCTTTCTTTCTCCAACCTCATCCCAATACAAGGGGGATCTATAACTTCTTCCGTACAAGGCTTCAAAAGGTGCCATTTGTATGCTTGCTTGATAACTGTTATTGTAGGCGAATTCCACCAAAGGTAGGTGATCCTCCCAACTTCCTTTAAAATCCAACATACAAGCTCGGAGCATGTCTTCTATCACTTGATTCACCCTCTCTGTTTGCCCGTCGGTCTATGGGTGGAAAGCTGTGCTAAAGTCTAGTCGGGAACCCATAGCATCTTGAAAACTTTTCCAAAACCTGGATGTGAATCTTGGGTCTCTATCCGACACAATACTCACTGGCACCCCATGCAATCGGACTATTTCTTTGATGTATAGCTCCGCTAACTGATTGGAGTTGAATGTAGTCCGGTACGGTAAGAAATGAGCGGACTTCGTGAGTCTATCAATAACTACCCATATAGCATCGGTCTTCTTGACCGTCTTCGGCAATCCCACGATAAAGTCCATAGAGATATGTTCCCATTTCCACTCGGGAATAGGGAGAGACTGCAAAAGACCCGCCGGTCTCAAATGCTCCGCTTTCACCTGTTGGCACACCAAACACCGTGCCACATACTCCGCAACCTCCCTCTTCATGTTTCGCCACCAAAAGTGACTCTTGAGGTTCCGGTACATCTTCGTACCCCCAGGATGCACTGTGTACTTTGAACGGTGAGCTTCATCCATGATCTCTCTCCGAAGGTCTGCATTGGCTGGGACACAAAGCCTTCCCTTGAATGTAATAGCACCTCGGCTAGTGAGAGAGAAGTCCGTACTACCCTTGGCAATTTCCTTGTCCCGAAAAGCCAACAAGTCAGCATCCGTGGCCTGGTACTCCTGGATCAAATCTATAAGGTACGGCCGAACAGTAACATTTGCCAAAACAGGACTGCGGACAGAATCATTCACACTGATGTCCAGATTTGTCAAATCGTCTAACAGTCTCCATTACCGCACCAACATGTGAGCCAACAACCCCGATGGTTTCCTACTCAAAGCGTCTGCCACCACATTTGCTTTTCCTGGGTGATATTGGATCGTGCACTCATAGTCTTTTAAGAACTCAATCCAACGCCGTTGTCGCAAATTGAGCTCTTTTTGGGAAAAGAGATATTTGAGGCTCTTGTGGTCCGTGTACACATAGAACTCCACCCCGTACAGATAATGTCGCCAAATTTTGAGTGCAAACACGACCGCCGCAAGCTCCAAGTCGTGAGTGGGGTAGTTCTTTTCATGCTCTTTCAACTGCCTTGATGCATAGGCAATGACTTTCTTGTGTTGCATTAGGACACACCCGAGTCCGACGTGCGAGGCATCACTATACACCTCATACCCAAAAGGTCCAGATGACACAGTAAGGATAGGGGCTATGGTGAGGCGTTTCTTCAACTCTTGGAAACTTACTTCACATCGGTCACTCCAACTGAACTTTGCACTTTTTCTTGTCAAGTAGGTGAGAGGTGCAGCCAAACTGGAGAATCGCTCCACAAATCTCCGGTAGTAGCCTACCAATCCGAGGAAACTACGTATCTCCGTGACGCTCTTGGGCCTCTCCCAACTCATGACTGCCTCAACCTTGGCTGGATCTACAGAAATGCCCTCGGCCGACACCACGTGTCCAAGAAATGCGACCTTCTCTAGCCAGAACTCGCACTTACTCAATTTGGCATATAGCCTATGCTCTCTCAACATCTCCAGAGCAAGGCCGAAGTCTCGTGCGTGATCTTCCCATGTCTCGGAATACACCAAAATGTCATCAATGAATGCAATCACGCATCGATCCCACTAAGATTGGAACACCCGGTTCATCAAATCCATGAATGCTGCCGGTGCATTCGTCAGCCCAAAAGGCATGACAAGGAACTCATAATGCCCATACCGAGTCCTGAAAGCCGTCTTCTGAACATCTTCCGCCTTGATCCTTAATTGGTGATACCCCGATCTAAGATCAATTTTGGAGAAGAATCTCACTCCCTTCAGTTGGTCAAACAAGTCGTCTATCCTTGGCAAGGGATAACGATTCTTGATAGTTACCTTGTTCAACTGACGGTAGTCTATACACATCCTCATAGACCCGTCCTTCTTCTTCACAAAGAGGACCGGAGCTCCCCACGGTGAGACACTTGGTTGGATGAAACCAAGTTGTTGTAACTCCTCAATCTGTTTCTTTAATTCTTCAAGCTCTATAGGGGTCATTCTATATGGTGCCCTTGAAATCAGAGCGGTACTCGGAGCAAGCTCTATAGCGAATTCGATCTCTCTATCAGGAGGTAATCTGGGAAGTTCTTCCGGGAACACATCTAAGAACTCACTCACAACTGGAATAGCCGATGAGTTTTGTGCTTCTGGGTGTGCTATACTCAAGGCTGCGAGGCGAGCAATGTCCCTCTCTCTTAATCCTCAGAAGTGAAAAGGCTTACCCCCTTCCGGCTTGAAATTCACCATCTTTTCAAAACAAGCAACATGCCCGTGATGGTTTGACAACCAATCCATCCCTAAGATGACATCAAAATCCAAGTCTTGAAAATCTAGGATGATGAGATCGGCTAACAGTTCATTCTCCCCCACTTGCACCACACTATCCCTGAATATCTTGTCCGTATCAACTGATTTGCTGAGTGGAGTTGCAATGGTCAACTCCCGCTCTAACGGAATAGCCTCAGTCAAAAATCCCTTCGCGAAACTAGGTGACACAAAGGAGTGAGTGGATCCTGTGTCGATCAACACTCGGGCGAGACACTCGTTCACTAATAAAGCGCCTGTGCGATTAAGTAGCTACTATTAGTAGATTTCAAACAACAACAAGCATCATACATAGGTAACCCTTAGTATAAATAATCACATAATAAACCATAGAAATTTACACAACTTAGACTCTAGAATTTTTTTTCGTACCTTGCACGACATCGTCGGATGCACGTGCGTCTCTCTCCGATAGGGCGAAGACTCGGCCCTGAGTGGCTGGGCGAGGAGGCCGGGTAGACTGTGAGGCCCTCGAAGCCTGAGAAGAGCTAGGCTGAGATGTCTGCCTAATCGGGGGCCTGCTCCCCAAAGACTGAGCTGGCAATCGACGTCGGGGACAATCCCGAATCATGTGGCCCTAGTCGCCACAATGAAAACAGCCTCCTGTAGCCTTCCGACATTCCCCTGCTGGATGCCTCCTTCCACAAAGGGTGCAGACATCATGTGAATAAGTGGGAGGAGTATAACCCGTAGCCTGAGTCACTGCGGGGCGAGGAGCATACGAGGTAGCCGGGCGAAAAGCCGGTGGAGCAAAAGGGCGGGGAGCCTGTGGTGCCGAGTACATCCTCTGTGACTGAGCCGGCCCTGCGGACTGATAAGACATAGTCCTAGCTCTCTTCTCCCCTGAACTACTAGACTGTCCTTTCTCCATTCCTCTTCTCTTAAAGAACTCTTCGGAGTTCGACTCGGCCAACAATGCCTTGTCCACAACTTCTGAATATGTCTCATGTCAGAACATTGAGACACGATCCTTGAGGTAGGCCTTCAACCCCCTCTCGAATTTCTGGGCCTTCATAGCCTCGGTAGCTATCATGTGTGGAGCAAATCGAGATAGCTCTGAGAACTTGGCTTCGTAAGCCGCTACAGACATATTACCTTGCTCCAAGGTAATAAATTCAATTTCTTTCTTTTCTTTCATCCCAACCGGAAAGTATTTCTTGTAGAAAACGTCCAAGAATTCTCCCCATGTCCATTCTTGGCCTTGCCGGGTCAACTCTTGGGTCCGAAGTGCAGACTTCCACCAATGGTCGGCCTCGCCTTCAAGCACAAAGGCAGCCCATGTGACCCTCTCTACTTCCGTAGGTGCCAATACCAAGAATATCTCCTCAAGTTTCCGAATCCAACCCTCGGCGATAAGTGGATCAATGCTTCCACAAAACGTTGGAGGCCTCATCCTTCGGAAAGCTTCTATCCCGGCTTGGGCTCGGTTAGGAGGAGCCGGTATAAGTGCCGCATTAGGCGGAGTGGCCGGTTGCCTTGCCGCCAACATAGCCAAAGTCTCGGCTATGGATGCAAATGCTTGCAAAGCCGGGTTGATCATCACCCGATGGAGCATCACCTCCATTGCCCCTCGTGTTGTACCCACGACCCCGGGTATATTTAATAAGCATAACACAATTAACGCACACATGGTATACACAACAATGGCATCACATACAATCCATGTTCCTAGCGTAGGACTCTATGTTCGGTTGAAGTTCAACCTACCTAGACTAGGACTAACTTGTTAGTCCATACTTGGAATACAACTCTTTAAGGTAATTCTATACCTAGTTCAATCATGGTATCATTCCTATGTGACCCTAGGGACTCTAATGCCTAGAGCTCTGATACCACTTCTGTCACGCCCCAAAATACCCCCTAGGAGTTAAGGGATACTTTAGAGGTGACTATGTGTACCTGTCAAACCATCCTGTAATGCAAGAGGCTAAACATAATATAATATAATGATAATCAGAGCGCGGAAACTAAACATAAGTGCGGAAGCATAAGCCAACCTTTTCTTTTCTTCTATAACTCCAAATAGTATTCCAAGTTAACATATACCAAATACAATCAAAGTAAAGGTGGACATGCCCACCTATCAAAATACAAAAAGGAACTCTCTAAACCTCTCCTCTCAACAGTAGTCGAGGTATGGCCACACAACCAAGTCTCCATCCTCCAGAGACTGCCATGGGATAGGTGGCTCCCTCTCCTCTACATACTCCTCCTCGACCCAAGGCTCGGGGTCGAGGACATCCACAGTACCTGCCGACATAAAAGTATGGCTGAGCATGGAATACTCAGCGAGTACAAACTACTAGCTAACCATAACAATAGCGAAAGCATAACAACAGTGAGCAATACAAGATATTAATTTAAAGCAATAGTGAAAGCATAAGATACATAGCCATATCTTGACATGCGTGTATGAATTCAAAAACCTCTGTAAAACTCATGTCTCGAAAACCTTTTTCGTGTCTCGGTCAAATCATGTATGTGTGTCGTGTCTTGTCTTGTATTTCATGTCTTGATTTGTTCTTGACTTGTATACTTGTGAGCCAGAGGCTAGCACCCTTCCTTAGGCTACCAACCTCCTTGTCATGTTCTTGTTCCATTTCTCTTGTGAGCCAGAGGCTAGCACCCTTCCTTGGGCTACCAACCTCCTTGTCATGTTCTTGTTCCATTTCTCTTGTGAGCCAGAGGCTAGCACCCTTCCTTGGGCTACCAACCTCCTTGTCATGTTCTTGTTCCATTTCTCTTGGGAGCCAGAGGCTAGCACCCTTCCTTGGGCTACCAACCTCCTTGTCATGTTCTTGTTCCATTTCTCTTGTGAGCCAGAGGCTAGCACCCTTCCTTGGGCTACTAACCTCCTTGTCATGTTCTTGATTCATCATATACAAATACAATCTTGGAAAAACCCGGTTTCATGCATGCATGTGTGGTGTGTGTAGCACTTGTAATATCATGGTGACAATATGACATGAAGAGTAGTGTATAGCAATTCAATCCACAGTATAACCATATAGGAATTTGAGTAATCTACGTAGCATTTGAATAGTTCATCATTCATAAGAACACATGCATAAGGCCTACTTTCATTTTCTTCATTTATGTCATTTATTCCTAGTTTAGGCATTTTGTCAAACACATAACATGCAAGGTTCCTTAATGGTTCATCTTCTTCTTTTTAGTGCCTACTTTCCATCCAAAAATCAAGGTATGTTCATTATTGGTAAAATGCCCATCCTCCATTTTCCATTCTTCACACCACACATTCATACACCATACATTCGGCGTCACATCGCCTCAATCAACCTCTCATCCATGCATCCACACCAATTTCCTCACCTTGTTTATATTTAGTGAATATGATACATTTCATAAGGGAGAAATACATAGTAGCAAAATCATATAGTTCATAGAAAAACTAGGTTATTGTTAGGGGAAGTTAGTAGGGTGTACTAACCTTGAATCAAGGCTTGATCCTTGGTAGGGACCTTGATTGAAACTCCAACTTGAAAGATGAAGCCTTTGCTTGAAAGAAGCTTGAGTTGGGGAAGAAATCCCTTTCAAAAACGTGAGTGAGGGCTGCCCTAGCTTTGAGAATGCACCCCACCCGAGCTTGAGTTGAAATCTTGAAGAAAACGTGCTTGGGGATGATCTAGGGTCTTCACCCCTTTGATTTCTTCTCCAAAAGCAACCTAGGTTTAGGAAACCCTTTTCTCTTCTCTCTTATCTCCCAAATCTCTCTAAGTATAGTGAATGATGCCCTAAGGCTCGGGCAAGCCTTAAGGAGAAAGGGTTTAACCCCCAAAAGACGAAAAAGCCCTTAATGAAAATTCTGAAAAACACGAAGACCGAGCGATCGGTTGCCTACCGTGCGATTGGTGTTTATGACCGATCGATCGGTCAAAAACTCACTCTCTAGAAAATTTCCCCATACAAAATTTCTGACCGTGCGATAGCTACCGATCGATCGCTGACTGGACCGAGCGATCGGTGCTCTGTATGTCTGGACTGTTTTGACCATATCTTTTGACTCGCTCGTCGGATTTCGACGATTCAACTTGCGTTGGATCCGTCTTTCGAAAACGAACATTTCTAATATTTCAGAATTTCCGATTTCTCCCTTATTTATTAATTAGACTACAAAAATGGCCAATTAGCTATGAAGGTGCTATTCATTAAGGATGAAAAAGTCTGGGGTGCTACAAGTAGATTCTCAGTGATGCAGTCGTGGGTGAGTTGAGAGAGATATATTCATGTATTTTGGCGGGCCTGTCCGCACCTTCTTTTGTATATTCTTCCTTTGTACCAACTTGGATCATGTATATGTTTATACACATAGAGGTTTTGATTAAGTCTTCCACTGTGCTATGTTAGTGTATGTTTCCGCCATTCATGTCCTCTATTGTGTATGCTCTGTGGGTTTTTTGTAGGTTATTTGGTCAAGCAAGTCACTAAAGTCATGATTGGTCGTCCAAGATTCACTCTAACTCCTTGGGTGGGTTTTGGGTCGCGACAAGAACTGGTATCAGAGCTTAGGCTTTAGATCTCTAGGGTCACTTAGAATCTAATACCACGGCTTGACAAGAGCATATGTTAGGAAACAAGTTAGGAAGGAAGTAAGTCGGAAGTGAGTCATGATCCAAGTGTAAGACTAAACTTTAGTCTTAGTCAAAATGGTTGCTTCAACCAAGTACGAGTCTTAGGAACGCTAGAACACCAAGGTATAATATTATAAATACACCGATGGTTGTAATGCGATGTATATTAGGATTATACAACTAATACAAATTGGAATCTTTGTGAAATAGAATTGTGATAAATTGTGGTTTCAAGTGAGACTCATGTGGTACTATTGTTCTCAGGGCTTTAGTCATGAGGCGGGGCACACGGGGTCGTGGACCACACACCAGAGCTTCATCTTCTTCTAGAAATGAGGATGAGTAGCTGGACCTCTCTCAGGTCTTAGGCTCTATTGCTGAGACTCTCGCCATCCTGGCAGCTCGGTAGACTATACCTTCTTCAGCGGCACTTACTCCACCGCCTACAGCTCCAGTACATCATACAGCTGGGGTTGAAGCATTCAGGAGATCGAGGCCTCCATCATTCCATAGGAGTGTGGACCCTCTTACTGCGGAGGTATGGATCCTCTAGATGGAGAAGATCTTTGCGGTCCTCTCGCCTACAGAGGAGGATAGAGTAGCATGGGCAGTTTTCATGCTAGAGGGGAGGCACACCATTGGTGGTTGTCCGCCTTGAGGACACTAGATTTGACTATGCAGGGTCAACCTTGGACTTGGGAGGAGTTCAAGGATACTTTTTATAAGAAGTATTTTCCTGTTGGAGCACGGGAAAAGAAAGAAAGAGAGTTCATTAACCTAGAGCAAGGTTCGATGACCGTGGCCGCTTATGAGGCTAAGTTCTCAGAACTCTCTAGATTTGCGACTCACATGGTTGCTACTGAGGCAAGGAAGGCGAGGAGATTTGAGCAAGGGCTCAAGGATGTCATTATGGAGAAAGTATCGGCTTTCAGGCACACTACTTATCCGGAAGTAGTAGACAAGGCCTTATTGATCGATGCAAATTCGGAGGCGGTGTCCAAGAAGAGGGAGTTGGCAAGAGGCCAACCTAGTAGTTCAGCACCTCCAGAGAGGCGAGCTCGTACCAGCCCTTATCAGTATGCCTGGCCAGCACCACCGATGAGGCCGTTTATGCGCCTCCAGCTCCACGGCAGTATGTGCCTCTGGCACCACGACCTCAGGCTCTTCCGGCCCCACAGCCTGTTGCACCTCAGGTTGGGAGGTATGCTCCACCTCCGGCCCCTCCGACCTATACACACGAGGTCTGCACTTCGTGCGGCCGAAGGCACCCGGCAGGAGATTGCCGAAGGGCATCGGGTGGATGTTTTCATTGTGGTCGTTAGGGCCATGTGATCAGGGATTGCCCCAGTCGGCATTTACCAGGCCAGTCTCAGGGGATTAGGCCCCCAGCAGGATCATACCAGGCGTCATCCCAGACTACCCGGTCTACCCCTCCGCCTCGCCAGGTGAACCAGGGGCGAGTTTTTGCCTTGGCAGAGGGTGATGCACTTGCATCTGATGATGTGGTGCAAGGTACGCGTCTAGAGTTATTCTTTGATCCGCGATTGTCATGTTATGCTTTACTCCTTGTGTACGTATGTGGCGTGCTATATATCTATCTACCTATATACATATGATGTGATGCATGGATTGACATAGCTAGTTGAAATTTCAGGAACCCTACTAAGCAACGAATGTTTGGCTAGAGTGTTGATTGATACCGGGTCTACTCATTCGTTTGTCTCGCCGAGCTTTTCAAAAGGATTTTCTGTGGAGCCTAGTCAGCTAGAATCAGAGTTAGCCATTTCGAATCCTCTCAGCAAGACAGTAGTGACAGATAAAGTGTGTAAAAATAGTGTGGTTCAAGTGGGGAGCCACGAATTGGCGGTTGATCTAATCATCCTCGGATTTCAAGACTTCGACGTCATCTTGGGAATGGATTGGTTAGCAACACATCACGGGCATGTAGTTTGTTTTGAGAAAATGGTACTCTTCAAGCCGGTAAAAGGAAAACCATTCCACTTTCGAGGGTTGAAAGGTAGAGGTATTGCTCATTTTGTGGCATTGAGCCTAGCGAACCCCGAGGCAAAGGACTCTTCGACTAGTCCGGTCGTGAGTGAATTCCTGGATGTATTTCCAGAGGAGTTGCCAGGGTTGCCTCTAAACAGGGAGATTGAGTTTGTGATCGAGCTTACACCAGGCACAACTCCTATTTTCAGGGCTCCGTATAGAATGGCCCCTATTGAGCTCAAAGAGTTGAAGACTCAGTTGGAGGAATTGTAAGGTCTTGGTTTCATTCGACCCAGTGCCTCACCATGGGGTGTCCCGGTGTTGTTTGTCAAGAAGAAGGATGGCTCGATGCGGATGTACGTCGATTACCGGCAATTAAACAAAGTCACTATAAAGAATAGGTATCCATTGCCTAGAATTGATGACTTGTTCGATTAGTTAAAGGGAGCAAAATTTTTCTCTAAGATTGATCTTCGGTCGGGTTACCACCAGTTGAAGATCAAGGTAGAAGATATTCCCAAAACTGCCTTCACGACTCGATATGGGCACTACGAGTTCTTGGTGATGCCTTTTGGTCTCACAAATGCACTGGCAGCCTTTATGGATTTAATGAACCGGGTGTTCCGGCCATACCTGGATCGATGCGTGATCGTGTTTGTCGACGATATCTTAGTGTATTCCCAGACATGGGAAGATCATATGCGAGACCTTCGTCTTGCTTTGAGACTGCTGAGAGAGCACAAGCTATACGCCAAACTCAATAAGTGTGAGTTTTGGTTGGAAGAGGTGGCATTCCTAGGCCATGTTGTATCCGCGGAAGGCATATAGGTAGATCCGAAGAACATAGAAGCTGTCATGAGTTAGGCGAGGCCCAAGAGTGTCACAGAGATACGCAGTTTCCTTGGGTTGGCAGGCAACTACAGGAGATTTGAAGAGGGTTTCTCTAGCCTTGCAGTGCCTCTCACATATTTGACACGGAAGAATACGAAGTTTGTATGGAGCGACAAGTGTGAGATCAGTTTCACAGAACTGAAGAAGAGGCTTACTACAGCCCCTATCGTTACTGTGCCATCCGGACCTTATGGGTATGAGGTGTATAGTGATGCTTCGCACGTTTGACTTGGGTGTGTACTCATGCAACACAAGAAATTCATTGCCTATGCATCAAGGCAATTGAAGGAGCATGAGAAGAATTACCCCGCGCACGACTTGGAGCTTGCCGCAGTCGTGTTTGCACTTAAGATTTGGCGACACTACCTTTACGGGTAGAATTCTATGTGTACACGGATCACAAGAGCCTCAAGTACCTCTTTTTCCAAAAAGAGCTAAATCTAAGGCAACGGCATTAGATGGAATTTTTGAAAGACTATGATTGTACCATTCAATACCACCAAGGTAAAGCAAATGTAGTGGCTGATGGTTTGAGTAGAAGACCTCTGGGATTATTAGCACACATGTTGGTGCAGAAATAGAAGCTACTTGAAGACTTGGCAAATCTGGACATTAGTGTGAATGACTCTGTCCGTAGTCCTATCTTGGCAAATATCACGGTTCGGCTATACATTATAGATTTGATCCAAGAATACCAAGCCACGAATGCTGAATTGTTAGCTTTTCGGGATAAGGAAGTTGCCAAGGGTAGTGAAGATTTCTCTCTCACTAGTCGAGGTGCTATTACGTTTAAAGGAAGGCTGTGTGTTCCGGCCAATGCAGATCTTCGACGAGAGATCATGGATGAAGCACATCATTCGAAGTACACTATGTATCCAAGGGGTACAAAGATGTACCGGAATCTCAAGAGTCACTTTTGATGGCGGAACATGAAGAGGGATGTTACAGAGTATGTAGCACGGTGTTTGGTGTGCCAACAGGTAAAACCAAAACACATGCGACCCGTCGGTCTATTGCAGTCTCTTCCTATTCCTGAGTGAAAATTGGAGAACATATCCATGGATTTCATAGTTGGCTTGCCAAAGACAGCAAGGGGCTCAGATGCGATTTGGGTTGTGGTGGACCGTTTGACAAAGTCCACGCATTTTTTACCTTACCGGACCACGTTCAATTCTAATCAGTTGGCCGCTCTGTACATCAAGGAAATGGTTAGACTACACGGGGTGCCAGCCAGTATTATCTCAGATCGGGATCCAAGATTCACATCAAGATTCTGGAAGAGTTTTCAGGAAGCTATGGGTTCCCGACTTGATTTCATCACTGCTTTTCATCCACAGACGGATGGACAAATCGAGGGGGTGAACCAAGTTATAGAAGACATGCTTCGAGCTTGTATGCTGGATTTCAAAGGCAGTTGGGAAGAACACTTGCCTTTGGTTGAATTCACCTACAATAACAGCTACCAGGCGAGCATCCAAATGGCACCATTTGAGGCCTTATATGGGCGAAGCTGCAGGTCTCCTCTCTACTGGGATGAGTTAGGAGAAAGAAAAGTACTTGGTCCGGAGTTGATTGAGCAAACTGCAAGTATAGTTAAGATCATCCGGGATCGGTTGAAAGCCATTCAAGATCGTCAAAAGAGGTATACGGACACACGCCGCAGGGACTTGGAATTCCAGGTTGGGGATCAAGTCTTTGTGAAGGTATCTCCTAGCAAAGGAGTTATGAGATTTGGCCGGCGAGGCAAGCTTAGTCCTCGATATGTTGGCCCGTTTGAGATCATCACGCGAGTTGGTGAGGTTACTTACAGGGTAGCTCCTCCACCTCACATGGCCGCGGTTCACAACGTTTTCCATGTGTCTATGCTTCGGAAGTACATTGCGGATCCTTCGCATGTCATAGACTTGGAACCGTTGGAAATTCGAGAGGATCTCACTTTAGTTGAGAGGCCGGTTCATATATTGGATCGGAGAGATCAAGTCCTTCGCAACAAAACGATTCCGTTGGTTCTCGTGCAATGGCAACATCATGCTCGAGAAGAAGCTACATGGGAGTGTGAAGCCGAAGTCAAAGCGAAGTACCCGGAACTGTTTGAATGAGTTTTGTATAAGTTTTGTATATGACTTGTAAATTTCTTTTGTTTTGTAATGCATGTAATCGTCTAAATTTCGAGCATGAAATTTTTATAAGGGGAGAGAATGTGGAGCCCCGAAACTTTTGCTCATGTCTTGGAATGTGTGTCAAGGCATGATACCTTGTAATGCCCAATTTCATGAAATGAAAATTTTGAAAACTTAGAGTATCGTCTCAAAAATGCTATAATTAATTAAATCAATTATCGGATAATGACCTATAGTCCTACAAGCTTCCTAGGCAAGTTTAGAAGATGTTAGAATAGAAGTAGAATGGGTCCAAGTAGTGAAAATTGCTCTCTGTGTCAAAACCTACAGACCACCGATCGCTGGGTCCATAGAGCGATCGATCAGTCCAAAACCGATCGATCGGAGGCTATCGACTGGTCGAAAAATTTGTATGGGGAAATTTTCCAGAGAGTTGATTTTTGGTCGAGAGCTCGGTCAATTCACCGATCGCTCGGTAGGCAACCGATCTATCGGTCATAAACTCCGATCGCTCGGTCTTCGTGTTTTTGCAGAAATTTCATTAAGGGTGTTTTCATCTTTTGGGTGTTTCACTCTTTCCTCTTAAGGGTTGCCCGAGCCTTTAGGGCTCATTCTCAACACTTAGAACGTTTGAGAGCTAAGGAGAGAAGAGAAAGGGTTTTCCTAACCTAGGGTTTGATTTTTGGAGAAGAAATCAAAGGGTTTGTGAACCCTAGATCACCTCAAGCTTGGATTGTTTCAAGATTCCGATTCAAGCACGCGAGGAGCTCCTTCTCCAAGCTAGGGCAGCATCTACACGCACGTTTTGGGAGGGGATTCTTTCCCTCATTTGTCAAGGTCGGTACTTCTTGCTACCCTCCTAGTTATAGTTCCTCTTTTCCTCCATGTTTCTTTGTTTTCCTTCAGCTATACTTGTGCTATGAGTTGGGATGTGTGGATGTTGTGAATGGAGATGGAATGGGCGATTGGATGCCAATGGTTGTGTTGTGACAATTGAATGGGGAGGGCATTGTATCCATAATGAGCAAACATGTCTGATGGAATTATAACCCACCTAGAAAAGCATGTTGTAGGGTTAACAAATAATGAACATACCATGTTTAATGGAATGCCAAGGTGAATAAAATGAATAATAAATTAAGAAAATGCATGCTTAAAGTTTATGGAAATTGTTTGGGTTATGATAGTGTGTTTTCGTGCTTTCCCTAAATTGTTTAATAGTTATTTGTTTAAATGGTGATGTGCAATGTATTGTGAAATCCCCAAACATGTCATATTTAAATTCAATTGCAAGTATGCACACGACCTCCATGAGCACGGCATGCATGACATAATTTATCGTATTTTCAAGAACAAAGTTTAGAGGTGGGACATATCCTACGATATGTTTTACCTCGCTTTTCACAAGAAAACAAGAACAAACATTCCACGAGGGGTCTCCCCTCACTCACAAGTGCATAGCATAAAGAAGGGCCTCCCTTCCCTCGCAAGTACATACATATCATGAAGAAGGGTCTCCCTTCCCTCTTAAGTGCATTGCATAAAGAAGGGTCTCCCTTCCCTCTCAAGGCATCTCACAAGTGCATCTCACAAGTACATCTTATAAGTGTATCTCACAAGTTACATGATCACAAGCAAGCACGCATGACATAACACGATATACAAGAATCAAGCAAGATAGACAAGACGAGTTTTCAAGCACGAAAATGGTACCTTAAGTCAAGTCAAGTGCACGGTGTTTTCAAGGGTTTTATCGGCTTTTATGAATACAAGTATGATTATATACTGCTTTACTTTATTGTTATGATATGAATTATTCCTGCTTTATATGTGTGAATTGTTTGCTGCTCTATGTATCGCTATCTGTATGTTATGACTGTTGGTTAGTATTTGGTACACGCTGAGTATTCCATGCTCAGCCGTATGTTTATGTCGGCAGGTTTTGAAGTAGCTGCTCCGCTATTCGATGTCTGTGCTCCTGGCCCTTGGGTGGAAGAGGAGTACATTGAGGAACCTCCGGTCGAGGGTTACTATTAGATGGTAGTAGATTCTGAGTGATGCAGCTGTGGGGGAGTTGAGAGAGACATATTCATGTATTTTGGCGGGCCTGTCCGTACCTTCTTTTGTGTATTCTTCCTTTGTACCAACTTAGATCATGTATATGTTTATACACATAGAGGTTTTGATTAAGTCTTCCGCTGTGCTATGTTAGTGTATGTTTCCGCCATTCATATCCCCTATTGTGTATGTTCTGTGGGTCTTTTGCGGGTTATTTGGTCAAGCAAGTCACGAAAGTCATGATTGGTCGTCCAAGATTCACTCTAACTCTTAGGGTGGGTTTTGGGTCGCGACATTAGTCCTGTGTATTGGACATTGCCGATTGGCAAATCAAAGCTATATAGACAGATGTCTGAGAAAATGTTAACCTCTCAGGTTTAAAGATAATTTGTCAAATGGATAACCCTAATATAATCTGACAGTGTACTCCATAGGGTATCCACTAGTGACTCCATTCAGTATTATGTACTTGCTACATATACTCACATGTTAGTCAAGAGTCACCACTCTCTGTGAATGAAATTCATCACATTATCTCATAGAACTACACATGTGCAAGCCATGATAAAGTATGGTGCCCAACTAGTACTTTAGAGGCTTCGAACAATATTAGGTTTACAAGGAACTGGAAAATCATATCTTCTCGCAACCTTTGTATGATTTTGTAGAACCCCAGAATCCGAGTTAACTGTGCTATGAACAGTGCTAGTGAATAGTGCCCTTGTGTGGTGTGTGTAAAGGCCTAAAGCCTTCCATTCTGTTCTTAGTAGTATGGTGAGTCAAATGAGGTGTTTTATATGTGCATGTTGACTCTCAAAACAAGAGTATAAGTATACTCTGAGTATCTAAACACGTAGGGTATAAAATACCCTAAGTGCTTAAAGTGTGTGAATAGTGCTGTAAACAGTGCTTGCGAGATCCAAGGTTTCCTAGGTTCTTATGAATGATATGAGGAGTTTATCATAGGTTTTATGGTGTATGAGGGTACTAAAGAACCATCTTTGATGTTTATAGGTGTTAAAATAAAAAGGGAAAAAGTTCTTAGTGTTAAAAGAAGAGGGATGCCTAAACATACCCTCAACTTTGAAGAGCTCTAGAATTCTCACCGCTGATCAGAATCTAGTGATTCTTGAATTTTTGGAAAGGTATTGAAACCCTCTTCGTGGTTCATCTTTATTACTTTTTCATATTTTGAGTCAAAGTTGGGTCAAATGTCAGATTTCCGTAAACTGGTCTGCTGTAAATTTTGGTCTGTTGAAATCTATTTCAGACCAGTCAGCTTTATGGCCACTTTAGTCTATCAATAAAGTAGAATTAGGAGTTGTGTAAAACATGAAAGTTGTTCTCGTTTGAATAAGTAGTCAAACGTAAGTTGAATCGTCAAAATCGGATAAGCGAGTCAAAAGTTATTATCAAAATATTGAAGCGGGAAAAACCTGCCTAGGCAGAGTGCAATTTCGGCGACGAAATGTGCTGGAGGCCGAATTTCGTTGACGAATTCAACTCGAAAAATGGAAAAAACACCAAATAATGAGCTGTAACTCATCACCGACCTTGGGGGATATTTTTCTAAGATATTTTGAGATATTTGGCAACCTTTAGGCTATAAATAGGTTCTGAATTTCGTGTATAAGGGTTACCAAACCCTTGAATGTAATTGAGAGAGAGATTGAAGAAGAAGAAGAGAAGATTTGTTCCTTTCCAACTGTTCTTTCCCAAGCTCAAGTGAGGTTCCAACCTTTTCAAGCTTCCTTCCTTTAGTGTTCTCAAGCTCACAAATCATCATTAAGGTGATTTCAAAGCTTGGAATTTCTCCAAAGAAATTCTGTTCGTGTACTTCAAGAAGGGGGTTTTCAAAACCAGTTATTCCAAAGCTTCAACCAAGCTTTCCTCAAGCTTGATTCAGTACACAGAAGTATAAAAACTTCCTTTTTAAGGTTTATAATTTCTACTAGCTTTTAATGGCATAAACCATCTTATAAATTCAAGATAAAATCCTATGCTTTGTGTTATTAACTAGTAGGAAGTCCAACTAGTCAAATTGTGATGATGTTATGCTTTAAACCAAAGAATAAAGAGAGTAGAGATTTCTGTTTTTAGATATTCTTGATATTATGATGATTCAAATATGAAAAGCATGTTAAAAGACTTAAGTTTTGGGAAAAATCAAATGAGAAAACCTTATATTTTGATGGATTTGGTTATGGATGACTTATTTGTATATAGGCTATTACTATGGATGAAATATGTGAATTATTGGCTATAAGTAAAGTATTTTCATTTTGTCTTCCATGATATTCACAATTGCTACACTGACACATGTATATGCATGATTGAGATTTGCTAAATTATGGGTATCCAAAGAAGATAAAGAAGAAGTAAAGTATAAGAGGTAATGAGAAAGTAAAACAAAGAAGTAAAGAGGTAAATGGAAAGTAAATGGAAAGTAAATGGAAAGTAAAGAGGCAAAGGAAGTATATGGGAAAGTAATGGTACAAGATGATTCTAGTCATCTACCTCAGGTGGATAGAAGGCTCACCCATCTCCTGTGTTTTCATGGGTACTAATCAATTCAGTAATATCGACGGGGAGGCACGATAGCAGGCCGCCTGGAAGGGAAACGGATAATGGTCGTCGGACTCCGACGAATAGCAAACCACCCAGAAGGGAGATGGATACTGGTTGTCTACTCCGAAGGTAGTCGAATGTGAGGATAATAGTAGGCTCGCCTAGTCTATGTGGGTGCATGGGTACTAGTTGCCCGACTCCTTAGGTGGATCTAGGGTATTTTAAATACTTGTGGATGGAAAGTAATGAAACTAAGGTATTTTACAATACCTGTAAGGCAAAGATATAAGGAAGGTAAAGTAAAGTTGGTAAAGCAAAAGAAGATGTTTCTCCGAGATATATGAACATGATTGTTTTTAAATTATGTTTTTCACGCTCTGATTAAAATAATGCATGTGAAATGATGTAAACTACGATATATATGTTGTATTCATATTTATGACATTACTATCTAGTGGTTTGTATACGCGGAGTATTCAATACTCAGCCGTACATATTATGTCGGCAGGTCCTCTCGACATCTGTGGCGAGCGTCCTCAGGAAGTTGAGGAGGAATACGTTGAGGAGGTACCTACTCCACAGGAGCTTCAGGAGTATCAAAGGATACTCGATAGGTGGTGGCCCCATACAGAGTGAGATAGGAAGAGACTGATACATGTATTTTCATGAGATAGCATGTTCGCTCTTTATTTTGGGTTATTGTATAAACTTGGATATTGTATGTGTAGAAAATTTTGTATTTTGCTTCCGCTATAGTATGTTTTATAAGTTGTACAGGATGTTAAGTATGCCTTATGTGTCATACAGGATGGTTTGACACGGCGGTCACGAACTAAAGTATCCCTAACTCCTAGGGGGTATTTTGGGTCGTGACAGATTTTCCTACAATGTTACCTATGGAACTTTATGTCTTCATCATATGAGACTCTAATTAATATAAATATCATTTATAGTTAGTTGTGTGAATATGATGCTTGTCTAATCAACATAGAAAAGTCTCTTATTGGCTTTTGAGGGCATATATGTCCAACAAGTAGACCCCCAGATAGATTGTCTTATTAGCATGAGGTATATTATTTGGAATCAGATTCCTTAGATGATTATCCTTACTGTAACGACCCGGAATTTTGATATAATAAAATTATACGTTTATGGGTCTTTAATGGAGGTGAATTAGTTAATTATTTGTTAAATTGGTAAAAAGGGAGTTTTGTTCGGGATTGGATTGTACTAGTAAAACTTTAGTGTTTTTTCTCAAAAATCATGTACAATGTACGGGTCGACTATCTGAATGATTACCTATCATTTCAATTCTGTCGCGTTTCGATTCGCGAGACCGCTGGAGTCTTGAATGTAAGAAAATCGAGAAAATCAGGAAATTCTAGATTTTTTTTGAATTTAGTGGGACTCTATAATTGTTGGGGATTCTAATGGAAAGCCGTGCGGCTGGTACCACAGTGTGCCGGTCGGTCGTGAGGACGACCATCTATCGTTTCAGCAGTTAATTGTCTCATATAAAGAAACGACAACGTGTTTTGTATCCGAAATTAGAAAATTAGTAGGTTTTGCAATTTTCTTCCGGACTAAAGTGCAGCTATCAAAATTGAGTATTTTTCCCTGAAATTTTTACAGTAGGTGTCGGACTACTCCAAGTTCGGTCACCTAAAGTTTCGTTACTGTTGGGTGTCATATAGCAGGGTTTCGGAAGGCATATGCGTGAAAAATAGGAAAATCCAGTCAAACCGGTCAAATTGGTCAAGGTAGTTGACTTAGTCAACTACCACTTTCCACGCTAAATTGGGTCATGTGCTTTTGCACATGATCTAAACCCCTTGAAGGCCTATATAAATGGGGCCAGTCCTTCTCATTTCTCACGGTTTGTAAAACAGTGCCACATAATTTTTAGAGACAGAAAGTGAGGAGAGAGAAAGGAAGAGAGAGACAGAGGAGAGAGAAAGGAAGAGAGAAAAAGGAAAAGGGAGGTCCTCTTGAGGTTTTTCGACTTTTTTTAATTTGCGTGTAGAGAGAGAGAAAAAGGTAGAGAGAGAAAGTGAAAGTTAGGAAAAGAGAGGAGCCTTACCTTGAGGTTGATCTTCTTCCCGGACGCATTTGCGGTTCCCTTTTTGCACTAGCTGCCTCGAAAAGCGTGAACTAAGTAAAACCCCATTCTTTTCTTCTCTTTTTCTGCTTATTTTGCTATATTCTTTTATGTAAAGTATATACATGTTTGTTGGCGTGAATGAAAAAGGGTCGGAGACCCCTATGTGACGTGTGGAAGGGTTGGATGCACGTGAAAAATGAGTAGAGGGGTGTAGCCCTAGGTCTCGGGTGTCAAAACCCCAGATTTTGGCTTACTGTATGAATGGTGTGGATGGAAAAAGGGTCGGAGACCCCTATATGATGTTGTGATTTTATGTGGACCATCGGGGAGCCCAGATCGAGTCCCGGGTAAATTGTATCGCCACTCTAGGTGACGAAAAGTTATTTTGCATGTCTTGTAAAGCTATAGAGACATCCCTTAGCCTGGAAACATTCCTTAACGGGACGGTGTGTTACCGAAGTTGGTTCATGAGCGCGAGGCCCAAGTATTTCAGTTAATCAAGCGAGGCTTGGGTTAATTAGGGTTAACCTGTGGTTAGAAAATCTAACCAGGGTTAAGTATAGTCCGTGGTTCCTCTTTCACTAGGTCAGGAGAGATGGTGTCCAGTAAGGCCCGGGGTTCTCCCATGACTGATAGTCAGGAGATGTCGATCTGTTTCTCTAGGTCATCCGTGGTGCCTCTTGGACTAGGTCAGGAGTGGCGGTGTCTTGCATGGCCTGTGGTTCCTCCGTGACTAATAGTCAGGAGATGTCGGAGTCCTAGGGAGTTTAAAGTAGCTGAACATCAGATAGTGCATAGTCTGGGGTTCCTCTCTGGGTGGGTCATAAGATGTCGGCACCGTGTCTATCGGGGTCCCTTCTTGGTGGAACGTCAGGAGATGACAGCATTGGTAAAGATGTCGGGGTTCCTCGTAGACTAGCCAGAAGATGACGGTAGGCAGGTTGGTCAGGGTTCCTTCATGACTGATACCCAGGGCGATGGCGGCGAATACACGGTAGATGTGGCCAGTCAATTGAATGGAAAAGTATGTCATTATTGGACGAATGCCCATGTTGTGTGTGTAAGCTTCGGATACAAAGTGGTCTGAGTCGGTATGCTCAGGGTTGGTGTATTTGTCTGAGTTGGTGGACTCATGGTTCGGTATGGAATTGTCGGATTCCAGGTGAGTTGGGTTGGTATACCCAAGGTTTGGTCATGTTTAGGTTAAAGCTGGAATAGCGTGTGTGAGTCTAAATGACTCAATGTATTATGATTATGATTTAGAGACTTTAAGCTGGACATTTATGGGCTGTGGCCAATTAATAGAGTCTCAGGACTCGAAATGAAACATGATTGATGATTGAAATGAGAACTTGGTAATATAATACATTCATAATTGAACCCCATAATTGGAAAGTAATGTGAAGTCGAGAACCTCGGTTAGGGTGACGTAACCCTAAGTGACCTTGGGTCACAGTTTAATATATACTGTTCTATTTTATTGTAACATGCAAATTGAACTGGTTATTATATCATTATTGATGCGTGTTATTATGTGGAAAATAGTTTAGAAGGATTGTGGTTTTATTGGGCTTCATAGCTCACTGAATTTTTATGATCTTGGAGCTGCTAACTAGTAAGTGAAAATTCAAACTGGACATTTTGGAAGCTTGTACAAGTTGTACCCGGCGTGATAGAGGTGCCTACTTTTGTAAAATAAACTTGATGTAAATAATACAGGTATATGGTTTGTAAGATGGCTATTGTGATAACAGGTGTTATTTTCTTTTTGGAAGCATCTGATAAATGTTTAAATTTCCCGTATTTTCGTGGGTAAAGTCTTCCGCTTGCATGATTTGACGAACGAGCGCGCGTCTCGGAACATCATTCCCTAGGTGCGGGTTCGGGGCATCACACTTACACTTATCAAGAAGCAATATGTTATATTGATTCTGATAATTGGAATAAGGCCATGGAATCTGAAGTGGACTCCATGTACTCGAATGGTGTCTGGACCCTGGTTAAAAAGCCTAAGGGAATTAGATCCATTGGGTGCAAATGGATCTACAAGAGAAAATGTGAATCTGATGGAAAGTTAGAGACCTTTAAAGCAAGGTTTATGGCAAAAGGCTATCGTCAAAGAGCTGGTATCGACTATGAGGAAACCTTTTCACCAGTAGCAATGCTAAAGTCCATCAGAATTCTATTATCAATTGCAGCTTACTATGATTATGAAATTTGGCAAATGGATGTTAAAAACTGTTTTCTTGAATGTAAACATTCAAGAGGATATTTATATGGACCATGTCGCAACCCAAAATACCAGCTAGGAGTTAGGGATACTTTAACTCGTGACCGCCGTATCATACCTCCAATATGATACATAAGGCATGCATAGAAACCTGTCAGAGAACACAACATACATGGCGGAAACAATTTACAATGCATAGTGGAAGCAAAACACAACTAACATAGCGGAAGCAAAAATAAAAAAACATAGCGGAAGCAAAAATACGGAACTAAATACTCCTATTACTTGGTCCAAGTTTGAACCAACAAAATACAACTGTATGTATATAAATTTCCAAAATGGTGGAGTGGATAAGTCCTACTCTCACTTAGCAATATATCAAGTCTTTCTAAGTCGATTAACAGAAGTCGAAGTCATGACACCTATCTAACGATCCATCGTCCTAATAGTGATCCATAGAAGGCTCCGGGTCGAAGTACTCTTCTTCTACCCAAGGCTCCGTACCACATAGATCAAAAGAAACCCGAGCACCTGCCAATGATAACAAATATCGGCTGAGCATGGAATACTCAGCGTATACAAACTACTAACAATAAAGCAATAATAGCATAGAGCATGCGAATCATGGAGAATGAAACCCTTAAAACATATCAAGCATGGAAACCGTAAAGATAACACATATGATGAAATCTGAAACCAAACCCGTGTGAGTCAAGCGATAATCATAGCCTTGTGAGTTCTTAGAGTTCATGGAGTTTCTTAGAGTCATTTATGATCCGTAGAGACATAGAGCAAATACTGTAGAGCATATCCATAGAGCAAAACATAGAGTTCTTAGAGCATTTGTACTTATGATCCTTAGAGCTTGTGAGATGATCTTAGACATTATCATAGAATTCTTGTGAGTGTATCATGATCCTTAGAGCTTGTGAACCGATCTTAGAGATATCATAGAGTTGCTTAGAATCATTTATATAAGTCTCTTAATCAAAACCCTTTTCAAACTTTGAGAAATCCATGGAAAAACCTCGGTTCATGCGAGACATGCGAACATATGAGGACAATAGCATGTTTAAAACCCCAAAACCCTTAGACGCATTAAACCAAACACATAGAGTACATAATAGTTATAGCTTACATCCAAGTATAAAAATAACACCATACACCATAACAATGCAAGGTTTATAGTAGAGAATGAGAAGAACACCATGTGGTAACTAATATTATCAGAAGATTGGTAGTAGAGTGTATCTACCTTGGTGAAATCAATTACTTTGATTCCAAATGCTTGGAACACGTGAAAACTTCAAGTTCTTTGTTGAGAAACACCAAAAGGAAGGAAGAATCTTGATTCCTTCAAGCTTGAACAACACCTAGCTTCTCTCCTTCTTCTCCCTCTCAAAATCTCTCAAAATAGTGCACAAAGGGTTTCTGAAACCCTAAGGCACGAACAAGCCTTTATATAGGCAAAGGGGAATTGGCTAAAGTCTTAAACACACTTAATGAAGAAAATCTGCGTATAACCGATCGATCAGTGGTACAAACCGAGCGATCGGTGGTTTCAACCGAGAGATCGGTTGAAAACACCCTCTCTGGAATTTTTCCCCATACAAATTAGTTGAACAGTCGATAGCTACCGAGCGATCGGTATAAGACCGGTCTATCAGAGGTTATCACCGAGCGATCGGTGATCCCCTATTTTGTTGCAAAGCCTTGTTTTCACTACTTGGATCTTCTCCAATCCCATTTCCAACACCTTTTATGTTTAAACACACTACTTAAGGATATGTAGACTCATTAGAACATGCACGCCATAATTCCAAACACGTATATTGACATAAGGCCCATTAGTGCACAAAACCACACTTGACCACTATTCACTATTTAGTGAAATACAGATTCGGGATTCTACATCCCTCCCCCCTTACAAAAATTTTGTCTTTGAAATTAGAACGACACCAAAAGCATAGCAAGAACAAAATACAGAAAATCCAACATAGAAACTATACAAACAAGTGTGGGTATTTTTCCTTCACTTCGGCTTCTCGCTCCCATGTAGCCTCTTCCTTGGAATGATGCTATCATTTCACAAGGACTAACGAGATAGTCTTGGTGCGCAACACTTGATCTCGACGATCCAAAATTTGAATTGGTTGTTCAACCAAAGTGAGATCCTCTCGAATCTCCATGGGATCAAGAGCAATGATGTGTGATGGATTCGGAATGTACTTCCTAAGCATAGAAATGTGAAATACATTATCGACTGCTGCCATGTGAGGTGGTAGGGCTACTCTGTAAGCAACCTCACCAACCCGAGTGATGATCTCAAATGGCCCCACGTACCTGGGGTTGAGCTTTCCTTTCTTCCCGAATCGCTTGATTCCCTGACTCGGCGAAATCTTCACAAAGACCCGATCCCCAACTTGGAATTCCAAATCTCTGCAACGAGTGTCCACATAGCTCTTTTGCCTATCCTGAGCGGTTTACAATCGCTCCCTACTTACCTTGACCCTTTCTGCGGTCCGCTCGATCAATTCAAAACCCAAAAATTTTCTCTCACCAACTTCATCCCAGTATAGTAGAGATTTACAACTCCGACCACATAGAGCTTCAAAAGGTGTCATTTGGATGCTTGCCTAGTAACTGTTGTTGTAGGCAAACTCAACCAACGGCAAGTGTTCCTCCCAACTACCCTAAAAGTTCAACATACAAGCTCGGAGCATATCCTCCACAACCTGATTTACCCGTTCAGTCTACCCATCGGTTTGAGGATGAAAGGCTGTCGCGACCCAAAACCCACCCTAGGAGTTAGAGTGAATCTTGGACGACCTACCATGACTAACTTGACTTGCTTGACAAACCATCCTGCAAAAACACCTGGAGCGTATACAAAGAGGATAATAGCGGAAACATTCACTACATAGCACAGCGGAAGTCTACAAAACCTCTATGTATATATATATACGATCCAAGTTTTGTACAATAAGGAACTCACAAAAGAAGGTGCGGACATGCCTGCTAAAATACATGGATATAACTCTCAAGCTCACCCACAACTCCCACACTCAGAATCTACCACCACCTAATAGTAACCCTCTATCGGAGGTGTGAGCGCGGGAAATTCACTCCCTAGATTTCTCACGGGGTTTTGAGAGTCGCCACCTATTAATTCAGAAGGGATAAGTCCCCCGAAGTTTTGGATAAGGTCTTGGTCAACGAGAGAGATCAGGGTAAGGGGTTCGGTTAAGTCCAGGGAAGGTGTTAGGCACCCCGAGGCTTCCGTTTTACAACGGTTTCGTACTCCCCGAGTTTAAGCCAATTAAAGTTAATCTTGTTTAATGCTGTAAGGTTTAAATGAACACTAATCCAAGAAAGGAAAAGCTAATTAGAGTCGGGCCCATGTTGGGCTGCCTACGTACTCACAGGGTGAGATCAGACCGAGCGTAGTTCTGGCACATGAGCCTGTGCCGAGGCTAGGGGCGTGTGTGTGTGCACCAAGGGTGGCTAACATGGACTAGTCCGGTAGACTAGGATTGGTTGACCGAGGAGGGTCAAGTACAAGGTATGTAAGCCCGGTAGGCTTAAGGAGGAGTCCGGCCTGGGTTAGGGTTGCTAACCAGGATTAGGCCGAACTAACTGCAGTTAGGGTTGCTAACCACAGTAAAGGGGAAGTGAGTTATAGCCCGGTAGGCTAAGGCGGGGCCCGGTAGGCCAAGGTAAGTCTGGTAGACTTCGTTTAGGCCCGGTAGGCCGTAAACCGAAGCAAACTACGATTAGGGTTGCTAATCGCGGTTAAAGGGTTCTAACTGTGGTTAGGGTTGCTAACCAGGGTTAGGGAGAGGGCCAAAGTCAGGATTGTGGTCCAAATAGATTTAAAGAATTTCCGTTTAATTTCCCAAAGTTTGTGGGGTTAAGAGGTGCTTAACCGTGGTTAAATGTTAACCGGAGGTGGATTTAACCATGGTTAAGGGTCTGGTACGGTCCAAGGTGGGCCTAGGGGGCTAGGCAGGGCCTAAAGTGGCCTCCTACCAGGCCTGGGCCCCTACAAAAGCCCGAAACAAAAAACACAGTTAATGTCGGTAATGGAATTACCGACACTAATGACAGTGTTTTTGGTCAGTGTTTTTGCCTCTGTTAACTAGGGTTAGGCTGTAACCCGAGGTGAATCAAAGGTGGGGGAGTGTAGAGGGGACTCCTGAGGAGAGTTCAGGCCAGGTGTGGGCCTCAAGGGGTGTCTGGAGTGGGCCCCACAAGAGTGTAACGCCACTGTGCCTGATAGTGCATACTGTCGGTAGAGCTATTACCGCCAATACCAAAAACAAGCGAAAAACAATACGTCGGTAGAAGAAACACCGACAGCGGGAAAATAGGCTTCACCAGGAAGGGCGATACTGAGTTTACCGCCGTTCTTGGATTTTTGTAAAACCTGGATTGTGGCTACTGGGCTTGTACACCAATGCTACTAGGGGTTCCCTCATGATCTGAGGGACCCTCAGAAGCTTCGGTAATGGCTGTCAAGCCTTGACGGAGGTGTTGTACCTGAAGGGCTTCACCACACCTATGGTTTAGGTCGGTGAACACCCAGTGGGGGGTCTGTTTACCTGCTAAACATCAAAACAAGAACAAATAACTCCCCTGGAATTTACCAGGGGCTCACAAGAGAGAGAACAAATGAAAAAAAATGGGTAGGGGGTGTCCCTACCCAGTGCTCTGTTTCTGCCAAATGGTGGAGGTGGTTGCAACTGCGGTGGTGGTGCTCTGGGGATGGGCTACAGCAGCTGGGGGAGGTCTAAGGTAGGTCCAGGAGACTCTTGGGATTAAGACCAAGGGAGAGGAGAGGTTTTGCAGCTGGGGTTTGAAAATCAATTCGATGAATCCCAAATCTATGTTTGAGTTGAGAATCTACAAGTTCGAGGGGTTGGTTAGGTTTCCCTAATAGTCTATCTACCCTTTTTGATGTTTTTAAATTAAGTTATTTAACTCAAGGGAAGATGATAATCAAGTGCGGAATAAGGAAAACCAAGCAAACCACAACACAAGAATTTTTACGTGGAAACCCTTCCGGGAAAAACCACGGGACCTAGTCCATCCATGAGAATCCACTAAGACAAAGTAAACAAGAACTTACAAGACTCGAACTTGACTCCTTCGGACTCGACACCACGATCCTTCCGTTCTTAGTCCTCAACACCTCGAAAAGTCACCACGTACTCTCAAGTCCCGTGATCAACCGTAGCCACTTGTACTTCTCTTTGTGTCTCTAAAACAGTCCACGATCTTTCGATCGATCTCTGTCACTGACGGCTTCGGAATCCACCGACCAAATCACTCTACCACGATCCTTCTCGGATCGATCTCCTTTAGAAAGGCTCCGGAATACTCTGGCCAAGGTGTTCTATCCAGAATGGGTTGATAGTTTGATATAAATCAATACCTAGATGGACTCCATCAAAGGACAAGTCCAAACAAGCAAAATTGTAGCTTTAGGCTTGCAAACTCTAGGTTTAAAGGCATTAACAAAAGGGGAGGAGAGCACCAATTTCCATAGGTTTTATAACCTCTGGAGGAACTTAAAAACCCTCTCCACACACCCCTTAAGTTGTGCTCCACGAAGTGGAAGTGTTCTATATAAATAAGGAAGTGAAAACCATGCTTAGAAATTGCTAAAATAGTTTAAAACCAAAGAATCGTTTTAGCAAAACCCCCATATCAGGGTCGACCCATGGGTCGCATTCGATCAAACAAAAATACACCTTCGGTTGACCAAAAGGTCCCTTTGGGTCGACCCTAATAAAACCTATATTCTGCCCAAAATCCCCATACTAATTTTTGGCTATTCAGGGTCGACCCTGAGGCCAAAAAAGATTTTAAAACACCATTTTCAGCTCTTGATCTCTTCACAAAATTTGTAGTTCTTTTTGACACGGTCGATTTGACATATTATAGAATAAAATCTGAGTTAGGGTTTGTGAGATATACCCAAAACAAGAAAACTTGGGTTTTTGAAAAAATTTCAGATTTTAAAACTAGTTTTGCACTGTTTATCTCATCACCTAGGGTTTAAAAATTCGTTTTCAATGTCAGTCCCTTCATGAAATTTGTAGCTATTTTCGACACGGTCGATTTGACATATTATAGAGCAAAATTCAATCTACGGTTTGGGAGATATCCGTATAACAAACAACTTTAGTTTTTTGAAAAACTTTCAGCATTGTTAACTTGTTTTGCACTACTTATCTCATCACCTAGAGTCCGTATGATTAGACTAGGACACTTTTACCACCTAAGGCATCATGTTAGGATTATTCTAGGTCAAATCCCACCTATGGTCATATGGTATCTAGGTCACTTACCATCCTATGAAGGAAATGATCATCCGAGTGGATCAAGCGATTCTTCAACGCGCTTCAACTTCACTTGTCGTGGATGCTTGACGACAATGACACAAGAACCACTCTTAGACACCTAGACTCACTTGTTTTGACACCGGAATATGCCAATACAAAAACATGGACTTTATAATCTCCCCCTTTGGCAATTCCCTGGCAAAACCAAACTGAAGTACATGACTTGAAACAAACTCACCCAAACACATCAAAACGGTGAATTAGGACATTACATGACTCCAACACTCTTACATGACATCAATCGAAAAATCATCTTAATTTAAGACACTTAAGCTCTTGCCAAGAAAAATCAGTCTACTGCAACCTTGCACCTGCACATGCTCAAAAACAAAATACCCAGTGAAGCATGTGTGGAATATGAAAATAAGTAATCACAGGTGAAGCAAGGAATGTATTGAACGAGGGAAATACTACCCTAACATTCTCCCTTTGGACACAATGCAAAGGAAACGCAGGAAGCCAAATATTCAAAAAAAAATAAACAATTTAAGTAAAACGTGCAATATTACAGGCAACCACGTACACACCAATCAAAAACAGACAATGAGTGACTAAAAACTGGGAGGCAAGACGAGATAGAGATATAATAGCACACACTCCCGCCTCAACAAATCACCCGATCTTTCCCCTAAGATCAAGGATACACAAAAAATGGCATGACATGCTAGAAAGGCCTATGCAAAAGAAAGAACCACACCACAAACAATAATACAAAAAAAATATCATGTGTCACATCAACTTTATTGCATCAAAAGCATTCCAAGCAGTCAGAGCCAGTAAATTAATCTAAGTATCAAATCCCAATGAAAAACATGATTAGTAGTCCGAATGCGGATAACTCATTAACTAAATCTCATCAGGAATGCGAAAGCCATAGCCAATTCAATAGACTAATGTAGTGGCAGTTAAAAAGTGAAGCATTGTGGTAGTGTTTTTGTGGGTTTCTGACAAGATACAGATCAAGGTTCTTCCTCCAAGGATTGACTTAACCACTAAGGGTGAAATCCGGAGATATACATCTAGAATTCCAACT
>CM026553.1:15603065-15645222 GCA_015143295.1 Tetracentron sinense
TCAAACTTGGTTTTTTGAAAAAAATTTAACATTTTAAAACTAGTTTTGCACTGTTTATCTCATCACCTAGGGTTTAAAACTTTGTTTCCAGATCTTGGTCCCTTCATAAAAGTTGTAGCTACTTTCGACACGGTCAATTTGACATATTATAGAACAAAATCTAATTTACGGTTTGGGAGATATACGCAAAACAAGTAACCTTGGTTTTTTGAAAAAATTTCTGCATTGTTAACTTTTTTTCTCTACTTATCTCATCACTTAGAGTCCATATGATTAGACTATGACACTTTTACCAACTAAGGGGCATCATTTGTAGAGCCCCAGACTTTTTCATGTTTAATGCATGACACTTTCGTAGCCAATTTGCCTTTAATGTAGTATAATTAATAAATAAGGAAGAAATTGAAAATTTCGAAAGGTCAAAAATGTTCCTTTTCAAAATACGAACCCAATGCGAGTTGAATCGTCAAAATTCAACAAGCGAATGTCAAAAGATATGGCCAAAATAGTTTGGACCTGAAGACCACCGATCGCTCGGTCCATGGAGCGATCGATCGGTCCAAAACCGATCGATCGGAGGCTATCGACTGGTGCACTTTTTTGTATGGAGAAATTTTCAAGAGAGCATGTTTTTGACCGATCGCTCGGTAGGCAACCGATTGATCGGTCATAACCACCGATCGCTCGGTCCTCGCGTTTTTGTAGAAATTTCAGTAAGGTTGTTTTCGTCTTTTGGCGTTTCACTCTTTCCTCTTAAGGTTGCCCGAGCCTTTAGGGCTCATTTACCACACTTAGAAGATATTAGGGAGGAAGAGAGAAGAGAAGGAGATTTCTAAACCTAGGGTTTGATTTTTGAGAAGAAATCAAAGGGTTTGTGAACCCTAGATCACCTCAAGCTTGGATTGCTTCAAGATTCCGGTTCAAGCACGCAAGGAGCAGTTTCTCCAAGCTAGGGCAGCGACTCACGGACGTTTTGGAAGGGGATTCTTTCCCTCATTTGTCAAGGTTGGTGCCTCTTGCTACCCTCCTAGTTATAGCTTTTTCTTTCTTCCCTTATTCTTTGTTTTCTTTCATCCATAAATGTATTATGAGTTGAAATGGTGAATGGTGTGAATGGAGAGGGGTGTTGGCGATTGGATGCCGTGTGTATGATGTAATGAATGAAAAGTGGAAGGGCATTGCACCAATAATAAACATACAAGCATGTTGTGAATATGAACCCACCTAGAAAAGCATGTGATAGGCTTAACAAATAATGTACTCACCATGTTTGATGAAATGCCAAGGTGAAAGAAATGAATTGTAAATTAAGGAAATGCATGCTTAATTAATTATGGAAACTTGTTAGGACTTATGATAGTGTGAGTTGTTGCTTTCCTTAAAATGTCATAAATGCTTATTGTTTAAATTACGACATGTTATATATCGTGAATTACCCAATTGCCATATTTAAATGCAAATGCAAGTATGTACACGATCCCACGAGCACGGCATACATGACATGAACATTTAGGAAGAAGGGTCTCCCTTCCCTCACAAGTAGTTTACTTTTCCGAGCAAGCAAGCATGACATGACATGAACATTTAGGAAGAAGGGTCTCCCTTTCCTCACAAGTAGTTTACTTTTCCGAGCAATGCATGACATGACATGAACATTTAGGAAGAAGGGTCTCCCTTCCCTCACAAGTAGTTTACTTTTCCGAGCAAGCAAGCATGACATGACATGACATGACATGACATGAACATTTAGGAAGAAGGGTCTCCCTTCCCTCACAAGTAGTTTACTTTTCGAGCAAGCATGATGGCATGGCATGACAAGCATGAGCATTCTAGGAAGAAGGGTCTCCCTTCCCTCACAAGTAGTTTATTTTCCGAGCAAGCAAGCATGATACAAGCATGACATGCATGGCATGACACGCATGACACGATAGACAAGTTTTCAATCACGAAAAGGGTAATTTCAGTCAAGTCAAGTGCACTATGTTTTCAAGGGTTTTATCGATTTTTATGAAATGCAAGCATGATTATAAATTGCTTTATTTCCTTGTTATGATATTAATTGTTCCTACTTTATATATACGAACTGCTACCTGCTTCCTATACTGCTATGGTGTTACTATGACTGTTGGTTTGTATTTGGTACCCGCTGAGTATTTCATGCTCAGCCGTACTTCTTATGTCGGCAAGTACTGAGGGAGCTACTACTCCATTTGATGTCTATGCTCCAAGCCCATGGGTGGAGGAGTACGTTGAGGAGCCTGTGGAGGATCCTCTGGTCAAGGGTTATTATTAGGTGGTTGTAGATTCTGAGTGATAGAGCTGTGGGTGAGTTGAGAGATGTATATCCATGTATTTTGGCGGGTCTGTCCGCACTTTCTTTTGGAGTCCTTTTGTGTAACTTGGATCACTTGTATATACATAGAGGTTTGGTTAAGTCTTCCGCTGTGCTATGTTTAAGTATGTTTCCGCTGTTTATGTCCTCTTTGTATATGCTCTGTGGGTTTTTGCAGGATGGTTTGTCTAGCAAATCATGTAAGTCACGATTAGTTGTCCGAAGTTCACTCTAACTCCTAGGGTGGGTTTTGGGTCGCGACATCATGTTAGGATTATTCTAGGTCAAATCCCACCTATGGTTATATGGTATCTAGGTCACTTACCATCCTATGAAGGAAATGATCATCCGAGTGGATCAAGCGATTCTTCAACGCGCTTCAACTTCACTTGTCGTGGATGCTTGATGACAATGACACAAGAACCACTCCTAGACACCTAGACTCACTTGTTTTGACACCGGAATATGCCAATACAAAAACATAGACTTTACAGGGTTTTTACCTTGGAAATTCTGTCGACCCTATGAACTGTGGCGGGGGATGGGTTTTATAGGGAAGGATACCAAGGACCTAAGAGGGATTAAAGGGAAGGCCAGGTATGTGTAAGGACCAAGGGGAGGTCGACTAAGAGCTGAGGAGGGGGACACCGAGGTGGAGGAAGGGATGGGGGAGTGTGCAGGAGGTTTACAGACTAAAAAACTCGAAACTTGAAGATGTCGGTAGAGGATCTACTGACATTCCGAAACAAGGCAAAAAATAAATGTCAGTAGATCAACTACCGACATTCTGACATCTATTTGAATTGGGCCTGGGCTTGCACATACGGGATATGGGGGTTATGTACTAAGGTTTTTTGGGCCTTGTGGGCTCGAGTCTGAGGGTCATGCCCTATAGGCCATGGGTTCAAGGGGTACGCTCAGGTCACCTAATGCTAGGGTTTAGGACATGGGATTTTCTAGGGTTTCGACTGGAGAGGCTTACCTAGGTTGTGAGGGACTTGCTAGGGGAGGTAACCATAGTTAAGGGATTTTAACTACAGTTAGGATGGGGTGTAAAAATCGGGTGCTTAGAGGAGGTTCCTCCACAGGTTCCTCGACATACTCCTCTACCCAAGGGCTCGAAGCACAGATATCAAAAGGAGCAGCTGCTCCGCTATCACCTGCCGACATAAGAAGTACGGCTGAGCATTGAATACTCAGTGGGTACCAAACACTAACCAACAGCCATAGTATAGCAATAACAATATAAAGTAGGAAGCAATTTATATCATAACAGGAAAGTAAAATAGTTCATATTCATGCTTGCATTACATAAAAGCCGATAAATCTCTTGAAAACATTGTGTACTTGACTTAACTTAAAATCCTCGTTTCATGCTTGAAAACTTGTCATGTTTGTCTTGTTTGATCTTGTTGAGCGTGTCATGTCATGCTTGTCATGCTTGTATCATGTGTGTCATGCTTGTATCATGCTTCCTTGGAAAATAAACATGTTCATGCTACTTGTGAGGGAGGGGAGGCTCCTCTTCCTAAATATGAAACAACTTGTGAGGGAGGGGAGACCCCTCTTTAACGAAATGCATTGAATGTAACTGCATGCTTGGAGCATTCTTGTTCTTGTCAAAGAGTGAGGCATAACATATCTTAAGATATGCCCTACCACTATTTACCAACCCTTTCGTTTGGCCTTGTCATGGTGTTCGTGAATCGGGAATAAAATCTTGAAAACAAAACCCAGTGTTTAATGCTTGAAACCCTACTTATGGACTACATGTCGTGCTCGTGGTTCCGTATACAATTAAGGATAACAATGGCATATAAAGAACATTTGCATTTGATCAATAATTAAATCAAATAATTAAGCATTTAATCTATCAACATACCATTCTAGGAATTAAGGAAGTTCACCCGTGCATTTTCGGAGAACTAATCATCATTCTCTTCATTGTGGCATTTCATCAAACACTTGGTATGTGTATTGTGCTTAATACTTAAATCTTGGATTTCTAGGTGGTTTGATGGTCACAACATACGTGTGTTCATTATTAATACAATGCCCTTCCCATTTCATTCATTACCACACATACACACGACATCCAATCGCCCATTCACATCCACACAACCATAAAATGAAGGAAAACAAAGATAAGAGATGAACTAGAAGGGTAGTATAGGGTACCGACCTTGAATAGGTTGATGCGGTGCTCTAACTTGAGGAAGAACCCCTCTTGGGTTAAAGAACTCTAATTGCCTTGAGGAAGATCCTTGCTTGCAAATCTCCAAGCTTGAACCTCCCTTGATCTCTAAATCAAAGCCTCTTTGGAGGATTTTCCAAATCTCCTCTCTTCCTCTTTCTTCCCTCTTTCTCTCTTCTAGGTTAGAAAAGCCCCAAAATGAGGATCCTTAAACAAGAAAAGGGTTTAAGACCCTCAATCCGGCTTCAGTTACCGCATGCAATCGATCGCATGCTTATCTACGATCGATCGCAGGACAGTGCGATCGATCGCACATTGATGCGATCTATCGCACATGCACTCGAACACAATGGTCTAGTTTCCCCTGCATGCGATCGATTGCACAAACTTGCGATCGATAGTAGATCTCTGCGATCTGTCACACCTGGGAATCCATCTATCGCATATGGTCTAGAGAGTTTGGAACCCATTTCGTCTGTATGCGATCGATCGCACCTGACTTGTAATCGATCGCACTCTCCAGATTTTGTTGTTTTCTCCCATTTTCCCCCACTTTGGTAATTCGGACATAACTTTTGACTCGTTTGTCCGATTTTGACGATTCAACTTGCGTTGGATTCGTCCTTCGAAGGGGAACATTTTTGGTGTTTTAGAATTTTCAATTTCCTCCTTATTTATTAAAAAAACTGTCCCTAAAGTTGACTGATCCACAAATGAGATTCAGTAACTCAGGTTTTCAACATATCTGACTTAGGAATCCCACTACTTAACACTTAAAGTTCTTCAAAATTTCTCATTTCATAGAAAAGGAGATTACAAAGGCATAATGCTTTGGCATGGGTTCCAATACATAGCAAAAAATTTCGGGGTGCTACATCTTCCCCCCCTTATAAATATTTCATCCTCAAAATTTGGACGACACTAGCATTACAAACCCAAAAAAAAATTACATAGCATAAACAAAAGCCTATTCAAACAACTCTGGGTATTTTGCTTTGACTTCGGCTTCACGCTCCCAAGTGGCCTCTTCCCGAGTATGATGTTGCCACTGAACGAGCACTAATGGAATAGTCTTGTTGTGAAGGACTTGATCTCTCTGATCCAAATCTGAACTAGCCTTTCAACTAGAGTGAGATTCTCTTGGATTTCCAACGGTTCCAAGTCTATGACATGCCAAGGGTCCGCAATGTATTTTCGAAGCATAGATACGTGAAAAACGTTGTGAACCACGACCATATGAGTTAGAAGAGCTACCCAGTAAGCAACTTCACCAACTCGTGTGATAATCTCAAATGGGCCGACATATCGAGGACTCAGCTTGCCTCTCTTGCCAAATCTCATAATCCCCTTGCTAGGAGATGCCTTCACAAAAACTTGATCCCCTACTTGGAATTCCAAGTCCCTGCGACAAGTGTTTTTCTCGCATAGCTTTTCTGACGATCTTGGGTAGCTTTCAACCGTTCCCGAATGATCTTAACTGTGTTCGCAGTTTGCTCAATCACTTCCGGACCAAGTATTTTTCTCTCTCCTACCTCATCCCAGTAGAGAGGAGACCTACAGCTTCGCCCATACAAGACCTCAAATAGTGCCATTTGGATGCTCACCTGGTCGCTATTATTGTAGGTGAACTCTACCAACAACAATTGATCTTCCCAGCTGCCCTTGAAATCCAACATACATGCCCGAAGCATGTCTTCGATGATTTGGTTCACCCTCTCGGTCTGTTCATCCGTCTATGGATGAAAGGCAGTGCTGAAATCAAGTCGGGAACCCATGGCTTCCTGAAAACTCTTCCAGAACCTGGACGTGAATCTTGGATCCCGATCTGACACAGTACTAACTGGCACCCTATGCAACCGAACGATCTCCTTGATATACAGTGCGGCCAACTGGCTCGAGTTGAAAGTAGTCCGGTAAGGTGTGCAGACTTTGTTAAACGGTCTACTACAACCCAAATCGCATCTGAGTTTCTTGTCATTTTTGGCAAGCCGACAATGAAGTCCATGGAGATGTGCTCCCATCGGTCTCAAATGCTTTGCCTTCACCTGTTGGCACACCAAGCACCGTGCCACATACTTTATAACACCCTCTTTATGTTCAGCCACCAAAAGTGACTCTTGAGGTTCTGGTGGATGCACAGTATACTTCGATCGGTGAGCTTCATCCATAATCTCCCTTCGAAGATCTACATTGGCTGGGACACACAGCCTTTCCTTGAATGTAATAGCACCTCGACTAGTGAGAGAGAATTGCTCACTACCCTTGGCAACTTTCTAATCCCGAAAGGCCAACAAGTCGGTGTCCATGGCTTGATACTCTTGAATCAAATCTATGATGTATCGCCGAACCGTGAAATTTGCCAAAACAGGACTGCGAATGGAATCATTCATACTGATGTCCAGATTTACCAAATCTTCTAGTAGTCTCCATTCCTGTACCAACATGTGTGCCAACAGACCCGGAGGTCTTCTACTCAAAGCATCTACTACAACGTTTGCTTTGCCCAGGTGGTATTGGATGGTGCACTCGTAGTCCTTCAGAAATTCCATCCAACGCCATTGCCTCAGATTCAGTTCCTTTTGGGAAAAGAGATACTTGACGCTCTTGTGATCCGTGAACACATAGAATTCTACCCCTTGAAGGTAGTGTCGCCAGATCCTCAATGCAAACACGACTGTAGCAAGCTCCAAGTCGTGTGTGGGGTAATTCTTTTCATGCTCTTTTAATTGCATTGATGCATAAGCAATGACTTTCTTATGCTGCATGAGCACACATCCAAGTCCGACGTGTGAGGCATCACTGTACACCTCATAACCACCACGTCCGAATGGTACAATAAGGACGGGGGCCGTGGTAAGCCTCTTCTTCAGTTCTATGAAACTTATCTCGTACTTATCACTCCATACGAACTTGGCATTCTTCCTGGTTAGGTAAGTGAGCGGCGCTACGAGGCTGGAGAAACCCTCTATGAATCTCCTGTAATAGCCTGCAAACCCAAGAAAATTGCGTATCTCTGTGACACTCTTGGGCCTTGCCCAACTCTCAACTGCCTCTATCTTCTTCGGATCCATCGAGATGCCTTCCGTAGATACAACGTGGCCTAAAAATGCCACTTCTTCCATCCAAAACTCACACTTGCTAAGTTTCGCATACAGTTTGTGCTCTCTCAGCATTTTCTAAAGCAAGGTGAAGGTCTCACTCATGATCTTCCTATGTCTAGGAATATATCAAAATGTCATCTACAAACACGATCACGCATCGATCCAGATATGGCTGGAATACCCGGTTCATCAAATCCATAAAGATTGCTAACGCATTTGTGAGACCAAAAGGCATCACCAAGAACTTGTAGTGTTCGTACCGAGTTCGGAATACAATTTTGGGAACATCTTCAACTGGTGATAGCCGAACCAAAGATCAATCTTAGAGAAAAATCTTGCTCCCTTTAACTGATTGAACAAGTCATCAATCCTAGGTAATGTATACCTATTCTTTATAGTGACTTTGTTCAGCTGCCTGTAATCGACGCTGTCGCGCCCCAAAATACCCCCTAGGAGTTTAGGGATACTTTAGGCGTGACATTACGTACCTGCCAATCCATCCTGTCATGAACAAGATAATTACAGTACTAAAACAATGATAATCAGAGCGCGGAAGTTAAACATAATTGCAGAAGCGTAAACTAACTTTTTCTTTTCTTCTAAGATTTCTAAAATAGTATTCCAAGTTAACATATATACAAAACATGTCTAAGTCGAAGGTGGACAGGCCCACCTATCAAAATGTCACAACTACTCAAAAAAATCCCCTCGCACTCTCCCCTCAACAATAGTCAAGGTATGGCCACACGTCGAGGTCTCGGTCCGCCTGAGACTGTAGTGGAATAGATGGCTCTCTCTCCTCTATGTACTCTTCCTTGACCCAAGGCTCCGGGTCGAGGGCTCCCTCGGTACCTGCCGACATGAAAGTACGGCTAAGCATGGAATACTCAGCAAGTACAAGCTACTAGCTAACCATAACAGTAATAAACACACAAAAGTAATACCATACCAATCATCAATTCAAGGCAATAGTAAGATCATAGAATTAAACAATATTAAACATGAAGAAATATTATCATCTTGATATACATGTATGAATGCAAAAACGCCGATAAAACTCATGCTTGAAAACCTGTTTCCATGTCTCAGTATGCCTTGTAGAAATCATGTGTGCGTGCATGCATGAATGTCTTGTCATCATCTTGTGAACCTGTATCTTGTAACTTGTGAGCCAAATGCTAGCACCCGAATCCCCCCTGGGCTGCCAACCTCCGTGATATATGGTTTTCTTGTGAGCCAGAAGTTAGTACCTGAATGTCCCTGGGCTACCAACCTCCTTGACAATATGTGATTTTTATTACTTGTTTATTTTTTTTGTGAGCCAGAGGCTAGCACCCGAATGTCCCTGGGCTACCAACCTCCTTGACAATATGTGTTTTAGTTCTTGTGAGCCAGAGGCTAGTTACCGAATGTCCCTGGGCTACCAACCTCCTTGACATGCAATATTTTCTTATTGGTTATTATATGCATATGCTCTTGAAATCTCGGTTCATGCTATCATGCGTGCTCGTGTACGTGTCAATCGTGACAATCATGGAATAAGGATAATAAGAGAGATATGACATCACCATTCAATTCACAATATATGTATATGAGAATTTGAGTAATCAACATGGTATTTAAATCCATTCATCATTCATGAGAATACATGCATAAGCCCCTTTCCATTTCTTCATTTAAATCATTATTTCATAGTTTAGGCATTTCATCAAACACATCACATACATTGTTCCTTAGTAGTTCATCTCCTTATTTTAATTGCATATTTTTCATCCAATCACACAAGGGTAATTTTGTTATTTGTACAATGCCCATCCTCCATTTCCAACTCACAACCCACACATATCATACATCACACATTCGGCATCCAATCGTCACATCCAATCTCCCATCCACACATCCATTCCATTTCCCTTATCTTGTTTATATTTGTTGAGTTAATACAATGCATAGGGAAGGAAAGCATAATATAAAGAATCACCATTTACAATAGAAAACCTAGGTTATAGCTAGGGAAAGTTAGTAGGGTGTACTAACCTTAGATCAAGGCTTGATCTTGGTAGGAACCTTGATTTGAGCTCCAACTTGAAAGGAGCAACCTTTCCTTGAGGGAGACTTGGTTTGGGGAAGAAAACCCTCTTGAAATACCTTGGAGAATGCTGCCCTAGCTTGAGAACGAGATCCCCCACGAGCTTGAGCCTTGAACTTGAAGCAATCCAAGTTTGAGGATGATCTAGGGTTATCAACCCCTTTGATTTTCCTCTCCAATGGAAACCCTAGGTGAAAACCCTCTTCTTCTCCTCCCTTTCTCTCTAAATGTTCTAAGTGTAGTGAATGAGGGTTCAAATGGTCGAGCAAGTTTTTATGGGTAAGGGTTTAACGCCCAAAAGATGAAAATGCCCTTACAAAAATTTCTGCAAAACACGGGGACCGAGCGATCAATGCTTATGACCGATCGATCGGTTGCCTACCGAGCGATCGGTGTTTTGACCGATCGACCGATCAAAAAACTACTCTCTGGAAAATTTCCCCATACAAAATTTTTGACCATTCGATAGCTACCGATCGATCGGTTTTGGACCGATCGATCGCTGACTGGACCGAGCGATCGGTGCTCTGCAGGTCTGGACTGTTTTGACCATATCTTTTGACTCGCTCGTACGATTTCGACGATTCAACTTGCGTTCGATTCGTCTTTCTAAAAGGAACATTTTTGATGTTTCAGAATTTTTGATTTCTCCCTTATTTATTAATTAGACTATGAGAAAGACCAATGAGGCATGAAAGTGCTATTCATTAAATATAGAAAAGTCCGAGGTGCTACATTCTCCCCCCTTACAAAAATTTCGTCTATGATATTTGGACGATACATACATGCACAAGACCATAACAATTACAAGGGAATGTCAAGGCCCTAAACAAATAACTGAGGATACTTGTCCCAAACTTCGGCTTCTCGTTCCCATGTAGCTTCCTCCCTTGAATGGTGTTGCCATCTTACCAAGACCAAAGGAATGGTCTTGTTGCGCAAGACTTGATCTCGCCTATCCAAGATCTGCACTGGTTGCTCAACTAGTGTAAGATCCTCTCAGATTTCCACCGGATTAAGCTCTATGACATAGGAAGGGTCCGGGATGTACTTTTGAAAGCATAGAGACATGGAATACATTATGAACCGCCGCCATATAAGCAGGTAAATCAACACGGTAAGCCACTTCACTGACTCTAGTAATGATCTCGAACGGGCCCACATATCTCGGACTGAGTTTGCCTCTCCTTCCGAATCTCATAACACCCTTGGTTGGTGAAACCCGAACAAATACAAAATCACCAACTCGAAACTCAAGATCTCTCCTTCGATTATCGGCGTAGCTCTTCTGTCTATCTTGTGCGGTCTTCAACCTCTCCCGAATGAGCTTGACTCTATCCGCCGTTTTTTCAATCAATTCGGGACCCAAAATTTTTCTTTCTCCCACATCATCCCAATACAACGAGGATCTACAACTTCTTCCGTACAAAGCCTCAAAATGTGCCATCTGTATGCTTGCCTGATAGCTATTATTGTAGGAGAATTCTACCAAAGGTAGGTGATCTTCCCAACTTCCTTTAAAATCCAGCATACAAGCTCGGAGCATGTCTTCTATCACCTGATTCACCCTCTCGGTTTGCCCGTCCATCTGTGGATGGAAAGCCGTGCTAAAGTCTAACCGGGCACCCATTGCACCTTGAAAACTTTTCCGAAACCTGGATGTGAACCTCGGGTCCCGATCCGACACAATGCTCAGTGGCACCCCGTGCAACCAAACTATTTCTCGAATATACAATGCAGCCAACTGATTTGAATTGAAAGTAGTCTGGTACGGTAAGAAATGGACGGACTTCGTGAGTCTGTCAACAACAAGCCATATAGCATCAGTCTTTCTAACTGTCTTTGGTAATCCCACAATGAAGTCCATAGAGATATGTTTCCATTTCCACTCAGGAATAGGGAGAGACTGTAAAAGTCCTGCTGGTCTCAAGTGTTCTGTTTTCACCTGCTGGCACACCAAACACCGTGCCACATATTCCGCAACCTCCCTCTTCATGTTTCGCCACCAAAAATGCTTCTTCAAATCCCTATACATTTTGGTACCTCCGGGGTGAACGGTGTACTTGGACCGGTGAGCCTCGTATAAGATTTCTCGTTTAAGCTTCTCATCGGCTGGGACACATACTCTTCCCTTGAAAGTGATAATCCCATCATCCCTCAATGCAAAATACTTGCTGCCACCCTTAACTGACTTGTCTCGGCAAGAAAGTAGCTCGGCATCAATTCCCTGCAACTCCTTGATCATGCTCAACATAAATGGCCTAACTGTGATGTTAGCCATTACCGGCCCAAAGGTAGGGAGACTAAAACTGATGTTGAGGTTGGACGCATCCTCTAGCAACCTCCACTCCTTCAGCATCATACGCGCCAAAAGTCCAGTGGCCTTCCAACTAAGAGCATCAGCTACAACATTCGCTTTGCCTGGGTGGTATTGAATGGAGCACTCGTAGTCTTTCAAAAATTCTACCCTTCTTCTTTGCCTCAGGTTCAGCTCCTTCTGGGAAAACAAATACTTTAGGATTTTATGATCTGTGAATACCTCAAATTGTTCCCCATAAAGATAATGTCGCCAAATCTTGAGTGCAAACACTACCGCAGCAAGCTCCAAGTCGTGAGTGGGGTAATTCTTTTCATGCTCCTTCAATTGCCTTGATGCGTAGGCAATGACTTTCTTGTGCTGCATGAGGACACACCCAAGTCCGATATGCAAAGCATCGCTATATACCTCATAACCACCATGTCCAGATGGCACAGTAAGGACGGGGGCCGTGGTGAGGCGCTTCTTTAACTCTTGGAAACTCACTCCACATGGGTCACTCCAACTGAACTTGACATTTTTCCTCGTCAAGAAAGTGAGAGGTGCAGCTAAACTGGAGAATCCCTCCACAAATCTCCGATAATAGCCTGCCTATCAGAGAAAACTACGTATCTCCGTGACGCTCTTGGGCCTCTCCCAACTCATGACTGCCTCAACCTTAGCTGGGTCTACAGAAATACCCTCGACCGACACTACGTGGCCTAGGAACGCCACTTTCTCAAACCAGAATTCACACTTGCTCAATTTGGCATATAGCCTATGCTCTCTCAACATCTCTAGAGCAAGGCGGAGGTCTCGTGCGTAATCTTCCCGTGTCTGGGAATACACTAAAATGTCATCGATGAACACAATCACGCATCGATCTAAGTATGATTGGAACACCCGGTTCATCAAATCCATGAACGCCGCCGGTGCATTCGTCAGCCCAAAAGGCATGACAAGGAACTCGTAATGCCCATACCGAGTCCTAAAAGCCGTCTTCGGAACATCCTCCGACTTGATCTTTAACTGATGATACCCTGGTCTAAGATCAATCTTGGAGAAAAATCTCGCTCCCTTCAGTTGGTCGAACAAGTCGTCTATCCTTGGCAAGGGATAACGATTCTTGATAGTTACCTTGTTCAACTGACGGTAGTCTATACACATTCTCATTGACCCGTCTTTCTTCTTCACAAAGAGAACCGGAGCTCCCCACGGCGAGACACTTGGTTGGATGAAACCAAGTTGTTGTAACTCCTCAATCTGTTTCTTTAATTCTTCAAGCTCTATAGGGGCCATTCTATATGGTGCCCTTGAAATCGGAGCGGTACCCGGAGCAAGCTCTATAGCGAACTCGATCTCTCTATCATGAGGTAATCCGGGAAGTTCTTCCGGGTACACATCTAAGAACTCACTCACAACCGGAATGGCCAAAGAGTTCGGTGCCTCTAGGTTTGCTATGCTCAAAGTTGCGAGGCGAGCAATGTCCCTCTCTCTTAATCCTCGGAAGTGAAAAGGCTTAACCCCTTCCAGCTCGAAGTTCACCATCTTTTCAAAACACGCAACATGCCCGTGATGGTTTGCCAAACAACCCATCCCTAGGATGACATCGAAATCCAAGTCTTGGAAGTATAGGACGATGAGATCGGCTAATAGTTCATTCTCCCTCACTTGAACCACACTATCCCTGAATATCTTGTCCGTATCAACTGACTTGCCGAGTGGAGTTGCAATGAACTCCCGCTCCAACGGAGTAGCCTCAGTCAAAAAGCCCTTTGCAAAACTTGGTGAGACAAAAGAGTGAGTAGATCCTGTGTCTATCAACACTCGATCGAGACACTCGTTCACTAATAAAGCGCCTGTGCGATTAAGCAACTAATATCAGTAGATTTCAAATAATAACAAGCATCATACATAGGTAACCCCTAGTATAAATAATCACATAACAAGCCATAGAATATTTACACCACTTAAACTCTAAAATTCTTGCGTACCTTGCACGACATCATCGGATGCACGTGTGTCTCTCTCTGACAGGGCGAAGACTCGACCCTGTGTGGCTGGGCGAGGAGGCCGTGTAGACTGTGAGGCCCTCGAAACCTGGGAAGAGCTAGGCTGGGATGTCTGCCTAATCAGGGGCCTGCTCCCCGAAGACTGAGCTGGCAAATGACGTCGGGGACAGTCTCTAACCATGTGGTCCTGGTCACCACAATGGAAGCAACTTCTTGTAATCCTTCGACATTCTCCCGCTGGATGCCTCCTTCCACAAAGAGTGCAGACATCATGCTAATAGGGGGAAGGAGCATATCCCGTAGCCTGAGTAACTGCGGGGCGACGAGCATATGAGGTAGTCGGGCGAAAGGCCGGTGGAGCAAAAGGGCGGGGAACCTGTGGTGCCGAATATATCCTCTGTGACTGAGCCGGCCCTATGGACTGATACAAGCTAGTCCTTGCTCTTTTCTTCCCTGAACTACTTGACTGTCCTTTCTCCATTCCTCTTCTTTTAAGAAACTCCTTGGAGTTCGACTCGACCAAAAGTGCCTTGTCTACCACTTCTGAGTATGTCTCATATCTAAACATCGAGAGTCGGTCTTTGAGGTAGGCCTTCAACCCCCTCTCAAATTTTCGGGCTTTCATAGCCTCGGTCACTATCATATGTGGAGCAAACCAAGATAGCTCTGAAAACTTAGCCTCATAACCGGCTACTGACATATTACCTTGCTCCAAGGTAATGAACTCCACTTCCATCTTCTCTTTCATCCCGACCGGGAAGTACTTCTTGTTGAAAACGTCCAAGAATTCCTCCCAAGTCCAGTCTTGACCTTGTCGGGTCAACTCTCGGGTCCGAAGTACGGACTTCCACCAATGATCGGCCTCACCTTCAAACATGAAGGCGGCCCAAGTAACTCTTTCCGCCTCCGTAAGCGCCAATACAGAGAATATCTTCTCTAATTGCCGAATCCATCCTTCGGCAACGAGCGGGTCAATACTCCCACAAAAGGTTGGAGGCCTCATCCTCCGGAAAGCCTCTATTCCGGCTTGTGCTCGATTAAGAGGAGCCGGTATAAGCGCCACATTAGGTGGAGTAGCCGGTTGCCTTGCTGCCAGCATAGCCAAAGTCTCAGCTATTGAGGCAAAAGCTTGGGCAAAATCGGGTTGATCATCACCCGATGGAGCATCACCTCCATTGCCCCTCGTGTTGTACCCGCGACCCCGGGTATTGCGTCTCATGATTTTTCCTGAGAACGACAATACAACATGAGTCTAACTTGGATAAGCATTTAGTACAAATTTCGCCATTCACTCAACACATATTCATCAAGCATATTCAATAAGCACAAACACAATTAATGCACACATGGTATACAACACAATATCATACATACAATCCATGTTCCTAGCGTAGGACTCTAAGTTTGGTTGAGATTCAACCTATTTTGATTAGGACTAACTTGTTAGTCTATACTTGGAATACAACTCTTTCCTAACACTTAATGCCTTGTTCAATTATGGTATCGAGTACTACGCGACCCTAGGGACTCTAATGCCTATGGCTCTGATACCACCTCTGTCGCGCCTCAAAATACCCCCTAGGAGTGTAGGGATACTTTAGGCATGACATTACGTACCTGCCAATCCATCCTGTCATGAACAAGATAATTACAATACTAAAACAATGATAATCAGAGCGCGGAAGTTAAACATAATTGCGGAAGCGTAAACTAACATTTTCTTTTCTTCTAAGATTTCCAAAATAGTATTCCAAGTTAACATATATACAAAACATGTCTAAGTCGAAGGTGGACAGGCCCACCTATCAAAATGTCACAACTACTCAAAAAAATCCCCTCGCACTCTCCCCTCAACAGTAGTCAAGGTATGGCCACATGTCGAGGTCTCGGTCCACCTGAGACTGTAGTGGAATAGACGGCTCTCTCTCCTCTATGTACTCTTCCTCAACCCAAGGCTCCGGGTCGAGGGCTCCCTCGGTACCTACCGACATGAAAGTACGGCTGAGCATGGAATGCTCAGCGAGTACAAGCTACTAGCTAACCATAACAGTAACACACAAAAGTAATACCATACCAATCATGAATTCAAGGCAATAGTAAGATCATAGAATTAAACAATATTAAACATGAAGCAATATTATCATCTTGATGTACATGTATGAATGCAAAAACGCCGATAAAACTCATGCTTGAAAACCCGTTTCCATGTCTCGGTATGCCTTGTAGAAATCATGTGTGTGTGCATGCATGAATGTCTTGTCATCATCTTGTGAACCTGCATCTTGTAACTTGTGAGCCAGAGGATAGCACCCGAATCCCCTCCTGGGCTGCCAACCTCCTTGATATATGGTTTTCTTGTGAGCCAGAGGTTAGTACCCGAATGTCCCTGGGCTACCAACCTCCTTGACATGCAATATTTTCTTGTTGGTTATTATATACATATGCTCTTGAAATCTCGGTTCATGCTATCATGCGTGCTTATGTACGTGTCAACCGTGACAATCATGGAATAAGGATAATAAGAGAGATATGACATCACCATTGAATTCACAATATATGCATATGAGAATTTGAGTAATCAACATGGTATTTAAATCCATTCATCATTCATGAGAATACATGCATAAGCCCCTTTCCATTTCTTCATTTAAATCATTATTTCATAGTTTAGGCATTTCGTCAAACACATCACATACATTGTTCCTTAGTAGTTCATCTCTTTATTTTAATTGTATATTTTCCATCCAATCACACAAGGGTAATTTTGTTATTTGTACAATGCCCATCCTCCATTTCCAACTCACAACCCACACATATCATACATCACACATTCAGAATCCAATCGCTACATCCAATCTCTCATCCACACATCCATTCCATTTCCCTTATCTTGTTTATATTTGTTGAGTTAATACAATGCATAGGGAAGGAAAGCATAATATAAAGAATCACCATTTACAATAGAAAACCTAGGTTATTGCTAGGGAAAGTTAGTAGGGTGTACTAACCTGAGATCAAGGCTTGATCTTGGTAGGAACCTTGATTTGAGCTCCAACTTGGAAGGAGGAACCTTTCCTTGAGGGAGACTTGGTTTGGGGAAGAAAACCCTCTTGAAATACCTTGGAGAATGCTGCCCTAGCTTGAGAACGAGATCCCCCACGAGCTTGAGCCTTGAACTTGAAGCAATCCAAGTTTGAGGATGATCTAGGGTTGTCAACCCCTTTGATTTCCCTCTCCAATGGAAACCCTAGGTGAAAACCCTCTTCTCCTCCTCCCTTTCTCTCTAAATGTTCTAAGTGTAGTGAATGAGGGTTCAAATGGTCGAGCAAGCTTTTATGGCTAAGGGTTTAACGCCCAAAAGACGAAAATGCCCTTACAAAAATTTATGTAAAACACGGGGACCGAGCGATCGGTGCTTATGACCGATCGATCGGTTGCTTACCGAGCGATCGGTCTTTTGACCGATCGACCAATCAAAAAACTACTCTCTGGAAAATTTCCCCATACAAAATTTTTAACCATTCGATAGCTACCGATCGATTGGTTTTGGACCGATCGATCGCTGACTGGACCGAGCAATCAGTGCTCTGCAGGTCTGGACTGTTTTGACCATATCTTTTGACTCGCCGGTCCGATTTCGACGATTCAACTTGCGTTGGATTCATCTTTCAAAAATGAACATTTTTGACATTTCAAAATTTTTATTTCTCCCTTATTTATTAATTAGACTACGAGAAAAACCAATTAGGCACGAAAGTGCTATTCATTAAATATAGAAAAGTCCGGGGTGCTACAGACGCACATCCGCATTGAGCAATCCTTCTTCTTAATGAATAAAACTGGGGCACCCTACGGTGAGACACTTGGTCGAATGAAACCAAGGCCTTGCATCTCCTCTAATTGAGTTTTCAACTCCTTGAGTTTATTCGGGGCCATTCTATACGGAGCCCGAAAGATGGGAGTTGTGCCTGGTACATGCTCGATCAAAAACTCAATCTCCCTGTTTGGGGGCAACCCTGGCAACTCCTCTGGAAATATATTCAGGAATTCACTCACGATCGGGATAGTTGAAGAGTCCTTTGCCTCAGGGTTCGCTAAGCTTAGTGTCGCAAAGCAAGCAATATCCTTACTTCTCATCCCCCGAAAATGAAATAGCTTCCCTTCCATCAGCTTGAAGAGTACCATCTTCTCGAAGCAAGCCACATGCCCATGATGCGCTGCTAACCAATCCATCCCCAAGATGACGTCGAAGTCTTGAAATCCGAGGATGATTTGATCAACCACCAACTCGTGGCTCCCCACTTGGACCACACTATTTCTATACACTTCATCCACCACTACTGTCTTACCGAGAGGAGTCGAAATAGCTAACTCCGGTTCCAACTGTCTAGGCTCGGAGGAAAAGCCTTGAGAGAAACTCGACTATACGAATGAATGAGTAGACCCGGTGTCGATCAACACTCTAGCCAAACATTCATTGACTAATAAGGTTCCTAAAATTTTAGCTAGTTAAGTCAATCCATGCATCAACAGCGCATACATATAGGTATATATGTATATGACATGCCATATATGTACACAATCAAATAATACACAACAAGATAATTCATGAACAATTAAATCAACTACAATTGCGTACCTTGCACTACATCGTCAAATGCAAGTGCATTATCAAGGCAAATACTCACCCTTGATTCACCTGGCGAGACGGAGGTACAGACCGTGAAGGCTGGGAGGACGCCTGGTATGATCCTGCTGGGTGAACTGAGGGCCTAATCCCCTGTGACTGGCATGGTAAATGCCTCATCGGGCAATCCCTGATCATGTGGCCCTAGCGACCACAGTGAAAACATCCGCCCAATGCCTTCCGACAATCTCCTGCCGGGTGCCTTCTGCCATAAGACGTGCAGACCTCATACGTGTAGGTCGAAGGGGCTGGAGGTGGAGCATACCTCGCTACCTGAGGTGCAACGGGCTGTGGGGCCGAAAGAGCCTGCGGTCGTGGCACTTGAGGCATGTACGACCGTAGAACTGGAGGCGCATAAGATGCCCTCATAGGTGGTGCTGGCCACGCATACTGAGGTGGTGCTGGCCACGTATATTGATAAGGGCCAGTATGAGCCCGCCTCTCTAGAGGTGCTGAACTACTAAGTTGGCCTTTCGCCAGCTCCCTCTTCTTGGGCACCGCCTCAGAATTTGCCTCGATCAATAAGGCCTTGTCTATTACCTCAGGGTATGTAGCATTCCTGAAAGCTGACACTTTCTCCATAATGACATCCTTGAGCCCTTGCTGAAACCTTCTCCCCTTTATTGCCTCGATGTCGATCATATGAGTCGCGAAGAGTGATAGCTCCGAGAACTTGGCCTCATACTGAGCCACCGACATAGAGCCCTGCTCAAGGTTGATGAACTCCTTCTCTTTCTTTTCCCGAGCTCCAACCAGGAAATACATCTTGTAGAACATGTCCTTGAACTCCTCCCAAGTCCAGGGTTGACCTTGCATGGTCAACTCTCTAGTCCTCAAGGTGGACAACCACCAGTGGTGTGCCTCAACCTCAAGCATGAAAACTGCCCATGCTACTCTATCCTCCTCTGAAGGCAAGAGGATCGTAAAGATCTTCTCCAACTATAGAATCCATGTCTATGCAGTAAGAGGGTCCACACTTCCATGGAATGATGGAGGCCTCAATCTCCGAAATACCTCAACCCCAGCTGTGCGATGTGTTGGTGCTGCAGGCGGTGGAGTAGGTGCCGCCGACGATGGTATAGTTTGTCGAGCCACCAGTACAAGGAGGGTCTCAGCAATAGAACCTAAGACTTGAGAGAGGTCCGGTTGCTCAACCTCATCCCAAGAAGAAGATGAACCTCTAGTATGTGGTACGCAACCCAGTGTGCCCCGCCTCATGACTAAAGTCCTGAGATCAATAGCACCACATGAGTCTATCTTGGAACCACAATTTATCACAATTTCATCTCACAAAATTTCAAGTAGTACTATTAATATAATATTAGTATACATTGCATCATACCCATCGGTCTATACATAATAGACTTAGTGTTCTAGAAACCGTACTTGGTTGGAACAACCATTTTGGACTAAAACTAAGGTTTAGTCTTACACTTGGAATCATGACTCGCTTCTAACTTACTTCCTTCCTAACTTGCTTCCTAACATATGCTCTTGTCAAGCCGTGGTACCAGATTCTAAGTGACCTTAAAGACCTAAAACCTAGGCTCTGATACCACCTCTGTCGTGACCTAAAACCCACCCTACGAGTTAAAGTGAATCTTGGATGACCTACCATGACTTACTTGACTTGCTTGACAAACTATCCTGCAAAAACACCTGGAGCTTATACAAAGAGGACATAATAGCGGAAACATTCACTACATAGCACAGCGGAAGTCTACAAAACCTCTATGTATATATATATACGATCCAAGTTTTGTACAAAAAGGAACTCACAAAAGAAGGTGCGGACATGCCCGCCAAAATACATGGATATAACTCTCAAGCTTACCCACAGCTCACTCACTAAGAATCTACCACCACCTAATAGTAACCCTCTACCAGAGGTTCCTCCACAGGTTCCTCAACATACTCCTCCACCCAAGGGCTCAGAGCACAGATATCAAAAGGAGCAGCCGCTCCCCTATCACCTGCCGAAATAAGAAGTACGACTGAGCATGGAATACTCAGCGGGTACCAAACACTAACCGACAGCTATAGCATAGCAACAACAATATAAAGTAGGAAGCAATTTATATCATCATAGAAAAGTAAAACAGTTCATATTCATGCTTGCATCACATAAAAGCTGATAAATCTCTTAAAAACATCGTACACTTGACTTGACTTAAAATCCTTGTTTTGTGCTTGAAAACTTGTCATGTTTGATCTTGTCGAGTGTGTCATGTCATACGTGTTATGCTTGTCATGCTTGTATCATGCGTGTCATGCTTGTCATACTTGTATCATGCGTGCTTGCTTGCTTGGAAAATAAACATGTTGATGCTACTTGTGAGGGAGGGGAGGCCCCTCTTCCTAAATGAGAAACAACTTGTGAGGGAGGGGAGACCCCTCTTTAACGAAATGCATTGAATGTAATGAAAGTATGCCTCTTTTTAAATTTTAGAAACACAGTTCTTGGGGGGCATACATCAAATCCCAAGATTTGACTAAGATTTTAATTGATTTTATTCAATGAAGGTTAGAATAACATTCACCTTTGCAACTTTGAAATTGTTAAGTCAAATCCACATAAGAATAGTACTTGCAAAACTTCACAAGTGTCAAGTCTCCTGTCGATTCACACGAACCTTCTTTTTCCTTTAAAGCTTTCTCTAATGGAAGCTAATGGCCCTTCTAAATTTCCAGCTCTAGGATCTTGAAATAAAGATCCAATCTTTATTATCAAGAATCTTTCTTGATGATCAAAATCCTTGATCTTCTTCTTCTTGATTATTAAAAAACTTAGAACACATAAGAGAAGAAAGGGGAGAGGGGTGACCGTACGCCTTAAAGAGAGAGGAGTGGGGGGGCATGAGATTAAGGAGGAGAAAATAAAATTCTGGAAATTTTATTGTGTCCCAAGCCTTGGACATCCACCTCTTTATATATGAGAGCTTGGGTTGCTTGCAACTTCAAGAGTCCACTTTCTAATCCAATTAGAATTCCTCAATTTGTTTCTAATTCTTGATTTATCCTAATCCAATTAGGAATAATCATTAATAGAAACTAACCTTATCCATTAGTGTCCAACTAATCTTATCCTTATCCTAATCCAATTAGGATTCCTTGATTAGTAAGAAACTAATAGAATCCTTGTCCAACAAGGAATCTTTAATTAGTAACTAACTCTAACTAACTAAGTAACCTTATCTAATAAGGATATTAGTTATTTAGAAACTAATTAAATAAATAATAACAATTATTATTTCCTCCATGAAGTGGGCGTCCCACCCTAGGTTGGTCCTACCCCACACGCCCCTAAGGGTTCTAAACCCCTATTGGTCACTTGAATTATTCTTTTATAATAATTCCCAATGGGTCCTACCCATTTGGTTTTTCACATCTAATGTGATTCCACATTTCGATATCACTTGTAAGCTTCTGGGATTCGAACAATTCTACTGTGTAGTCCCTAGCTTATGTATAGAACCCTTTCTCATGATTACTATTTCATTGAACTGAACCTCCAAAACATTTTTGAAGAAACATTAGAAAAGAGCTGACATATATATATTTATATATACTTTTCTATATTGAAAATATCAACTTCGATAAAGACCATTTTACCGAAAAGCACCAGTACTAGATTTAACAGTTCAGTTCAACAAGTATCACCTTGATATCATTATCTCCAATGAAGCAGTTGTGGATTCCTTATTGAGTGTTTATACACTTCTCCAAACATTGTGTACATGACCCAACGTACCCGGAGTTAGCCCTGTGTATTGGACATTGCCAATTGGCACATCAAAGCCATATAGATAAATATTTGAGAAGATGTTAACCTCTAAGGTTTAAGGATAATTTGTCAAATGAATAACCCTTATACAATCTGACAGTGTATTCCATAGGGTATCCACTAGTGACCCCGTTCAGTATTATGTGCTTGCTACATATACTCACATGTTAGTCAAGAGTCACCACTTTCTGTGAATGAGATTCATCACACTATCTCATAGAACTACACATGTGCAAGCCATGATGAAGTACGACGCCCAACCAGTACTCTAAAGGCTTTGAACAATATTAGGTTTACAAGGAACCGAAAAATCATATCTCCTCGCAACCTTTGCATGATTTTTTTTAAATTTTTTTTTGGAAGGTAAGCTGGGGTTAGGCGGACCCCGACCAGATATATTAAAAGAAAAAGAGATTACAATCTAAGGTATTTACAACCAACTCTGTCCTTCTTAAGAAGAGAAGAAAGATCAGAGGGAAATTCTCTAGGTAAAAGAACTGTATAGGAGATACTAATACAAAATTTTGCCAAAAAATCAGCACAAGTATTGCTTTCACGCCAAATGTGGTGGATAGAATAAGAGTGGAAATCTGTCAGAAGAAGTTTACAGTAAGCAACAAGGTTACTTAGAGTCCAAGGGGGTTCACTGGTGGATTTGAGGAATCTTGTAGCTTGTAAGGAGTCTGATTTAATCACGAGTTTGTTCACACCAAATTGCCGTGCAATTTCCAACCCTCTTGCAATGGCCATGATCTCAAGTTTTAGGATGTCTATATCAGCTATTCCAGTAGCATAAGCCACCAAAGGGACACCCAAATTGTTTCGAATGATTCCACCAAAACCTGCACCTCCATTTCTTACAGAGCCATCGCTGTGAGGACCCTATGATCTATTGGGGGAGGGGACCAAGAGCACCATAGCTGTGGTTTGATGGTAAATCGAGGATATATCTGCCATTGATTCAAAAATCTTCTGGTGTGTGCCGAATCTTCTACCTGGGCAGTGGATGCACCAAACTTCAATCTAGTATCGGTGATGATGTTGATGATAATATTCTCAATGGGCTTAGAAGAATTAGAGAAAATTTTGCTGTTCCTTTTATTCCAAATATGGTATATCGTGGCACAAAAAACAATTCGCTTAATATTTGGAACTATATTCAAACCATGGAATTCTTTGGCAGCCCATTCCACCTCACGGTCCCAAGGAAGAATCAAACTAGAGGGGTAGCAGCATAAGTTGAGCACATAAGTCCATATCTGATTCGTGAATCTGCAATCAAAGAACAGATGACCAGTATTCTCTAGGGATGCCCAACAGAAAACACATCTCGACTGAGTGGTGATATGTAGACTGAGAAGACGGTCTTGCGTTTAGAGGCAGTTTGAGAGAGCCAGCCAAGAAATAAAGGAGTGCCGAGGTATGTACTTACCTGTCCAGAGATGAGACCACCATGGAGTCAATTGGTTTTGATCTCTAATGCTTTCCCAAGCTGATTTAAGCGAATAGCGACCCTTACTACTTGGTGTCCAGATAACACGATCTGAAGGCAAGGATTTGTTGATGGCTACATTTTGCAATTCTTGCCAAACAGTGAGGAGATCGGCTGAGACTGCCGGAGGAGGGTCCCAGTCAGAATTTGAGATAATGGTTGCCACAGAAGCATCACGAGGTAAACCGGAATCATACTGAATACGATTTCCAAATCGTTCAGATAAGATGCCAAGGATCATGCCACAGAGAAGTAGAAGCTCCATTTGCAATAGAGTGAGTAATAATATCTTTAGCAAGGTGACGACAATGAAGAAGCTTTCGCCATATCCAGGAGCACTCTGAAGGGATTTTGAGGGTCCAGAAGAATTTGTTCCGAATCAGTTTGGCGTAGCACCATTTGACCCATAAACTGTCCACCCGATTTGCAATACTCCAAACTTGCCTAAGAATTCCCGCTTTGTTCCAATCAATCACTTTCCGTATACCCAAACCACCCTCAGTCTTGGGACAGCAGACAGTCGACCAGGCGATCGGGTGGATTTTTCTTCGAAGGTCAGGGCCAGACCACAAAAAGTTGCAGCAAATTTGATCAATCTGCTTACAAATTGATTTGGGAAGAGTAAGAAGATTAGTGCAATATAAATAAAAGCTATTGAGCACTGATTTGATGAGCTCTGTCCGTCCCGCATAAGATAAAAAATAGGATTTCCAGCTTTGAACTTTGGTGAGTATCCGATCAATCAACGGTTCGCAGGATGATGCAGATAGTCAGCCAGAGATTAATGGTAATCCCAAATATTTAACAGGCAAGTTCCCAATCCGGAAGTTCAGAATTCTTTTAAATGCAGATTTGATGCTTGAGGATGTGCCAGCGAAGAACATTTGACTTTTCTGGTGGTTAGGATGGAGCCCCGAGAGAGATGAGAAGGTAGATAGAATTTTGCCGAGCTCGGATACTGAAGCTAGATCTGCTTTAAGGAAAACAAACAAGTCATCAGCGAAACTAATGTGCGAGATTAAGGGTTTAGCACACCTGGGGTGGGGTTGAATGAGCACTGCTTGCTTAGCTTGATCAAGAAGTGCAGAGAATCCTTCCATGGCTATAACAAAAAGGAAAGGTGATAGAGGGTCACCTTGACGCAGCCCTCGAGAGCTTCTGAAATATCCTTGAGGCGTTCCATTGATGACTACTGAGAAACTTGGGGTGGTGAAGCAAGGTAGCAGCCAACTGATGAAAACGGATGGGAAGCCCATCATTTGCAGCAAAGTGATTATATAATCCCATCGAAGAGTGTCAAAAGCTTTTCTAAGATCTATTTTGATTGCGCATCGGGGGGCCCCTTTATCACGATGGTAATTTCTTACCAGCTCATGTGTGAGGAGAACACTATCCGTAATGTTACGACCCTTAATAAAAGCCAATTGGTTAGAGCTGATAATTGTGGGAAGCACATTCTTCAGTCGGCTTGCCAAGATTTTTGAGATGCATTTGTAGACTGTGTTGCAAAGAGAGATAGGGCGAAAATCAGAGAATGAATTTGGTCTTGCCACTTTTGGAATAAGTGTGATCAGGGTTGAGTTCATCTCAGAGAGCAATCTAGAAGATCTGAAAAAATTTTGGACAGCTTTGACCACATCATCTGCAATTATGTCCCAACACACCTTAAAGAAGTGAGCAGTAAATCCATTCGGGCCTGGGGCTTTGTCATCATCACAGTCAAAGAAAGCCCATTTTATCTCATCAGGAGAGATCGGATTTGTGAGCATAGGAATATCCATGGGATCAATAGAGCGAAGCCTGGGGAAGTTTTCATAGTCGAGAGTAGAGTCCGCAGGAGGCTGAGATAAGAGGGTGGTAAAGAAACTAACTCCTGCAGCATTGATATCGTCTGCCTGATTTAGGGTGGTCTCATTTGCTTGGATGGATGAGATCCTATTGAATCCTCGCCGAGAAGCCAAGCTACTGTGGAAAAATTTGGAATTGCTGTCCCCCAAAGAAAGCCACGAAATTCTGGATTTTTGCCGAAGCAAGGCCTCTTCAGCCTTGCAAAGAAGTTGTAAGTGAGGAGAAGTTGTTTCTCTTCAGCAATAAGGGTATCATCATGAGGATTCAGATTGAGCTGGGTTTGAGCAGTGTGAAGAGCTTGCTTGGCAATATGGACACGGGAGATAATATTGCTGAAGCGATCTTTACTCCAGACACGTAATTTGGCCTTGAGCACTTTCAACTTTTGTACAAGCTTGAACATCGGATTGCCCTCAACTGAGATTGTCCAAGCTGCTGAAACAAGGGCCCTGAATTCATCATGATTAGACCAGAAATTAAAAAATTGGAAAGGCTTACGGCCCTTAGGATGAGGAGGGTATAGCAGCACCACCATGGGTGTGTGGTCAGAGATACCAGGCGGAAGGAAATCAGCTTCAGAAGCTACGAATCTGGTGCACCAGTGAATGTTGATAAGGACTCTGTCGAGCTTGCATTGAATGCGTCGAGAACTGTTGGTGGATGAGTTGCTCCATGTACAAAAAAGTCCTCTGCTCTTGAGATCAAACATGCCGAGCTGATGGAGACAATTGTTAAAAGATCGGGTGTTCCGTGGCTGGTAAGGGGCTCCTCCAATTTTCTCATTCTGGAACCGAACAACATTGAAATCTCTTAGCAGAATCCAAGGCATAACAGGGCTAGCAATGGTAATCAAATCTGACCAGAGAGTACACTGCTCAGAGTCAAGATTTGACGCATATATAAAAGTTACCATGAAATCAGCGTTAGCTTCAATGTCAGTGACTCTACAATTGATTAGTTGAGCCGAGGAATGAACAATTTGGGTTCGACAGTAGTTGGAATTCCAAAGAACCCAAATTCGGCCAAGGGGAGAATGAGTGTAGTTATCTACATAACTCCAGTCTCTAGCAATCTTCTTAATAATCCGCAGTGAGTTAGTCTGGCTAACACGAGTTTCCAAAATGGCGAACATAGAGAGTTTCTGAACCGCAATAAGCTTACGGATTTCTGCTTGCTTGAGAGGATCATTGAGACCACGAATGTTCCAGGCAGCAATTTTATTCATTGGGGGGACGGAGATTAGAGATTGGGAACTTCCTCTGTTGGGATAGTGGTAATATCATCATCCAGAAGGGTAGATAAGGCATCAAAGCGGTTTGGGCTCGAGAACTTGCCTCCGTGGCCTGGATCAGTAATCTTGGGACCGAGATAAGCTGGCTTGTCTGAGATCAAACTAGAAATTTGAAGGGGGCGAGGCTGAGCCGGGCTGGTAGGATGCAAAAGAGCAGATTCGTCATCTTTCGTAGCTGAAGATTGGATTTCCCAGTCCATTAATGGATTACTTTGAAGTGCTGATCTTTCTCTCGTAGTGAGGCAAAACGTTGAACAGGTGATGGGCAATAAGAAGCAAAGTGGCCTGGGTTTCCAAAACCTGCAATTATGGAGTCAGCTGAATCTTCCTGATCACTTGGTCCATTTTCATCATCGTTGCCCGCAGGATCATGTATAACATCATTTTCATACTGTGGTATTTCGACCATAACTTTTGACTCGGTGATCTGATTTTGACGATTCAACTTGCGTTGGATTCTACATTCAAAGGGAAACAACTTTCATGCTCTGGACAAAACCTAATTATTCTATTTTCATATTCCAAAATGGTCCTAAAGGCTAGTGGTGAGGAATTTCAGCAGACAAACTGCCTAAAACCCACTTTTCACCGAGCTTCGACTCAAAATCGGGAAATGTGATAAACATGAACCTGGAAGAAGATCTTGATATCTTTCTAATGGCTTAAGAGTCACTCAATTCCAATTTCGGATGAGAAAACTAGAGTTCTCTCAAGTTGAGGTATTCTTCGACATCCCTCTTTGCGACACTTGGAGTATTGTATACTCTTGTTTTATTTTCATCCCAACACCCTAAAACATTTTCCACAAATGTTTTGTCTCATTTGAAACCCTCTTTCATTTTAAAACATGAAGCCATCACCCCATTAAGGTTTTTGACCTGGAAAAACACTATTCACAATACTATTCATAGCACTATTCACACACTATTCACAGCCTCGTGAACTCGGTTCTGGGGTTCTACATCCTCCCCCCTTATAAGAATTTCGTCCGCGAAATTCAGACGAGACAGAATCCAGCAGGAATACTTTTTCCTCACATAACCCTGCTCAACTGAGCATACTATCTCAATATCAATAAATCCCATGTCGACCAACACACGGCTAGACATACTCTTATGAACAAAGTCCCTAAGTACTACACATAACTATGTTCTTAATTTGCATTCAACACGCATAGGTTCATAGATTAGAATATTTTGCACATATAGTGGTATAATAGCATGTTCTACCATCTTCATAGAATTTCAAATTGGGTTCCTACTTCCTCGATTACTACCTCTCATGATGATAGTCCTGAGAGCAATAACACCACGTGAGTTTATTTGGATCAAGCTCGTTGAATAGTTCAATGAGCATATAGGGATTATATAGCGCATTATTTACATCAGAGTATACACATAATAGTATAATTATACTATCATTTCCTAAGGAAACTAAGTTCTCACACTTGGTTAAAGTATTAACCAATTACATACTTAAGACATTAATCAGCCTAAGACTAATACCTTTTTTTTTTTTTTTTTTTTTTGGAAGGTAAGCTGGTGTTAGGCGGACCCCGACCCGATATATAAAAGAAGAAGAATTACAATCTTAGGAATTTACAGCCCACTCTATCCTTCTCAAGAATAGAAGAAAGGATAGAGGGGAATTCACAAGGGATAAGAACTATAGAAGAGATAGAAGTACAAAATTTTGCCAAAAAATCAGCTCCTGCGTTGCTTTCTCGCCATATATGATGAATGGTGAATGAGGAAAAATCTGCCTAAGACTAATACTGATGATTAGTTTATACTTTTGAGTTCTTTAAGCAAAATCTTTTGAAACTTTAAGGTGCTTTTACTATCGGTATGATGCATATGATATGTACATGATGCTTATGCTATGAATGAAGTGCATGTTGTGCATGATACTCATGCTATGAATGAAGTGCAACCATGTATGAAGGTGCATGATGATGGTGTCATGTATGAGATGCATGCTATGTTCTTGTACTTTGAGACCAAAACCATCTTTGGAGTTTAGAATATATTTATCACTATGTACTGAGCATAGGGTCTAGAACGTGCTGCAGAATGAACGCGCATCTGTATTTAGAACCGTGCATCAAGCATCCATGAGCTGGTCCAAAATCATATATATTTACTTATTCATTATTTTCATTTCTTTCCAAGGTTCCTACTAGTCATTGGTATGCATGAACTCGTATAGGCTTATCACTTATGCCCGTTTGCTGATATAAGCCGCATAATTAAGCATAATGTAACAAATGAAATTATACGGAAGACACATAGTAACATATATATCGCAACCTAAGTCCTTAATTTCACAAAACTATAATCTACTAGACTTGTAAGACTACAGAGAATCCATAGTCTCACTTGACACCTAGCTATAACAAGGACATCCTAATCCCTTGACGACCGACACATAGCGAGGAACTCGCTTATCAACAAGGGGACTAGGTATTCCACAAGCCTGAACTTCATAAAATTTATGAAAACCTTAATAACATAAGATGGCATGTTTATACAAAGAGGGTTTCTAATTAGCATCGTGTTTCAAATTAGCATATAGTACATAGTATACACACAACACATATCATATACTACCACAAAACAATACAACACATCCTTGTATAAGTATACAATTTTCGGTTTTCTAGCAAACTAGACACTAACTCCAGTTGACGTTTTAGCCAGTTTTAAGACTACGCCGAATGATTAGTACCTACTTGGAATACGACTGCCTAACTTCCACATAGAAGACAAACTAGTCCCTAAGCTTCATACCAATTTTGTCGTAGTATCAATCTATCAACGAGTTCACCTGAGTTCCAAACTCAGGAGAACACCCTTCAGTCCCTCGGGCTCTAATGCCTAAGCTCTGATACAACTTCTGTCATGACCCAAAATACCCCTTAGGAGTTAGGGATACTTTTGATTCATGACCGCCATGTCATACAATCCGGTAATGACACATAAGGCATACATATCATCCTGCAAGAGCATACAAGGCACGCTAAGAGCGAACCTAAGCTTCATACCAATTTTGTCATAGTATCAATCTATCAATGAGTTCACCTGAGTTCCAAACTCAGGAGAACACCCTTCAGTCCCTCGGGCTCTAATGCCTAAGCTCTGATACCACTTCTTTCATGACCCAAAATACCACCTAGGAGTTAGGGATACTTTTGATTCATGACCGCCGTGTCATACCATCCGGTCATGACACATAAGGCGTACATATAATCCTGCAAGAGCATACAAGGCACGCTAAGAGCGAACCTAAAATTTTCTTCTTTAGAATGTAATCTCCCACGTGCTACTATAAATAAAATACTGCAATATAAGCTAAACATGTACACAAGGTCCATTACTTAAGTTACCAACTCAAATCAATACAAAAACTCCCATAAGGTCAACAAATATACATGTCTCTCCCTCTCATCACTCAACCATCGCTGATGACTACCAATCGGCTTCTCGACATACTCCTCCTCAAACCCTGGTTCAGGAGCACAACCATCCAACCTGTGACTTGCCGAAGATAACAACTTCGGCTGGGCATTGAATACTCAGCGTGTACAAAATACTAACTAGCATTACTATAAGCATCAATGATAGGAGGTAAGATCATGGCAGAATGAGTATATATATTAAACCAGTTATGTAAGGCCCCAGACCTTTTCACATTTATGCATGACCCTTCGTAGCCATTTTTCCTTTAAAGTAATGCAATTAATAAATAAGGAAGAAATTGGAAATTCTGAAACGTCAGAAATGTTCATTTTCGAAGTACGAACCCAACGCAAGTTGAATCGTCAAAATCGGACGAACGAGTCAAAAGTTATGGCCAAAACAGTTTGGACCTGCAGACCACCGATCGCTCGGTCCATGGAGCGATCGATCGGTCCAAAACCGATCGCTCGGAGGCTATCGACTGGTCGAGATTTTACTATGGGGAAATTTTCCAGAGAGTGAAATTTCAACCGATCGCTCGGTTATGAAACCGATCGATCGGTAGGCAACCGATCGATCGGTCATTAACACCGATCGCTCGGCCCTCGCGTTTTACAGAATTTTCACTAAGGGCATTTTCGGCATTCGGGTGTTATACCCTTTCTTATATAGGATTGCCCGAGCCTTTAGGGCTCATTCTCAACCCTTAGAAGATTTGGGAGATTAGAAGAGAGGAGAAAGGGGTTCCTAAATCTAGGGTTTCCATTTTGAAGAGGAATCAAAGGGGTTTGAGACCCTAGATCATCCTCAAGCACGTTTTCCTTCAAGATCTCGGCTCAAGCTCGGGTGGAGCTCGTGTTCCAAGCTAGGGCAGCAACTCACGATCGTTTGGAAGAGGGGTTTCTTCCTCATCTCTTCAAGGTCGGTACTTTTTACTACTCTCCTAGTTATAGCCTCTCATTTCCTTATTCCTTCTTGTTTTCCTTCATATATATATATCTATATTATGAGATGGGTGGTATGTATGGTAAATGGAGATGGATGTTGGCGAATGGATGCCGTGTGGATGATGTAATGAATGAATGGGGAAGGGCATTGTACTAATAATAAACATACAAGTGTGATGTGAGTATAACCCACCTAGAAAAGCATGTTGTAGGGTTAATAAATAATGAATGTACCATGTTTGATGAAATGCCAAGGTGAATAAAATGAATGATAAATTAAGAAAATGCATGTTTAAGGTTTATGGAAATTGCTAGGGTTATGATAGTGTGATTGTTCGCTTTCCCTAAATGATATCAATATTAAATTGCCCAAATCATTGATGTTATGTGTTATAAATTACTCAAATGCCATATTTAATTCCAAATGCAAGTATGCACACGACCTCACGAGCACGCATACATGACATGATTTACCGAGGTTTTCAAGAATGGGATTTAGAGGTGGGGCATATCGTACGATATGTTTTACCTCGCTCTTGGCAAGGACAAGTCAATCATGCATTATCATAAGAAGGGTCTCCCTTCCCTCGCAAGTACATACATATCATAAGAAGGGTTTCCCTTCCCTCGCAAGTACATCTCACAAGGACATCTCACAAGTGAAAGGACATGACATGGGCATTTAGGAAGAAGGGTCTCCCTTCCCTTACAAGTAGATTACTTTTCCGAACAAGCAAGCATGATACATGATATGACAAGCATGGGCATTTAGGAAGAAGGGTCTCCCTTCCCTCACAAGTAGTTTACTTTTTCAAGCAAGCATGACAAGACATGGCATGACATGCATGATACGATAAGATAAGACAAACATGACAAGTTTTCAAGCAAGGAAATGGTGTTTTCAGTCAAGTCAAGTGCACGGTGTTTTCAAGGGTTTTATCGGCTTTTATGAATTCAAGCATGATTATATACTCCTTTACTTTATTGTCCTGATATGAATTATTCCTGCTTTATATGCATGAATTGTCTCCTGCTTTATATATGCCATCTGTATGCTATGACTATTGGTTAGTATTTAGTACCCGCTGAGTATTCCATGCTCAGCCGTACTTCTTATGTCGGCAGGTTCTGAGGGAGCTGCGGCTCCATTTGATGTTTGTGCTCCTGGCCCTTGGGTGGAGGAGGAGTATGTCGAGGAACCTTTGGAGGAACCTCCCATAGAGGGTCATCAGTAGGTGGTGTTAGATTCTGAGTGGATTAGCCGTGGGTGAGCATGAGTGATTATATCCATGTATTTTGGCGGGCATGTCCGCACTTTCTTTGTTTTGTTTTCTTTTGTATTAAACTTGGACCATGTGTATATATACTTAGAGGTTTGTTAGACTTCCGTTGTGTTTTATAGTTATGCTTCCGCTGTTATCCTCTATTGTATATGTTCTGTGAGTTTTGCAGGTTGGTTCGTCAAGCAAGTCATGTAAGTAATGATTAAGTCGTCCAAGATTCACTCTAACTCCTAGGGTGGGTTTTGGGTCGCGACATGCAGGACTTACCTCGCAACTCTTAAGAAGGGTAGCAGAAGTACTCAAGGTATGAGATACTTTGAAATACATATTACTGTTGAGTCTAACTTTCTGGACGGTTCTCCTAACTCATGGTGCGTGGATTCTGGATCCACTGTACACGTTCGCAATTCTTTGCAAGGGTTTAAGGAAACCAGAAAGCCGACCAAACAGGAGCAGAAGCTTAAAGTTGGCTCCAGTGGAAATGTTGCAGTGAAGTCAATCGGCTTGTTTACTCTTTATTTACCTAATGGAAAAACAATAATTTTAGAAGACTGCTTTTATGTGCCTTCAGCACATCGAATTTTGATTTCAGTATCTAGACTCTTATTTTATGGATTCTCTATCAATTTTAATTCAATTGTTGAAATTAAGAAATATGGGAATGGTCTTGATAACTGGTAATCTAATTATTGGTCTTTATTTGATATTTCCATTGGTAAATAATGAATGTCTGGAAAGTGACAATCTCTCATCATCTAGAATATCTGAAATGAAGAGACATTGCACTGAGTCTACTTATCTTTAGCACAAGAGACTTGGTCACATTAATCTTGATAGGATCAAGAGGTTAGTAACAGATGGTCCCTTTGACTTCCTCAAGGTAGAACCACTCCCTACATGTGAGTCTTGTCTCGAAGGGAAGACGACCAAGAAGCTTTACCCTAAAAAGGTAGGATGAGTCGAAGAAAAATTAAGACTAATACATAATGATGTATGTGTTCCATTTAACATTGTTGCACGAGGTCAATACCGGTATTTTGTCACATTTACCGATGACTATCCCAGATATGGATATGTCTATTTGATGCAACACAAATCTGACACCTTTGAAAAGTTCAAAGAATTCAGATTAGAAGTTGAGAATCAAACTAATAAAACCATAAAGACACTTCGATCAGATCGAGGTGGTGAATACCTCACCAACAAGTTTATGGATTACTTAAGGGATAATGGGATTATCTTGCAATGGACAAGTCCTGCCTCTCCCCAACAAAATAGAGTTTCTGAAAGAAGAAATCGAACATTATTAGATATGGTTCGCTCTATGATGAGCCATGCCGATGTTCCTTCATATCTTTGGGGATATGCTATACAAACTACCATTTATATTCTAAACCAGGTTCCATCTAAGTCTATTCCGTTTACACCCTATGAATTGTGGACTGGGCGAAAACCTAGTTTACAACATCTAAGGGTATGGGGTTATCCTGCGCATGTTCAAAAACTCGAACCCACTAAATTGGAATCTAGGACAGAGAAATGAAATTTTGAAGCATATCCAAAAGAAACTAATGGTTTCTATTTCTACTCCAAGGCAGACCAAACAATAGTTGTTAGGCTTCATGCCACTTTCTTGGAGGAAGAAATGGATCTCCTTAAGAAAGTTTAATTACATGAGATGATAGACAACACAGCCAGTATCCAAACTGAACCTAATCCTTCCACTTTAATTTCTCCTAATTCTGTTCCATTGAGAAGGTCTGAAAGAGTTTCTAGACCACCAGATAGACTTCAGTATTACAATAATGAAGTTTTTCTAATTACCTCTGATAATGAGGATAAAGAACCTAATACTTATCAGGAAGCTACATTGGATGTAGATGCATCTCAATGGAATAAAGCCATGAATGCTGAAATAGATTCCATGTATGACAACGGTGTCTGGACTTTCGAAGATCCACCAGATGGTACAAGGCCAATTGGATGCAAATGGATTTACAAAAGGAAGAAGGGTGCTGTTGGTAACGTGGAGACCTATAAAGCTAGACTTGTTGCAAAAGGTTATACTCAAATTCAAGGAGTTGATTATGAGGATAAATTTTCACCTGCAGTTATGCTTAAATCCATCAGGATATTGCTAGCTATAGCTACACACCATGACAATGAGATATGGCAAATGGATGTCAAAACTGCTTTCCTTAATGGAATGTTAGATGAAGACATCTATATGAAGCAACCAGAGGGCTTCATTGCTCCTAACCAGGAGAACATGGAATGTAAGCTCAACAAGTCGATATATGGTTTGAAACAAGCTTCAAGAAACTGGAACCAAAGATTTGATCTTTTGATCAAAGAATTTAGAAGAATCTTGTATATACAAGAAGGGCAGTGGGAGAGCGGTAGTATACCTAATTCTTTATGTAGATGACATCCTACTCATTGAGAATGATGTAAGGATGTTGTCATTAGTCAAGATATGACTTTCTCAGCATTTCTCAATGAAAGACTTGGGAGAGGCATCATTTATTCTCAGAATAAAAATTTTGAGAAATAGAAAATGCCGAAAGTTGGGATAGAGCCAAACTTCCTATATAAAGAAGATATTGTCTAGGTACAGTATGAGTGATTGTAAGATAACACTCATTCCTTTTAGACATGGTGTCACTTTGTCTAAAAAGATGGCCCCTACATCAGCTGATGAGATCGAGCAGATGAAGAGGTGCCCTTATGCTTCGGCAGTTGGGAGCCTAATGTATGCCATGTTATGTACTAGACCGGATATCTGTCATGCAGTGGGAGTTATTAGTCAGTTCCAAAGCAATCCAGGTGTTAATCATTAGACTGCAGTGAAGCACATTATGAAGTACTTGAAAAGGACTAGGGATTATGTGCATACCTTTCAATCAAAAGATTTAGTTGGACTGGGTTATACTGATTCCGATTTCCAATCTGATCCGTACAATAGAGCTTCCACATCTGGGTATGTGTTTACACTGGGTGGTGCTGCTGTTAGTTGGCGCAGTATAAAGCAGAAGAGTATTGTTGACTCCACCACAGAAGCAGAATATATTACAGCTTCAGAAGCAGCAAAAGAAGCAGTCTAGTTCAGAAGGTTTTTGCAAGAGCAAGGAAATGTTCCTTCAGCACTCAGACCTATCACTCTCTTCTGTGATAGTAATGGTGCAGTAGCCCATAGTAAAGAACCTAGGAACCACAAAAGGATGAAACATGTGGATCGGAAGTATCATCTCATTCGTGAGATCATTGACAAGCAAGATGTAGTGGTTACAAAGATTAGTTCTCAACTTAATGTTGCAGACCCGATGACCAAGGCTTTATTAGATAAAGTTTTTGTAACACACTTAGACAGTATGGGATTGAAATCTATGGCACAGTGATTTTTAGGGCAAGTGGGAGATTGTTGGACATGATGCCCAGCAAAGTCATTTAGATTGTTAGAACCTTATTAATTTGATTAATAAATGCTTCTTATTAATCTATTGTGTATTTATTATGGGTAATTGACCATAATCATGAGATGATCTATACGATATGAGATATCGAATAAAGGTCCATAGGATATATTGTAGGAAAGTTATGTGATTAGATTATCACAGGTAGATATAACTCTCCGGTTCCTTATACCTTATATAGTCACAGTTGTGGGTGAAGCTGGGCCCTTCACTTATAGGGCTGCCAGAATGCTAAGAAGTTCTCAATAGTTGAGATGTAGTTCTATCTCGAACTATTGTAGTGGAGACTACACATCAGCATATGGGTGCTTAAATGTACACTGCCTGATTGCATTCAATGAGAGACCTCTTGCATAAACATACTATCAAATAGTTGGTCTCTCATTCACATTGAACGGTTTCGATGATCCTTAGATCTGATGAGTTCATCTATGACTGGGTAGTGATCTGACTGTTTTGATTCCACCAACGTATTTTCTAACTTAGGAAATACAATACAGTGACAGGTGGATAATCAGAAAGTTGTTCGAGTCATGATGAATTTCAAACAAGAAATCCATGCTCATTAATTTGAGAGATTATCCAAGTTCCGGGTAAGACAGTTGATTAAGTTCAAATCTTGCATAGATGATTTTGAAAACAAAATAATTTTTGAAATATACTTTTATTAAAAAGTATTATACTGATAAAAGAATTTTTTTTAAAATGTTTTTCATGAGAAATTGTTTCTCATGGCTTAATCATAAGTCTTGGAAACTAGGATGATTTGCAATAGGCTATGGGTTAGATAGTATGTCAATCTCGAAGGCCCATTAGGGATAATGTATTTGGAAGGATAAATCAAATTTAAAAGTTCATATGGAGGGATCCGTAATGGTTAATGTTCATACACTGGGATTCAATTGCAACATGGATATCTCACGTCACTTGCAATTCCGTTGTAATTCTCATTTAGGGTCAATGGGATAACATTGGATAAGCCAGGGTAAGAATGTCCTAGAGCAATGTGTGGAGGTGCTCATATAAGAAATACAAGCTCAATAATTGATTAAAAGTTAATCAATTATTTTAAGTGATTAAAAGTTAATCATTTAATTAAATAGATTAATAGTTAATCTATTGTTTAAATTAATTGTTAACTTAAACTAAGGGATTATTTTAGTAATTATTTGATTAACATAATTAAAGGGGAAATGAGTTTGACCCATATCCATAAACCCATTAAAATGGACCTTTAATATGGGCCAAAGCCCATGGATTTAAACCCTAGGGTGGGGCGCCCACTTGAGGAATCCTAATTGGATTAGGATTTGTTTAATTGAATAATTATTGAAATATGATTCCTTTTACTATGGAATTAAAATCCAAGTGTTGGATTGGAATTAGGATTAAGATGTTATTGTAATTAGATTACAATAAGGAGTTTTAACTCCTCAAATCCCACGCCCCATAGAAGCTCACACCCCCCCTTGTAGATTCCTAGTTTGACTAGGTTTCCTACTTTGGTGTAAGATGTTGACTTATCCCATTTAATTAAGGAATCCATGTATAATAGGGACTCTTTAATTAATAGGATTACTAAAACTAAAGTAGTTATAGATTAAGTAGGAGTTTATTTAATTAATAATAAGACTTATTGTTAATTAATAAATATTACTAGACAAAATCAAGTTGGAGTAGGATTAGGATAAGATCCTAGTCTATAAATACCCCAACACCCTAGACCATTAAGTAGAATTCTCCAGAATTTTTTCTCTCCTCTTCTCTATCTCTCCAAACCGTGAGCCCTAGGGGAGACCCCTAAGGATTTTCGTGAGCTATATTGGTGGTCCTAGTTGGGTTTTAGAAATCTAGGGTTTTGAACCTTAGTATTATTGGTGATAGAAGGTCTACACCATTGATCCATCTTCTTCCTCTTGCTTCTATAATTCCAAAGGAGATTCTAAAGCTTCGTGGGGATAGTTAAGAACAAGGATCGACCTTCTAGTGTCGTGCCCCAAAATACCCCCTAGGAGTTTAGGAATACTTTAGGCGTGACTATACGTACCTGCCAAACCATCCTGTCATGAACAAGATAATTACAGTACTAAAACAATGATACTCAGAGCGCGGAAGCTAAACATAAATGCGAAAGCGTAAACTAACTTTTTCTTTTCTTCTAAGATTTCCAAAATAGTATTCCAAGTTAACATATATACAAAACATGTCTAAGTCTAAGGTGGACAGACCCACCTATCAAAATATCAAAATACATAAGCACCCTCTCGTACTCTCCCCTCAACAGTAACCGAGGTACGGCCACACGTCAAGGTCTCGTTCCGCCTGAGACTGCAATGGGATAGACGGCTTTCTCTCCTCTATATACTCTTCCTCGACCCAAGGCTCCGGGTCGAGGGCTCCCTCAGTACCTGCCGACATGAAAGTACTGCTGAGCATGGAATACTCAACGAGTACAAGCTACTAGCTAACCATAACAATAATAAACACGCAAGGAGAAATACAATACCAATCATCAATTCCCGGCAATAGTAAAATCATAGAATTTAACAATATTAAACATGGAGCAATATTATCATCTTGATGTACGTGCAAGGATGCAAAAACGCCGATAAAACTCATGCTTGAAAACCCGTTTCCATGTCTCGGTATGCCTTGTAGAAATCATGTATGCGTGCAGGCATGAATGTCTTGTCATCATCTTGTAAACTTGCATCTTGTAACTTGTGAGCCAGAGGCTAGCACCCGAATCTTCCTGGGCTGCCAACCTCCTTGATATATTGTTTTCTTGTGAGCCAGAGGCTAGTACCCGAATGTCCATAGGCTACCAACCTCCTTGATAATAAGTGATTTTTATTACTTGTTTAGTTTTCTTGTGAGCCAGAGGCTAGTACCCGAATCTCCCTAGGCTACCAACCTCCTTAACAATATGTGTTTTGGGGTTTTCTTGTGAGCCAGATGCTAGTACCCGAATGTCCCTGGGCTACCAACCTCCTTGACGTACAATGTTTTCTTGTTGATTTATTATATGCATATGCTCATGAAAAGCTCGGTTCATGCAACCATGCGTGCTCGTGTGCGTGCCAATAGTGACAATCCTGATGATATGCTTGGATGAGAGGATCACAAAAGCATAGCATTCCCATTTTTAAATACAAGCATAAAGTAATATGGATAACGTGTAGGGCATTTGATCAAGGTAGGCATTTAAAACATAATAGCTCAATACATGCTTTCATAATTCCAATTCATTTATTCAATACGTCATTTTAACATTTTATCAAACACTTGGTGTGCAATCCCATTCCTAGTCATTTGTTTCGATTTCTTAATGCATATATTTCATCACACCATACAAAATGTATTTATTATTATGTTTGAAGTGCCCAATCACCATTTTCCAGTACCCATTCATCAACCAACACGGCATCCAATCGCCTCAACCCATTTCATCCATTCATACATCCCACATTCATTCACATTATCTTGTTTAGGTTTTGGATATATAGTATGTTTCCAAGGAAAAGGGGATACAAGATCAACATCATGATTTTAAAAGAAGAAAGCCTGGAGTATTGCTAGAGAAGTTAGTAGAGTGTACTAACCTTGAAGATCAAGCTTGATCTTTGAGGAATCCTTGATTGAGGATGGTTCTAGCTTGGAATCCTTCAAGCTTGCTCCCTTGATCTCAATCCCGAAGCCCTCTTTGGATTTTTTTCCCTCCAATCTCTCCTCCTCCTTTTCCCTTTCTTTCTCTCCTTAGGCTTAGAAAATCCCCAAATGGGATCCCTAAACAAGACAAGGGTTTAAAACCCCCAATTCAGAATCTGCTACCGCATGCGATTGATCGTGCACTTATCTGCGATCAATCGCAGGTCCTTGCGATCGATCGCAGGTCCTTGCGATCGATCGCACACTAATGCGATCTATCGCACATGAACCCGAATACATTGGTCTGATTTCCCTCTGCATGCGATCGATCGCACACTCTTGAGATCGATCGCAGATAACTGTGATCTGTCGCACAGGGATCCCCATCTATCGCATATGGTCCTGAGACCTTAGGACCTATTTCGCCTGCATGCGATCGATCGCACCAAACCTGCGATCGATCGCACATCCCAGATTTTGTTGTTTTCTTCCATTTTCCCTTACTTTGGTAATTCGGCCATAACTTGTGACTCGGTTGTCCGATTTGGACGATTCAACTTGCGTTGGATTCGTCTTTCGAAGGGAAACATTCTTGACATTTTAGAATTTCCAATTTTTTCTTTATTTATTGACCAAATTACCCCTAAAGTCGACTGATCCGTAAATGGGTTTCAGTAACTCGAGTTTTCGATATGTCCGACTTATGAATACTACCTAACACTTAGAGTTTCTTTAAATTTTCTCATTTCATAGAAATAGGAGGATTACAAAGGCAAAATGCCTTGGCACGGTTTTTTTTTAATACATGACAAAATTTCCGGGGTTCTACATCCTCCCCCCATTATAAGAATTTCATCATCGAAATTTGAACGATGCGCGCATTACTATTCAAACAAAATTACAAGTCATATACAAAACTCATCCGAACAACTCAGGGTACTTCGCCTTGACTTCGGCCTCACGTTCCCAGGTAGCTTCTTCCCGAACGTGATGTTGCCATTGTACAAGAACTAGCGGTATAGTTGTCGCGACCCAAAATACCCCCTAGGAGTTAAGGGTACCTTGACTCGTGACCGCCGTATCATACCTCCAGTATGATACATAAGGCACACGTGGAAACCTGTCAGAGTACCTGAATATACATAGCGGAACGAAATACAATGCACAGCGGAAAATAAAATACTAAACATAGCGGAAGCAAAATGAATACTCCTATAACTTGGCTCAAGTAAGAACCAACAAGTATACATGTGTGAGAAACCCAAAGTGGAGTGGACAACCCCACACTCACATAACAAAATGACACAAGTTCTAAGTCGGTCGATCAACAGAAATCGAAGTCACGACTCCTATCTAAAGCACCATCGTCATGATAGTGATCCATGGAAGGCTCCGGGTCACGGTACTCTTCCTCGACCCAAGGTTCATCGCCACACAAATCGAATAGAACCCGAGCACCTGCCGATCATAACAATATCGACTGAGCATGGAATACTCAGTGTATACAAACTAATAACAATAAAGCGGTTAGGCATGGAGCATACAAGACATGGAGAATGAAATCCGTAATTCTTAAAGCATGGAAACCGTGAAAACGTATGTGAGATAATAAACTGTAACCGTGTGAGTCAATCGATAATCATAACCTTATGAGTTCTTGTGAGTTCATGGAGTTACTTAGAGTCATTATGATCCGTAGAGACATAGAGCATAGAGCAATACCGTAGAGCATTTCCATAGAGCATAACCTTAGAGATCTTAGAGCATTTCATTGTGATCCGTGGAGCTTGAGGAGGCGATCGTTAATGGAGCATATCATGAGACGTTACCTTAAGTGAGATAATTGGTAGATCACATTAGAGCTTGTGATGAAACGATTCGAAGAGAAATCAAGAGGTTCCGTAGTAACTGCATCAATTTCATCTTTTCTAGTAGAAAAACTTGTGTTTGTTTACTGGAGAAGAATCCTGGACAACATCGGTTCATGCGGACAGTGTCGGAGGAATATGCACTTATAGAGACAATCATCAAATTTAAGCATTAACGTCCCTTAGAGGTATTTTATCAAACACTTAGAGTGAATGTCATAATAGTACACCTTAATCCACAGTAAAATCACACCTTTTCATACATAAAATCCATGACATTAACAGATAGGGCATAGATACTGAAGAAGTCATAATTAGTAACTTAGGATTGCAAGGAGAGTTGTACGTAGAGGT
>CM026553.1:15645322-15724951 GCA_015143295.1 Tetracentron sinense
GAATCTAGACATAGAAATTAAATTTTGAAGCTATCCAAAAGACTAATGGTTTTCTATTCTATCCAGCGACCAAACATAGTTGTTGCGCTTCATCGCACCTTCTTGGAGTAAGAACTGGATCTCCTTAGAAGTTAAATTTACATGATATGATAGACAACCGCCCTTAACTCCAAACTGAACCAAGCCTTCCACTTTATTTCTCCTATTCTGTCCATTGAGAAGTGTTCTGAAAGAGTTCTAGCCACCAGATAGACTTCCACGTATTACAATAATAGGTTTTCTATTACCTCTGATACAGAGGTAAAGAACCCTAATACTTATCAGGAAGCTACCTTGATGTAGATTCCTCTCATGGATAAACGTCCCTGAATTCTGAACTAGATTTCCATGTATGACAACGTGTCTGGACTTTCGAAGATCCCCCATGGTACCAAGCCAATTGGATGCAAATGATTTTACAACAGGAAAGGTGCTGTTGTCAACGTGGAGCCTATCAAGCTAGACTTGTTGCACAAAGGTTATACTCTAATTCAGGAGTTCGCATTATGATGATCAATTTTTCACCTGCAGTTATGCTTAAATCCATCAGGATATTGCTGCTATGCTACACACCATGACATGAGATATTGCAAATTGGTCGGTCGCGGGGGTCGGGGAGGATTGTCAAACTGCTTTTCCTTAATGGATATTATAGGAAGACATCTATATGAAGCAACCAGAGGCTTTCATTTCTCCTACCGGAAACATGGATGTAAGCTCACAATTCGATATATGTTGAAACAGCTTCAGAACTGGAACAAGATTTGATACTTTTGATCAAAGTTTCGAAGAATCTTGTATATACAAGAGGGCACGTGGGGAGCGGAGATACTAATCTTTATTTAGAGTGACCATCCTACGCATTGCGAATGATGTACGGATGTTGTCATTAGTCAAGATATACTTTCTCAGCATTTCTCAATGAAAGACTTGGGAGAGGCATCATTTATTCTCAGAATAAAAATTTTGAGAAATAGAAAATGCCGAAAGTTGGGATAGCGCCAAACTTCCTATATAAGAAGATATGTCTAGGTACAGTATGAGTGATTGTAAGATAACACTCATTCCTTTAGACTGGTGTCACTTTGTCTAAAAAGATGGCCCCATACATCAGCTGATGAGATCGAGCAGAGTGAAGCGGTGCCCTTATGCTTCGGCAGTTGGAGCCTAATGTAGCCATGTTATGTACTAGACCGAATACTGTCATGCAGTGGGAGTTATTATCCAGTTCCAAAGCAATCCAGGTGTTATCTTAGACTGCAGTGAAGCACATTATGAGTACTTGAAAAGGACTAGGGAATTATGTGCATACCTTTCAATCAAAAGATTTAGTTGGACTGGGTTATACTGATTCCGATTTCAATCTGATCCGTACAATAGAGCTTCCACATCTGGGTATGTGTTTACACTGGGTGGTGCTGCTGTTAGTTGGCGCAAGTATAAAGCAGAAGAGTATTGTTGACTCCACCACAGAAGCAGAATATATTACAGCTTCAGAAGCAGCAAAAGAAGCAGTCTAGTTCAGAAGGTTTTTGCAAGAGCAAGGAAATGTTCCTTCAGCACTCAGACCTATCACTCTCTTCTGTGATAGTAATGGTGCAGTAGCCCATAGTAAAGAACCTAGGAACCACAAAAGGATGAAACATGTGGATCGGAAGTATCATCTCATTCGTGAGATCATTGACAAGCAAGATGTAGTGGTTACAAAGATTAGTTCTCAACTTAATGTTGCAGACCCGATGACCAAGGCTTTATTAGATAAAGTTTTGTAACACACTTAGACAGTATGGGATTGAAATCTATGGCACAGTGATTTTTAGGGCAAGTGGGAGATTGTTGGACATGATGCCCAGCAAAGTCATTTAGATTGTTAGAACCTTATTAATTTGATTAATAAATGCTTCTTCTTAATCTATTGTGTATTTATTATGGGTAATTGACCATAATCATGAGATGATCTATACGATATGAGATATCGAATAAGGTCCATAGGATATATTGTAGGAAAGTTATGTGATTAGATTATCACAGGTAGATATAACTCTCCGGTTCCTTATACCTTATATAGTCACAGTTGTGGGTGAAGCTGGGCACTTCACTTATAGGGCTGCCAGAATGCTAAGATGTTCTCAATAGTTGAGATGTAGTTCTATCTCGAACTATTGTAGTGGAGACTACACATCAGCATATGGGTGCTTAAATGTACACTGCCTGATTGCATTCAATGAGAGACCTCTTGCATAAACATACTATCAAATAGTTGGTCTCTCATTCACATTGAACGGTTTCGATGATCCTTAGATCTGATGAGTTCATCTATGACTGGGTAGTGATCTGACTGTTTGATTCCACCAACGTATTTTCTAACTTAGGAAATACAATACAGTGACAGGTGGATAATCAGAAAGTTGTTCGAGTCATGATGAATTCAAACAAGAAATCCATGCTCATTAATTTGAGAGATTATCCAAGTTCCGGGTAAGACAGTTGATTAAGTTCAAATCTTGCATAGATGATTTTGAAAACAAATAATTTTGAAATATACTTTTATTAAAAAGTATTATACTGATAAAGAATTTTTTTTAAAATGTTTTTCATGAGAAATTGTTTCTCATGGCTTAATCATAAGTCTTGGAAACTAGGATGATTTGCAATAGGCTATGGGTTAGATAGTATGTCAATCTCGAAGGCCCATTAGGGATAATGTATTTGGAAGGATAAATCAATTTAAAGTTCATATGGAGGGATCCGTATGGTTAATGTTCATACACTGGGATTCAATTGCAACATGGATATCTCACGTCACTTGCAATTCCGTTGTAATTCTCATTTAGGGTCAATGGGATAACATTGGATAAGCCAGGGTAAGAATGTCCTAGAGCAATGTGTGGAGGTGCTCATATAAGAAATACAAGCTCAATAATTGATTAAAAGTTAATCAATTATTTTAAGTGATAAAAGTTAATCATTTAATTAAATAGATTAATAGTTAATCTATTGTTTAAATTAATTGTTAACTTAAACTAAGGGATTATTTTAGTAATTATTTGATTAACATAATTAAAGGGGAAATGAGTTTGACCCATATCCATAAACCCATTAAAATGGACCTTTAATATGGGCCAAAGCCTATGGGTTTAAACCCTAGGGTGGGGCGCCCACTTGAGGAATCCTAATTGGATTAGGATTTGTTTAATTGAATAATTATTGAAATATGATTCCTTTTATTATGGAATTAAAATCCAAGTGTTGGATTGCAATTAGGATTAAGATGTTATTGTAATTAGATTACAATAAGAAGTTTTAACTCCTCAAATCCCACGCTCCATAGAAGGTCACACCCCCTTTGTGGATTCCTAGTTTGACTAGGTTTCCTACTTTGGTGTAGGATGTTGACTTATCCCTTTTAATTAAGAAATCCTCTTATAATAGGGACTCTTTAATTAATAGGATTACTAAAACTAAAGTAGTTATAGATTAAGTAGGAGTTTATTTAATTAATAATAAGAGTTATTGTTAATTAATAAATCTTACTAGACAAAATCAAGTTGGAGTAGGATTAGGATAAGATCCTAGTCTATAAATACCCCAACACCCTAGACCATTAAGTAGAATTCTCCAGAATTTTTTCTCTCCTCTTCTCTATCTCTCCAAACCGTGAGCCCTAGGGGAGACCCCTAAGGATTTTCGTGAGCTATATTGGTGGTCCTAGTTGGGTTTTAGAAATCTAGGGTTTTGAACCTTAGTATTATTGGTGATAGAAGGTCTACACCATTGATCCATCTTCTTCCTCTTGCTTCTATAATTCCAAAGGAGATTCTAAAGCTTCGTGGGGATAGTGAAGAACAAGGATCGAGCTTCTAGTGTCGTGCCCCAAAATACCCCCTAGGAGTTTAGGAATACTTTAGGCGTGACTATACGTACCTGCCAAACCATCCTGTCATGAACAAGATAATTACAGTACTAAAACAATGATACTCAGAGCGCGGAAGCTAAACATAAATGCGAAAGCGTAAACTAACTTTTTCTTTTCTTCTAAGATTTCCAAAATAGTATTCCAAGTTAACATATATACAAAACATGTCTAAGTCTAAGGTGGACAGACCCACCTATCAAAATATCAAAATACATAAGCACCCTCTCGTACTCTCCCCTCAACAGTAACCGAGGTACGGCCACACGTCAAGGTCTCGGTCCGCCTGAGACTGCAATGGGATAGACGGCTCTCTCTCCTCTATATACTCTTCCTCGACCCAAGGCTCCGGGTCGAGGGCTCCCTCAGTACCTGCCGACATGAAGTACGGCTGAGCATGGAATACTCAGCGAGTACAAGCTACTAGCTAACCATAACAATAATAAACACGCAAGGAGAAATACAATACCAATCATCAATTCAAGGCAATAGTAAAATCATAGAATTTAACAATATTAAACATGGAGCAATATTATCATCTTGATGTACGTGCAAGGATGCAAAAACGCCGATAAATTTCCATGTCTCGGTATGCCTTGTAGAAATCATGTATGCGTGCAGGCATGAATGTCTTGTCATCATCTTGTAAACTTGCATCTTGTAACTTGTGAGCCAGAGGCTAGCACCCGAATCTTCCTGGGCTGCCAACCTCCTTGATATATTGTTTTCTTGTGAGCCAGAGGCTAGTACCCGAATGTCCATAGGCTACCAACCTCCTTGATAATATGTGATTTTTATTACTTGTTTAGTTTTCTTGTGAGCCAGAGGCTAGTACCCGAATCTCCCTAGGCTACCAACCTCCTTAACAATATGTGTTTTGGGGTTTTCTTGTGAGCCAGATGCTAGTACCCGAATGTCCCTGGGCTACCAACCTCCTTGACGTACAATGTTTTCTTGTTGATTTATTATATGCATATGCTCATGAAAAGCTCGGTTCATGCAACCATGCGTGCTCGTGTGCGTGCCAATAGTGACAATCCTGATGATATGCTTGGATGAGAGGATCACAAAAGCATAGCATTCCCATTTTTAAATACAAGCATAAAGTAATATGGATAACGTGTAGGGCATTTGATCAAGGTAGGCATTTAAAACATAATAGCTCAATACATGCTTTCATAATTCCAATTCATTTATTCAATACGTCATTTTAACATTTTATCAAACACTTGGTGTGCAATCCCATTCCTAGTCATTTTGTTTCGATTTCTTAATGCATATATTTCATCACACCATACAAAATGTATTTATTATTATGTTTGAAGTGCCCAATCACCATTTTCCAGTACCCATTCATCCACCAACACGGCATCCAATCGCCTCAACCCATTTCATCCATTCATACATCCCACATTCATTCACATTATCTTGTTTAGGTTTTGGATATATAGTATGTTTCCAAGGAAAAGGGGATACAAGATCAACATCATGATTTTAAAAGAAGAAAGCCTGGAGTATTGCTAGAGAAGTTAGTAGAGTGTACTAACCTTGAAGATCAAGCTTGATCTTTGAGGAATCCTTTGATTGAGGATGGTTCTAGCTTGGAATCCTTCAAGCTTGCTCCCTTGATCTCAATCCCGAAGCCCTCTTTGGATTTTTTTCCCTCCAATCTCTCCTCCTCCTTTTCCCTTTCTTTCTCTCCTTAGGCTTAGAAAATCCCCAAATGGGATCCCTAAACAAGACAAGGGTTTAAAACCCCCAAATTCAGAATCTGCTACCGCATGCGATTGATCGTGCACTTATCTGCGATCAATCGCAGGTCCTTGCGATCGATCGCAGGTCCTTGCGATCGATCGCACACTAATGCGATCTATCGCACATGAACCCGAATACATTGGTCTGATTTCCCTCTGCATGCGATCGATCGCACACTCTTGAGATCGATCGCAGATAACTGTGATCTGTCGCACAGGGATCCCCATCTATCGCATATGGTCCTGAGACCTTAGGACCTATTTCGCCTGCATGCGATCGATCGCACCAAACCTGCGATCGATCGCACATCCCAGATTTTGTTGTTTTCTTCCATTTTCCCTTACTTTGGTAATTCGGCCATAACTTGTGACTCGGTTGTCCGATTTGGACGATTCAACTTGCGTTGGATTCGTCTTTCGAAGGGAAACATTCTTGACATTTTAGAAATTCCAATTTTTTCTTTATTTATTGACCAAATTACCCCTAAAGTCGACTGATCCGTAAATGGGTTTCAGTAACTAGAGTTTTCGATATGTCCGACTTATGAATACTACCTAACACTTAGAGTTTCTTTAAATTTTCTCATTTCATAGAAATAGGAGGATTACAAAGGCAAAATGCCTTGGCACGGTTTTTTAATACATGACAAAATTTCCGGGGTTCTACATCCTCCCCCCATTATAAGAAATTTCATCATCGAAATTTGAACGATGCGCGCATTACTATTCAAAACAAAATTACAAGTCATATACAAAACTCATCCGAACAACTCAGGGTACTTCGCCTTGACTTCGGCCTCACGTTCCCAGGTAGCTTCTTCCCGAACGTGATGTTGCCATTGTACAAGAACTAGCGGTATAGTTGTCGCGACCCAAAATACCCCCTAGGAGTTAAGGGTACCTTGACTCGTGACCGCCGTATCATACCTCCAGTATGATACATAAGGCACACGTGGAAACCTGTCAGAGTACCTGAATATACATAGCGGAAACGAAATACAATGCACAGCGGAAAATAAAATACTAAACATAGCGGAAGCAAAATGAATACTCCTATAACTTGGCTCAAGTAAGAACCAACAAGTATACATGTGTGAGAAACCCAAAAGTGGAGTGGACAAACCCCACACTCACATAACAAAATGACACAAGTTCTAAGTCGGTCGATCAACAGAAATCGAAGTCACGACTCCTATCTAGAGCACCATCGTCATGATAGTGATCCATGGAAGGCTCCGGGTCACGGTACTCTTCCTCGACCCAAGGTTCGTCGCCACACAAATCGAATGGAACCCGAGCACCGGCCGATCATAACAATATCGACTGAGCATGGAATACTCAGTGTATACAAACTAATAACAATAAAGCGGTTAGGCATGGAGCATACAAGACATGGAGAATGAAATCCGTAAATTCCTTAAAGCATGGAAACCGTGAAAACGTATGTGAGATAATAAAACTGTAACCGTGTGAGTCAATCGATAATCATAACCTTATGAGTTCTTGTGAGTTCATGGAGTTACTTAGAGTCATTATGATCCGTAGAGACATAGAGCATAGAGCAATAACCTTAGAGCATTTCCATAGAGCATAACCTTAGAGATCTTAGAGCATTTCATTGTGATCCGTGGAGCTTGAGAGACGATCTTAGAGCATTATCATAGAGTTTCCTTGTGAGCATGGTATGATCCTTAGAGCTTGTGAAACGATCTTAGAGAAATCATAGAGTTACTTAGAATCATTCATTATTCATCTTTTCGTGAAAAACTTTTGTTTGTACTTGGAGAAATCCATGGAAACCATCGGTTCATGCGAGACATGCGAGCATATGCACTTAATAAGAGAAATCATCACATTTAAGCATAGAATCCCTTAGAGGTATTTTATCAAACACTTAGAGTGCATCATAATAGTAACCTTCATCCAAGTATATAATCACACCTTTTCATACATAAAATCAATACATAAAGATAGGGCATAGATAAGAAGAATCATAATTAGTAACTAGTAGGATTGCAAGATTGTAGTAGAGTGTATCTACCCTGGGGAAATCAATGAGTTTGACTCCCAATGGCTGGAACAAGCAATAACCTTGTGTTCTTGGTTGAGAATCACCAAGGGAAGTGGAAGAACCTTGATCTTCCACAAGCTTGATCAACAAGTAGTTCCTCTCCTTCTTCTCTCTCTCAAAATCTCCTAAGATAGGGCACAGAGGGTTTCTGAAACCCTAAGGCACGAACTCAGCCTATTTATAGGCAAAGGGTGATGGCCAAAGTCTTAAACACCCTTAATGAAGAAAAACTGCGTCTGACCGATCGATCGGTGGTATGGACCGAGCGATCGGTGGCTTCCGGTCGATCGGTGTTATGACCGAGAGATCGGTCAAAAACACGCTCTCTGGAATTTTTCCTCATACAAAAAAGTTAACCGTGCGACAGCTATCGAGCGATCGGTGGTTGACGGTGGTTGACTGATCGATCGCAGGTAATGACCGAGCGATCGGTGCTCTGTTATGTCTGGACTGTTTTGACTATATCTTTTGACTCGCTCGTCGGATTTCGACGATTCAACTTGCGTTGGATCCGTCTTTCGAAAACAAACATTTCTGACGTTTCGGAATTTCTGATTTCTCCCTTATTTATTAATTAGACTACAAAAACGGCCAATTAGCTATGAAGGTGCTGTTTATTAAGGATGAAAAAGTCCGGGGTGCTACATTCTCCCCCCTTACAAAAATTTCGTCCTCGAAATTTGGACGATACATACATGCGTAAAACTATAACAAAATACAAGGGAAATGCCAAGGCCTTAAACAAATAAATGGGGGTACGTTTCTCGTACTTCGGCTTCTCGCTCCCATGTAGCCTCTTCCTTGGAATGATGCTGCCACTTCACTAGGACTAAAGGGATAGTCTTGGTTCGCAACACTTGATCTCGACGATCCAGAATCTGAACTGGTTGTTCAACCAACGTAAGATCCTCTCGAATCTCAACAGGATCAAGAGCGATGACGTGAGACGGATCCGAAATGTATGTTCTAAGCATAGAGACGTGAAATACATTATGGACCGCTGCCATGTGAGGCGGTAGTGCTACCCTGTAAGCAACCTCACCAACCCTTGTGACGATCTCAAATGGTCCCACGTACCTAGGACTGAGCTTTCCCTTCTTCCCGAATCGCATGATTCCCCGACTCGGCGAAATCTTCACAAAGACCCGATCCCCAACTCGGAACTCTAAATCTCTGCGGCGTATATCCGCATAGCTCTTCTGCCTATCCTGAGCACTTTTCAATCGCTCCCGGATAATTTTGACCCTTTCTGCGGTCCGCTCTATCAACTCGGGACCAAGAATTTTCCTCTCACCAACTTCATCCCAGTATAGCGGTGATCGACAACTCCGACCATACAGAGCTTCAAAAGGTGCCATTTGGATGCTTGCCTGATAGCTATTGTTATAGGCAAACTCAACCAACGGCAACTGTTCCTCCCAACTACCCTGAAAATCCAGCATACAAGCTCGGAGCATATCCTCCACTACTTGATTCACCCTCTCCGTTTGTCCATCGGTCTGAGGATGGAAGGCGGTACTGAATTCTAAACGAGAACCCATAGCATCCTGGAAAGTTTTCCAAAACCTGGAAGTAAACCGAGGATCTCGATCAGACACGATAGAAACTGGCACACCGTGCAGTCGAACCACCTCCTTAACATACAGGGCTACCAACTGATTTGCATTGAAAGTAGTTCGGTACGGAATAAAATGTGCAGACTTAGTCAACCTGTCCACAATCACCCAAATAGCATCGGAGCCCTTTGCCGTTCGCGGCAAACCCACAATGAAATCCATCGAGATGTTCTCCCATTTCCACTCCGGAATAGGAAGGGACTGCAAAAGACCTGCCGGCCTTTGATGTTCGGCTTTTACCTGCTGGCCTTTGATGTTCGGCTTTTACCTGCTGGCAAATCAAACATCTGGCGACGTACTCAGCGACTTCCCTCTTCATGTTTCTCCACCAGTAGTGCTTCTTGAGATTCTGGTACATCTTAGTACCTCCCGGATGTACCGTGTACTTTGATCGGTGAGCTTCATTCAAAATTTCATCCCTCAAAACTGTGTCGGCGGGGACACACAACCTGCCTTTAAATGTGATAGCACCATCATCATTTAAAGCGAACTCCTGATTGCCGTTACTCACCGACTTGTCTCGGTAAGCAAGCAACTTAACATCTGAATTCTGTAACTCCTTGATCTGGCTCAAGATCTGTGGCCTAACCACCACATTGGACATTATCGGCCCATACGTGACATGCCTGAGAGTAGTGTCCAAATGACACATATCATGTAATAACTTCCACTCTTGCACTCTCAATTGAGCCATAACTCCGTAAGGTTTTCTGCTAAGAGCATCGGCCACCACGTTAGCCTTACCCGGGTGGTACTGGATGGAACAGTCGTAGTCCTTTATGAACTCCATCCAACGACGCTGCCTCATATTCAACTCCTTCTGGAGGAAAAGATACTTCAAACTCTTGTGGTCTGTGAACACCACGAATTCTTCTCCGTAGAGGTAGTGACGCCAAAGTTTCAGTGCAAAGATGACTGCAGCAAGCTCTAAGTCATGTGTGGGGTAATTCTGCTCATGCTCCTTCAGCTGACGGGAAGCATAGGCGACCACCTTTTTATGCTGCATCAAAACACATCCAAGTCCCACTAGTGAAGCATCACTATAGACTTCGAAACCACCGCTCCCAGATGGAACTGTAAGAACAGGAGCCGAAGTAAGCTTCTTTTTCAACTCCAAGAAACTAGCCTCGCACTTATCACTCCAAGTGAAACTCGTGTTCTTCCGTGTGAGATAGGTAAGCGGAGCTACTAAACTTGAAAATCCTTCCACAAACCTTCTGTAATATCCTGCCAACCCGAGGAAACTACGAATCTCGGTGACACTCTTCGGCCTTTCCCAATTCATCACCGCTTCAATCTTTGCAGGATCAACTGAAATACCTTCAGCAGATACCACGTGTCCAAGAAAAGACACCTTGTTCAGCCAGAACTCACACTTGCTCAACTTAGCATACAGACTATGCTCTCGAAGTGTCTGCAATACCAGACGGAGATCTCTCGTGTGATCCTCCTGTGACTGTGAATACACAAGGATATCATCTACGAACACGATCACACATTGATCGAGAGACGATCTGAACACCCGATTCATCAAATCCATGAATGCTGCCGGTGCGTTAGTCAGTCCAAAAGACATGACCAAAAACTCGTAATGACCGTATCGAGTTCGGAATGCCGTCTTCGGAATGTCCTCTTTCTTGATCTTCAACTGATGATAACCAGATCGAAGGTCAATCTTGGAGAAAAACTGCGCACCCTTCAATTGGTCAAACAAGTCGTCTATCCGAGGCAATGGATAACGATTCTTGATCGTGACCTTGTTCAATTGCCTGTAATCAATGCACATGCGCATTGATCCATCTTTCTTCTTCACGAAGAGAACCGGAGCTCCCCAAGGTGAAACACTTGGCCGGATAAAACCACGGCCTTGCAATTCTTCTAACTGCTCTTTTAACTCCTTAAGCTCAATAGGGGCCATCCTATACGGAGCTCTTGAAATCGGAACTGTGCCTGGAGCTAGCTCAATCGCAAACTCGATTGCACGATCAGGAGGCAATCCCGGCAAGGTTTCCGGAAAAACATCCATATACTCACATACCACTGGAATGGGTGTGGAGTCTCGCACTTCTACACCCTCGAGACTAAGAGCTGCAAAGCGGGCAATGTCTCTTCTCTGAAGTCCCCTGAAATGAAACGGCTTTAACCCCACGGGTTTAAAATGCACCACCTTCTCGAAACACGCCACGTGTCCATGGTGAGTTGAGAGCCAATCCATACCTAGGATGACATCGAAATCCCAATCCTGAATTTCCAGAAGGATCAAGTCGACTGGCAACTCGTGCTGCATGACTTGTACAACACTATCCGGATACACTTTATCTGTCTCAATAGATTTTCCCAATGGAGTTGAAATGGACAACTCCCTAGGTAGCTTGCTTGGCTCGGACGTAAAGCCCTTGGCAAAGCTTGGTGAAACGAACGAGTGAGTGGATCCTGTGTCTATCAACACTCTTGCCAAACATTCATTTACGAGCAACGAACCTGAGAATTTGAATCGTCTCAGTTATAACACAACTGTACCTATAGATACAAACATCGCAAAACACCACATAGGATATATATAGATACGAACATATCATGACAATATTAGAACTTTGACAAGGACTAGTTCGTGCGTACCTTGCACAACATCATCAGATGCCTGTGCGTCTCTATCAGTCATGGCAAAGACTCTGCCCTGGTTTGCCTGACGAGGCTGCTGGGTAGGCTGCAAGGATCTAGAGGCCTGAGATGAAGACCCCTGAAGTGAATTCTGCCTGCCTGGAGGCCGAACTCCCTGTGATCCCGACTGTGACTGCTTGCGCGGGCAATCTCGAATCATATGGCCCACCTCACCACAGTGGAAGCATCCACCTGACATTCTTCGGCAATCTCCAGTCTTATGCCGACGACCACATACGGCGCACTCCTCAAATGTCTGCGATGCGGAGGAAGCCGGAGGCATAACCCTCGTAGCTTGCGATGCCGTAGGACGCGGTGCCTGAGGCGCAAAAGAAGGTCTCTGAGCCGACATCGGCTGGGAGAACTGGTACGGTGCAGTCCTAGTCCTTTTCTCTGAAGAACTACTCGACTGACCCCGAGACATGCTCTTCCCGAAGCCACTGTCTCTTCTTCTCACGAAGTCTTCCGCATTCTTTTCGGCGATCTTCGCCTTCCCTACTATCTCTCTCCAAGACTCTACCTGGAGAATGGACACCCGATCTCGGATGAAAGCCTTCAAGCCCATCTCAAACTTCCTGACCTGTAGGTCTTCAGTAGCCACCAAGTGCGGAGCAAACCTAGACAACTCGGTGAACTTAGCCTCATACTCGGCTACGCTCATCGACCCTTGCTCCAAAAGCATAAACTCTCTCGCCTTTTGTTCCCGAATAAACCTGGGAAAGTACTGTTCCCTGAAAGTCTCTAAGAACTCCGCCCAAGTCCAGGGCACACCTGCCTTAGCAACATCCCTCTGCCTTTGGGCAGCTCTCCACCAGTGTTCGGCTTCACCTTCCATCACGAAGGAAGCCCATTCTACCCTTTGCTCATCGGTACAACGGAGAGCCCGGAAGGTCTTCTCCAGCTGCATAATCCAAGACTCGGCCACCATGGGGTCCAGAGTGCCATAGAATGTAGGAGGCCGCAGTCTCCTCAAAGCTTCGAGCCCCGCGGTGTGATGCACCGGTGTAGGCACAGGCGTGGACGGTGGGGTAGGCATAGGCCTTGCTACCAACAATGCCAAAGTCTCGGCTATGGAATCCATAGCATTCGTGAAATACAACGGTTCCTCTTCTCTCGGAACTTCACTCTCGGCCCTCTGAGTATGGTAACCTCGACCCCGATTGCCACGTCTCATGATATCGAATCCTGAGATCAATTTGGCAAAACATGAGTCTAACTTGGATACCAAATCTCACATATCATATAGCAATTCAATAATCATGAAATGCTATACCGCACATAGTATACATCGAGGTATATATATATATCATCATATAATTATACTTTAGAGCCTATACTAGAACCTCGCATAGGACCACATCAATCTCGGATCCTATACTGACCTAAGGATTCACTTGATACCGGTTATGTCGTGGTAACAAGCCTAAGACAACTGAGTCCTTCTGAGTTCTAAGTTCAACTCATAGGAATTGCTTCCGCTTAGACCAAGCCTGAGTGACCTAACTAAGTCTGTCATTAGACATAACTAGCTTTGATACCAAGTCTGTCGCGACCCAAAATACCCCCTAGGAGTTAAGGGTACCTTGACTCGTGACCGCCGTATCATACCTCCAGTATGATACATAAGGCACACGTGGAAACCTATCAGAGTACCTGAATATACATAGTGGAAACGAAATATAATGCACAGCGGAAAATAAAATACTAAACATAGCGGAAGCAAAATGAATACTCCTATAACTTGGCTCAAGTAAGAACCAACAAGTATACATGTGTGAGAAACCCAAAAGTGGAGTGGACAAACCCCACACTCACATAACAAAATGACACAAGTTCTAAGTCGGTCGATCAACAGAAATCGAAGTCACGACTCCTATCTAGAGCACCATCGTCATGATAGTGATCCATGGAAGGCTCCGGGTCACGGTACTCTTCCTCGACCCAAGGTTCGTCGCCACACAAATCGAATGGAACCCGAGCACCGGCCGATCATAACAATATCGACTGAGCATGGAATACTCAGTGTATACAAACTAATAACAATAAAGCGGTTAGGCATGGAGCATACAAGACATGGAGAATGAAATCCGTAAATTCCTTAAAGCATGGAAACCGTGAAAACGTATGTGAGATAATAAAACTGTAACCGTGTGAGTCAATCGATAATCATAACCTTATGAGTTCTTGTGAGTTCATGGAGTTACTTAGAGTCATTATGATCCGTAGAGACATAGAGCATAGAGCAATAACCTTAGAGCATTTCCATAGAGCATAACCTTAGAGATCTTAGAGCATTTCATTGTGATCCGTGGAGCTTGAGAGACGATCTTAGAGCATTATCATAGAGTTTCCTTGTGAGCATGGTATGATCCTTAGAGCTTGTGAAACGATCTTAGAGAAATCATAGAGTTACTTAGAATCATTCATTATTCATCTTTTCGTGAAAAACTTTTGTTTGTACTTGGAGAAATCCATGGAAACCATCGGTTCATGCGAGACATGCGAGCATATGCACTTAATAAGAGAAATCATCACATTTAAGCATAGAATCCCTTAGAGGTATTTTATCAAACACTTAGAGTGCATCATAATAGTAACCTTCATCCAAGTATATAATCACACCTTTTCATACATAAAATCAATACATAAAGATAGGGCATAGATAAGAAGAATCATAATTAGTAACTAGTAGGATTGCAAGATTGTAGTAGAGTGTATCTACCCTGGGGAAATCAATGAGTTTGACTCCCAATGGCTGGAACAAGCAATAACCTTGTGTTCTTGGTTGAGAATCACCAAGGGAAGTGGAAGAACCTTGATCTTCCACAAGCTTGATCAACAAGTAGTTCCTCTCCTTCTTCTCTCTCTCAAAATCTCCTAAGATAGGGCACAGAGGGTTTCTGAAACCCTAAGGCACGAACTCAGCCTATTTATAGGCAAAGGGTGATGGCCAAAGTCTTAAACACCCTTAATGAAGAAAAACTGCGTCTGACCGATCGATCGGTGGTATGGACCGAGCGATCGGTGGCTTCCGGTCGATCGGTGTTATGACCGAGAGATCGGTCAAAAACACGCTCTCTGGAATTTTTCCTCATACAAAAAAGTTAACCGTGCGACAGCTATCGAGCGATCGGTGGTTGACGGTGGTTGACCGATCGATCGCAGGTAATGACCTAGCGATCGGTGCTCTGTTATGTCTGGACTGTTTTGACTATATCTTTTGACTCGCTCGTCGGATTTCGACGATTCAACTTGCGTTGGATCCGTCTTTCGAAAACGAACATTTCTGACGTTTCGGAATTTCTGATTTCTCCCTTATTTATTAATTAGACTACAAAAACGGCCAATTAGCTACGAAGGTGCTGTTTATTAAGGATGAAAAAGTCCGGGGTGCTACAATAGTTTTGTTACGAAGCACTTGATCTCTTCGATCCAAGACATAAATCGGCTTCTCAACCAAAGTGAGATCCTCTCGAATCTCAATTAGATCAAGTTCGATGACATGAGAAGGATCCGGGATGTACTTCCGGAGTATAGAGACATGGAATACATTATGGACCACCGCCATATGAGCGGGTAAAGCAACACGGTAAGCTACCTCACCAACTCTAGTAATGATCTCGAATGGACCCACAAATCTCGGGCTAAGCTTGCCCTTCTTCCCGATTCGCATCACACCCTTGGTTGGTGAAATCTTGACAAAAATAAAGTCCCCAACTCGAAACTTAAGGTCCCGCCTACGGGTGTCGGTATAGCTCTTCTGTCGGTCCTGGGCGGTCTTCAACCTCTCCCGGATGAGCTTGACTCTACCCGGCGTTTGTTCAATCAAATCGGGGCCCAAAATTTTTCTTTCTCCCACTTCATCCCAATACAACGGGGATCTACAACTTCTTCCGTACAAAGCCTCAAAAGGCGCCATCTGTATGCTTGCTTGGTAACTATTGTTGTAAGCGAATTCCACCAAAGGCAAGTGGTCCTCCCAACTTCCCTTGAAGTCTAGCATACAAGCTCGGAGCATATCTTCAATAACCTGATTCACTCGTTCGGTTTGCCCGTCTGTCTGTGGGTGGAAAGCTGTGCTAAAGTCTAGTCGGGAACACATAGCATCTTGAAAACTTTTCCAAAACCTGGAAGTGAATCTCGGGTCTCTATCCGACACAATGCTGACTGGCACCCCATGCAGTCGGCCTATTTCCTTAATGTACAATGCCGCCAACTGATTTGAGTTGAATGTAGTCCGGTACGGTATTAAATGGGCGGATTTCGTGAGTCTGTCAACTACAACCCATATTGCATCGGTCTTTCTGAAAGTATGCCTCTTCTTAATTTAGAAACACAGTTCTTGGGGGGCATACATCGAATCCCTAGATCTGACTAAGATTCTAATTGATTTTATTCAATGAATGTTAGAATAACATTCACCTTTGCGACTTTGAAATTGTTAAGTCAAATCCACGTTAGAATAGTACTCGCAAAACTTCACAAGTGTCAAGTCTCCTGTCAATTCACACGAACCTTCTTTTTCCTTTAAAGCTTTCTCTAATGGAAACTAATGGCCCTTCCAAATTTCATGCTCTTTTATCTTTTCTTCTTTTCTTTGATCCAAGAACCTTTCTTGATCAAACAAGATCCAATCTTGATCTTCAAAGAACTTGTTCTTGATCATCAAGATCAAAAACCAAACAAATAGGAAGAAGGGGAAGGGTGACCGTACACCCTCAAAGGGGGAGTGGGCTGGGCGTAAACTTGAGGAGAGGGAGAGAAGAAAAAAATTCTAGAGAATTATATATCTTAAAGGGCTGGGTATCCAATCCTTTATATAAGTTCCCTCTTGGTTGCTTGAATTGTAATCCAATTATAATTCATTAACCATATCCTAATCCAATTAGGATTCCTCAATAGTTTCCTTTATTGATTATTCTCCTAATCCAATTAGGATTAATCTTAAAAGAAACCAACCTTATCCATTAGTAACTAATCTTATCCTTATCCAATAAGGAATCCCTAACAATTAGGGAATCTTTAATTAGTAAATAACTAACTAACTAACTAACCTTATCTACTAAGGATATTAGTTATTAGAAACTAATTAAAATAATAACAATTATTATTCCTCCTTGAAGTGGGCATCCCACCCTAGGTGGGTCCCACTCCACACGCCCAAAGGGTTTCCAAAACCCTCTTGGTCACTTGAATTATTCTTTTATAATAATTCTCAATGGGTCCTACCCATTTGGTTTTTCACATCTAATGTGATTCCACCTTTTAGAGCTTCACTATACCATTTAGTGATTACTTAGAGAAATTAATTAATTTAATTATAAATTAAATTAAATACTTTAAGAAGGTCCTTGTGTGTGGGATCTAAAGGGATCTCCTATTTCCGGTTGTGGGAGCAAGTACTTCACCTTTTTGGTTGAAGCATTGTTACTAGGAAACACCTTTCCTATACTCCATTAGGATTATAGAATTTTATCTATATCCCTGGAATTCCACCAATCACAATTAATGTCCATTAACACAATGTGATTAACCTCCAGAAATTAGAGAATTGCTTGTAAGTACCATCTCACAATATATTTACAAATAAATCCTTCCACATTCCGATATCACTTGTAAGCTTCTAGGATTGGAACAATTCCACTGTCTTAGCCCCTAGCTTATGAATAGAACCCATTCTCATGATTACTTTTTCATTGAACTGAACCTCCAAAACACTTTTGAAAAACATTAGAAAAGAACTGAAATATATATATTTATATATACATTTCCATATTGAAAATATCAACTTCGATAAAGACCATTTTACTGAAAAGCACCAGTACTGGATTTAACAGTTCAGTTCAACAAGTATCACTTTGATATCATTATCTCCAATTAAGGAGTTGTGGATTCCTTATTGAGTGTTTACACACTTCTCCAAACATTGTGTACATGACCCAACGTACCCGGAGTTAGTCCTGTGTATTGGACATTGCCGATTGGCACATCAAAGCCATATAGACAGATGTCTGAGAAGATGTTAACCTCTCAAGTCTAAGGACAATTTGTCAAATGGATAACCCTAATACAATCTGACAGTGTATTCCATAGGGTATCCACTAGTGACCCCGTTCAGTATTATGTACTTGCTACATATACTCACATGTTAGTCAAGAGTCACCACTCTCTGTGAATGAGATTCATCACACTATCTCATAGAACTACACATGTGCAAACCATGATGAAGTACGGCGCCCATCCTTATCCAATAAGGAATCTTGAATTAGTAACTAACTAATAGAATCCCTAACAATTAGGGAATCTTTAATTAGTAACTAACTAACTAACTAACCTTATCTAATAAGGATATTAGTTATTGGAAACTAATTAAAATGATAACAATTATTATTCCTCCTTGAAGTGGGCGTCCCACCCTCGGTGGGTCCCACTCCACACGCCCAAAGGGTTTCCAAAACCCTCTTGGTCACTTGAATTATTCTTTTATAATAATTCCCAATGGGTCCTACCCATTTTGTTTTTCACATCTAATGTGATTCCACCTTTTAGAGCTTCACTATACCATATAGTGATTACTAAGAGAAATTAATTAATTTAATTATAAATTAAATTAAATACTTTAAGAAGGTCCTTGTGTGTGGGATCTAAAGGGATCTCCTATTTCCGGTTGTGGGACCAAGTACTTCACCTTATTGGTTGAAGCATTGTTACTGGGAAACACCTTTCCTATACTCCATTAGGATTATAGAATTTTATCTATATCCCTGGACTTCCACCAATCACAATTAATGTCCATTAACACAATGTGATTAACCTCCAGAAATTAGAGAATTGCTTGTAAGTACCATCTCACAATATATTTACAAATAAATCCTTCCACATTCCGATATCACTTGTAAGCTTCCGGGATTGGAACAATTCCTTTGTCTTAGCCCCTAGCTTATGAATAGAACCCTTTCTCATGATTACTTTTTCAATGAACTGAACCTCCAAAACACTTTCGAAGAAACATTAGAAAAGAACTGACATATATATATTTATATATACATTTCCATATTGAAAATATCAACTTCGATAAAGACCATTTTACCGAAAAGCACCAGTACTGGATTTAACAGTTCAGTTCAACAAGTATCACCTTGATATCAATATCTCCAATTAAGGAGTTGTGGATTCCTTATTGAGTGTTTACACACTTCTCCAAACATTGTGTACATGACCCAGCATACCCGGAGTTAGTCCTGTGTATTGGACATTGCCGATTGGCACATCAAAGCCATATAGACAGATGTCTGAGAAGATGTTAACTCTCAGGTCTAAGGACAATATGTCAAATGGATAACCCTAATACAATCTGACGGTGTATTCCATAGGCTATCCACTAGTGACCCCGTTCAGTATTATGTACTTGCTACATATACTCACATGTTAGTCAAGAGTCACCACTCTCTGTGAATGAGATTCATCACACTATCTCATAGAACTACACATGTGCAAACCATGATGAAGTACGACGCCCATCCTTATCCAATAAGGAATCTTGAATTAGTAACTAACTAATGGAATCCCTAACAATTAGGGAATCTTTAATTAGTAACTAACTAACTAACTAACCTTATCAAATAAGGATATTAGTTATTAGAAACTAATTAAAATGATAACAATTATTATTCCTCCTTGAAGTGGGCGTCCCACCCTAGGTGGGCCCCACTCCACACGCCCCTAGGGTTCCAAACCCTATTAGGTCACTTTATGACTCTCTGAATAAAATCCCCAATGGGTCCTACCCATTTGGTTTTTCACATCTAATGTGATTCCACCTTTTAGAGCTTCACTATACCATATAGTGATTACTTAGGGAAATTAATTAATTTAATTATAAATTAAATTAAATACTTTAAGAAGGTCCTTGTGTGTGGGATCTAAAGGGTGTGTGGGATCTAAAGGGATCTCCTATTTCCGGTTGTGGGAGCAAGTACTTCACCTTTTTGGTTGAAGCATTGTTACTAGGAAACACCTTTCCTATACTCCATTAGGATTATAGAATTTTATCTATATCCCTGGACTTCGACCAATCACGTTTAATGTCCATTAACACAATGTGATTAACCTCCAGAAATTAGAGAATTGCTTGTAAGTACCATCTCACAATATATTTACAAATAAATCCTTCCACATTCCGATATCACTTGTAAGCTTCCGGGGTTGGAACAATTCTACTGTCTTAGTCCCTAGCTTATGAATAGAACCCTTTCTCATATTAATTTTTCAATGAACTGAACCTCCAAAACACTTTTGAAGAAATATTAGAAAAGAACTGACATATATATATTTATATATACATTTCCATATTGAAAATATCAACTTCGATAAAGACCATTTTACCGAAAAGCACCAGTACTGGATTTAACAGTTCAGTTCAACAAGTATCACCTTGCTATCATTATCTCCAATTAAGGAGTTGTGGATTCCTTATTGAGTGTTTACACACTTCTCCAAACATTGTGTACATGACCCAACGTACCCGAAGTTAGTCCTGTGTATTGGACATTGCCGATTGGCACATCAAAGCTATATAGACAGATGTTTGAGAAGATGTTAACCTCTCAGGTCTAAGGATAATTTGTCAAATGGATAACCCTAATACAATCTGACAGTGTATTCCATAGGGTATCCACTAGTGACCCCGTTCAGTATTATGTACTTGCTACATATACTCACATGTTAGTCAAGAGTCACCACTCTCTGTGAATGAGATTCATCACACTATCTCATAGAACTACACATGTGCAAGCCATGATGAAGTACGGCGCCCAACCAGTACTGTAGAGGCTTCGAACAACATTAGGTTTACAAGGAACTGGAAAATCATATCTCATTGCAACCTTTGCATGATTTTCCTACAATGTTACCTATGGAACTTTATGTCATCATCATATGAGACAATAATTAATATAAATACCCTTTATAGTTGGTTGTGTGAATATGATGCTTATCTAATCAACATAGAAAAGTCTCTTATTGGCTTTCGAGGGCATATATGTCCAACACTTTCTTACCATCTTTGGCAACCCTACAATGAAGTCCATAGATATGTGCTCCCATTTCCACTCGGGAATAGGGTGGGACTGCAATAGACCCGCTGGTCTCAAGTGTTCTGCTTTCACCTGTTGGCACAACAAACACCGTGCCACATATTCCACAACCTCCCTCTTCATGTTTCGCCACCAAAAGTGACTCTTGAGATTTCGGTACATCTTCGTACCCCCGGGATGCATTGTATACTTAGACCGGTGAGCTTCGTCCATAATCTCTCTCCGAAGGTCTGCATTGGCTGGGACACAAAGTCTTCCCTTTAATGTAATTGCACCTCGGCTAGTGAGAGAGAAGTCCGTACTACCCTTGGCCACTTCCTTGTCCCGGAAAGCCAATAAGTCAGCATCTGTGGCTTGATACTCTTGGATCAAGTCTATAATGTACGGCCGAACCATAACATTTGCCAAAACGGGACTGCGGATGGAGTCATTCACACTGATGTCCAAATTTTCCAAATCTTCCAACAATCTCCATTCTCGCACTAACATGTGAGCCAACAACCCCGGTGGTTTCCTACTCAAGGCGTCTGCCACCACGTTAGCTTTTCCTGGGTGATATTGGATAGTGCACTCATAGTCTTTTAAGACCTCAATCCAACGTCGTTGCCGTAAGTTTAGTTCTTTTTGAGAAAAGAGATACTTGAGACTCTTGTGGTCGGTGAGCACATAGAATTCTACCCCGTAAAGGTAGTGTCACCAAATCTTGAGTGCAAACACGACTGCCGCAAGCTCCAAGTCATGAGTACGGTAATTCTTTTCGTGCTCCTTCAGTTGCCTTGATACATAGGCAATGAATTTCTTGTGCTACATTAGGATACACCCAAGTCCCACATGTGAGGCATCACTATAAACCTCATAACCAACATGTCCCGACGGCACCGTAAGGACGGGAGCTGTGGTGAGGCGTTTCTTCAACTCTTGGAAACTTACTTCACATCGGTTACTCCAACTGAACTTTGCATTCTTCCTTGTCAAGTAAGTGAGAGGTGCAGCCAAACTGGAGAATCCCTCCACGAATCTCCGGTAGTAGCCCGCTAATCCAAGGAAACTACGTATCTCCATGACGCTCTTGGGCCTCTCCCAACTCATGATTGCCTCAACCATAGCTGGGTCTACAGAAATACCCTCGGTCGACACTACGTGGCCTAGGAATGTCACCTTCTCTAACCAAAATTCAAATTTGCTCAATTTTGCATATAACCTATGTTCTCTCAAAGTCACCAGAGCAAGGCGGAGGTCTCGTGTGTGATCTTCCCGTGTCTGGGAATACACTAAAATGTCGTCGATGAATACAATCACACACCGATCTAAGTATGATCGGAACACCCGGTTCATCAAATCCATGAATGCCGCCGGTGCATTCGCCAGTCCAAAAGGCATGACCAGGAACTCGTAATGCCCATACCGAGTCCTGAAAGCCGTCTTCGGAACATCCTCCGACTTGATCTTTAACTGATGATACCCCGATCTAAGATCAATCTTGGAGAAAAATCTCACTCCCTTCAGTTGGTCGAACAAGTTTTCTATCCTTAGCAAGGGATAACGATTCTTGATAGTCACCTTATTCAACTGACGGTAGTCTATACACATTCTCATCGACCCGTCTTTTTTCTTCACAAAGAGGACCGAAGCTCCCCACGGTGACACACTTGGTTGGATGAAACCAAGTTATTGTAACTCCTTAATTTGCTTCTTCAATTCTTCAAGCTCTATTGGGACCATTCTATACGGTGCCCTTGAAATCAGAGCGGTGCCCGGAGTAAGCTCTATAGTGAACTCAATCTCCCGATTCGGAAGCAATCCGGGAAGTTCCTCCGGAAACACGTCCAAGAACTCACTCACGACCGGAATAGCCGAGGAGTTTTGTGCTTCAGGGTTCGCTAAGCTCAAAGCTGCCAAGCGAGCAATATCCCTTTCTCTTAATTCTCGGAAGTGAAAAGGTTTGACTCCTTCCGACTTAAAATTCACCATCTTTTCAAAACACGCAACATGACCGTGGTGGTTTGCCAACCAATCCATCCCTAGGATGACATCAAAATCCAAATCTTGGAAATCCAGGATGATAAGATCGGCTAACAGTTCATTCTCCCCCACTTGTACCACATAATCTCAAAATATTTTATCGGTATCAACTGACTTGCCGAGTGGAGTTGCAATGGACAACTCTCGCTCTAACGGAGTAGCCTCAGTCAAAAAGCCCTTTGCAAAACTTGGGGAGACAAAAGAGTGAGTAGATCCTGTGTCTATCAACACTTGAGCGAGACACCCGTTCACTAATAAAGCGCCTGTGTGATTAAGTAACTAATATCAGTAGAATTCAAATAGTAACAAGCATCATACATAGGTAACCCCTAATAATAGTCACATAACCAACCATAGAAATCTTACAAAACTTAAACTTTAGGATTTTTGCGTACCTTGCACGACATCGTCGGATGCACGTGCGTCTCTCTCTGATAAAGCAAAAACTCGACCCTGGGTGGCTGGGCGAGGAGGCCGTGTAGACTGTGAGGCCCTCGAAGACTGAGAAGAGCTAGGCTGAGATGTTTGCCTAATCGGGGGCCTGCTCCCTTGAGACTGAGCTGGCATATGACGTCGGGGACAATCTCTAACCATGTGGCCATGGTCACCACAATGGAAGCAACTACCTGTAATCCTCCGACATTCTCCCGCTGGATGTCTCCTTCCACGAAGAGTGTAGACATCATACGAATAGGGGGAAGGAGCATATCCCGTAGCCTGAGTAACTGTGGGGCGAGGAGCATATGAGGTAGCCGGGTGAAAGGCCGGTGGAGCAAAAGGGCGAGGAGCCTGTGGTGCTGAATATATCATCTGTGACTGAGCCGGCCCTGCGGACTGATACAAGCTAGTCCTTGCTCTTTTCTCTCTTGAACTACTTCACTGTCCTTTCTCCATTCCTCTTCTTTTAATGAACTCCTCGGAGTTCGACTCGGCCAAAAGTGCCTTGTCCACAACTTCCGAATAGGTCTCATGTCGGAACATTGAGACTCAGTCTTTGAGGTAGGCCTTCAATCCCCTCTCAAATTTCTGGGCTTTCATAGCTTCGGTTGCTATCATGTGTGGAGCAAATCGAGATAGCTCCGAAAATTTGGCTTCATAAGCCGCTACCGACATATTACCTTGCTCCAAGGTAATGAACTCAACTTCCATCTTCTCTTTCATCCCGACCGGAAAGTACTTGTTGAAAACTTCCAAGAATTCTTCCCAAGTCCAGTCTTGACCTTGCCGGGCCAACTCTTGGGTCCGAAGTGCGGATTTCCACCAATGGTCGGCCTTGCCTTCAAGCATAAAGGCGGCCCAAGTAACCCTCCCTGTCTCAGAGGCACCAACACGGAGAAGATCTTTTCTAGTTACCGGATCCAACCCTCGGCAATAAGTGGATCAATGCTTCCACAAAAAGTTGGAGGCCTCATCCTCCGGAAAGCTTTTATCCTGGCTTGAGCCCGGTTAGGACCCGGTATAAGTGCGGCATTAGGCGGAGTGGCCAGTTGCCTTGCCGCCAACATAGCCAAAGTCTCGGCTATGGATGCAAATGCTTGGGCAAAGTCGGGTTGATCATCACCCAATGGAGCATCACCTCCATTGCCCCTTGTGTTGTACCAACGACCCCGGGTATAACTTGGATACGCACTTAGTACAATTTTGCAATTCACTCAATACATACTCATCAAGCATATTTAATAAGCATAACACAATTAATGCACACATGGTACACAACACAATATCATACATACAATCCGTGTTCCTAGCGTAGGACTCTAAGTTTGGCTGAGATTCAACCTATTTTGACTAGGACTAACTTGTTAGTCCATATTTGGAATACAACTCTTTCCTAACACCTAATGCCTTGTTCAATTATGGTGTCTAGTACTAAGCGACCCTAAGGACTCTAATGCCTAGAGCTTGATACCACCTCTGTCGCGCCCCAAAATACCCCCTAGGATTTTAGGGATACTTTAGGCATGACTATACGTACCTACCAAACCATCCTGTCATGAACAAGATAATTACAGTACTAAAACAATGATACTCAGAGCGCAGAAGCTAAACATAAATGCGGAAGCGTAAACTAACTTTTTCTTTTCTTCTAAGATTTCCAAAATAATATTCCAAGTTAACATATATACAAAACATGTCTAAGTCTAAGGTGGACAGACCCACTTATCAAAATGTCAAAATACATAAGCAGCCTCTCGTACTCTACCCTCAACAGTAGTCGAGGTACGGCCACATGTCTACGTCTCGGTCCGCTTGAGACTGCAGTGGGATAGATGGCTCTCTCTCCTCTATATACTCTTCCTCGACCCAAGGCTCCAAGTCGAGGGCTCCCTCAGTACTTGCCGACATGAAAGTACAGCTAAGCATGGAATACTCAGCGAGTACAAGCTACTAGCTAACCATAATAATAATAAACAGGCAAGGAGAAATACAGTTCCAATCATCAATTCAAGGCAATAGTAAAATCATAGAATTTAACAATATTAAACATGGAACAATATTATCATCTTGATGTACGTGTAAGGATGCAAAAACGCCGATAAAACTCATGCTTGAAAAACTGTTTCCATGTCTCGGTATGCCTTGTAGAAATCATGTATGCGTGCAGGCATGAATGTCTTGTCATCATCTTGTAAACTTGCATCTTGTAACTTATGAGCTAGAGGCTAGCACCCGAATCTCCCTGGGCTGCCAACCTCCTTGATATATGGTTTTCTTGTGAACCAGAGGCTAGTACCTGAATGTCCCTGAGCTACCAACCTCCTTAACAATATGTGATTTTTATTACTTGTTTAGTTTTCTTCTGAGACAGAGGCTAGTACCCGAATCTCCCTGGGCTACCAACCTCCTTGACAATATGTGTTTTGGGGTTTTCTTGTGAGCTAGAGGCTAGTACCCGAATGTCGCTGGGCTACCAACCTCCTTGACATGCAATGTTTTCTTGTTGATTTATTATATGCATATGCTCTTGAAAAGCTCGGTTCATGCAACCATGCGTGCTCGTGTGCGTGCCAATAGTGACAATCCTGATGATATGCTTGGATGAGAGGATCACAAAAGCATAGCATTCCCATTTTTAAATACAAGCATAAAGGAATATGGATAACGTGTAGGGTATTTGATCAAGGTAGGCATTTAAAACATAATAGCTCAATACATGCTTTCATAATTCCAGTTCATTTATTCAATACATCATTTTAGCATTTTATCAAACACTTGGTGTGCAATCCCATTCCTAGTCATTTTGTTTCGATTTCTTAATGCATATATTTCATCACACCACACAAAATGTATTTATTATTATGTTTGAAGTGTCCTCCCACCATTTTCCAATACCCATTCATCAACCAACAAGGCATCCAATCGCCTCAACCCATTTCATCTATTCATACATCCCACATTCATTCACATTATCTTGTTTAGGTTTTGGATATATAGTTTGTTTCCAAGGAAAAGGGGATACAAGATCAACATCATGATTTTAAAAGAAGAAAGCCTATAGTATTGCTAGAGAAGTTAGTAGAGTGTACTAACCTTGAAGATCAAGCTTGATCTTTGAGGAATCCTTTGATTGATGATGGTTCTAGCTTGGAATCCTTCAAGCTTGCTCCCTTGATCTCAATTCCAAAGCCCTCTTTGGATTTTTTTGCCTTCAATCTCTCCTCCTCCTTTTCCCTTTCATTCTCTCCTTAGGTTTGAGAAAATCCCCAAATGGGATCCCTAAACAAGACAAGGGTTTAAAACCCCCAAATTCGGAATCTGCTACCGCATGCGATCGATCGCACATGAACCCGAATACATTGGTCTGATTTCCCTCTGCATGCGATCGATCGCACACTCTTGCGATCGATCGTAGATCACTGTGATCTGTCACATAGGGATCCCCATCTATCGCATATGGTCTCGAGACCTTGGGGCCTATATCGCCTGCATGCGATCGATCGCACCAAACCTGCGATCGATCGCACATCCCAGATTTTGTTTAATTCTTCCATTTTCCCTTACTTTGGTAATTCGGCCATAACTTGTGACTCGGTTGTCCGATTTGGACGAGTCAACTTGCGTTGGATTCGTCTTTCGAAGGGGAACATTCCTCAAATTTTAGAATTTTCAATTTCTTCTTTATTTATTGACCAAATTACCCCTAAATTCGACTGATCCGCAAATGGGTTACAGTAACTTGAGTTTTCGATATGTCCGACTTAGGAATACTACATCCTAACACTTACAGTTTCTTTAAATTTTCTCATTTTATTAAAATAGGAGGATTACAAAGGCAAAATGCCTTGGCACGGTTTTTTAATACATGGAAAAAGTTCCGGGGTTCTACATCTAGTATTTTTTCAGAGAAATCTCTACAAAAAGTTCTGACAGTTCAAGTGGATTAAGCTTCACCGGTGAAAAAATTCACCGAGGTGATATGACTAAAAATCTTAGATAATTTTGATGCTTTTTATGGTGTTGAGATCTAGGAGATCCAGTTTTCGCATAAATTTTTATCCGGATGCCCCTTTAGTGGGATCCTTATTGGTTTATATTCTTTCACAGGGATTCAATTGTAACATGGATATCTTACGTCACTTGTAATTCTGGTGTCCTTCCTATTAAAGGGTCAATGGGATAACACCAGGTAAGCCAGGGTTAGAATGTCCTAGAGCAATCTGTGGAGATACTCATAAAGAAATACAAGCTCACAATAATAGATTAAATGTTAATCTATAATAAAATAGATGAAATATTAATCTATAATAAAGTAGATTAAATGTTAATCTATATTTTAGATTAAATGTTAATCTATATTTTAGATTAAATGTCAATCTAATTTAAAGGGATATAATAATAATTATTTGACCAACCAAATATAAAGGAATCTGGGTTTAACCCATATTCATAAAAGCCCATATAAGATGGACCTTAAATGTGGGCCCACGCCTAAGGGATTAAGCCCCCAAAGTGGCGCCTACTTTATCTTCCCTATGTTTAAGAGATTTTGGTTAGTAGATAATTATTAATTAATTATATCTTATCTAATGAGATTAGATAATTACTTGGCTTTGAAGAAACAAAACAGATATGAGGATAAAGTCTAATCCCTACAAAATAGCTCATGCCCATCCCTTGCTCACCCCCCCCCCTTCTTGTGGATTATCTAGATTGTCTAGATTCTTTTATCCCTATTATTTAGGGAGTTGGTTATATCCCTATTATTTAGGAATCCTTTTTGGAAAAGGAAACCTAAATTAGAAGTTATGTGATAACAAACCAATTGTGGATAAACTAGGAATCTATTAATGATAAGAGTTATCATTATTAGAAACTCTAATAGATATCTATCATTATTAGATAATGATCAAAGATATAGATAAGATCCACATCTATAAATACCCAAGCCAAAACATGAGGGAGGGATTATCATTATTGATTCATTTGAAAGCTTCACGGAGATAGCGAAGAGCGAGGATCAAGCTTGGAATATTTCTTTGAGAAATCTCTACAAAGAGTTCTGAAGTTCTATCATTTTTGTGCGACACCGGTGAACATCATTCACGAGGTAATCTTCTTCTTTAATATAGATAGTATTAATTGTTTTCTATGGTATAAAGATCTTCGGGATCCAGTTTTCCGCAAAATTATTTTATCTGGATTTCCTTCACCCCGGACAGTCTTCAGGAAATACATCCACATACTTACTCACAACCGGGATGGCTGATGAGTCTCGTGCCTCCAGATTTGAAAGACTTAGAGCCACTAGACGGGATATATCTCTCCTTCGTAGTCCACGGAAGTGGAATGACTTGATGCCCTCTGGCTTAAAATTTACCATCTTTTTAAAGCAAGCTACGTGCCCATGGTGTGTAGCGAGCTAATCCATCCCGAAAATAACGTCAAAGTCTAAGTCTTAGAATCAAGGATGATTAGTTCGATCAGCAATTCATGCTGCCCAACTTGAACTACACAATTCCAGTATCCTCGATCTGTATCAACCGACTTGCCAAGCTGAGTTGAAATGGTGAACTCCTGACGTAGATGACTCGGCTCAGACAGGAAACCTTTGGCGAAGCTAGGTGACACAAAGGAATGTGTCGATCCCGTGTCGATCGACACACGAGCTAAACACTCGTTCACTAGCAAAATGCCAGTGCATTATATAAGCACCCAATTTTTACACCCTACCTTAACCATGGTTAATATCTTTAACCATGGTTATCCCCAGCTGAACCCCAGTCAAGCCCTAAACTCTAGGCAAACCCTGATCAAACCCTAGGCTTAACCCTAGGTAAACCCTAGGCCTAACCCTAGTCAAGCCCTAAACCCTATGCAAACCATAGCTAAACCCCAGGTAAACCCAAGTCAAACCCTGGTCAAACCTTAATCAAACCCTAGGTGAACACTAGGCCTAACCCTAGTCAATCCCTAAACCCTAGGTAAACCCTGCTCAAACCCTAGGTAAACCCTAGTCTAACCCTAGACTAAATGTGATGCCCCGAACCCGGGCCTAAGGAATCAAGTTTTGAGACGCGTGTCCGTTCGTCAAATCATGCAAGCGGAAGACTTTACCAGCGAAAATACGAGAAATTTAAACAATTGTCAGATGCTTCCAAAAAGCAAATAATACCTGTCATCACAATAGCCATCATACAAACCATATACCTGTATTATTTACATCAAGTTTGTTTTACAAAAGTAGGCGCTTCTATCACGCCGGGTACAACTCGTACAACCTTCCAAAATGTCCAGTTGGTCTTTTCACTTACTGGTCAGCAGCTCCGAGATCTCTTGACATAAAAAGTCAGTGAGCTATGAAGCCCAATAAAATCACAATCCTTCTAAACTATTTTTTACATAATAACACGCATCAATAATGATATAATAAGAAGTTCAATTTGCATGTTACAGTAAAATAGAACAGTATATAATAAATTGTGATCCAAGGTCACTTAGGGTTACGTCACCCTAACAAAGGTTCCGGACCTCACATTACTTTCCAATTATGAGGTTCAGTTATGAATGTATTATATTACCAAATTATAGTTTCTATCATCAATCATGTTTCATTTCGAGTCCTCAGACTCTATTAATTGGCCACAGCTCACAAATGTTTAGCTTAAAGTCTCTAAATCGTTACCATAATACATTGAGTCATTAAGACTCACACAAGTTGTTACGGCTTTCACCCGAACATGACCAAACCTTGTGTATACCAACCCAACTCACCTGGAATCCGATGATTCCATACCGAACCATGAGTTCACCAACTTAGACAAATACACCAACCCTGAGTATACCAACTCAGACCACTTCGTATCCGAAGCTTACACACACAACATGGGCATTCACCCAATAAGGACAATACTTTTCCATTCAACTAACTGGCAACATCTACCGTGTATTCGCCGTCATCACCTTGGGTATCAGTCAAGAAGGAACCCCGACCAACCTGCCTACTGTCATCTTCTAGCCAGTCTACGGAGGAACCCCGACATCTATACCAATGCCGACATCTCCTGACATTCCACCAAGAAGGGACCTTGATAGACACAGTGCCGACATCTTCTGACCCACCCAGAGAGGAACCCCAAACTATAAACTATCTGATGTTCAGCCACTTTAAACTCCCTAGGACTCCAAAATCTCCTAACTATCAGTCACGGAGGAACCACGGGCCATGCAGGACACCGCCACTCCTGACCTAGTCCAAGAGGCACCACGAACGGCCTAGACAAACAGACCGACATCTCCCGACTATCAGTCACGGAGGAACCCCGGGCCTTACTGGACACCGTCTCTCCTGACCTAGTCATAGAGGAACCACGGACTATACTTAACCCTGGTTAGATTTTTTAACCACAGGTTAACCCCAGTTAACCCAAGCCTTGCTTAATTAACTGAAATACTTGGGCCTCGTGCCCGTGAACCAACTCCGGTAACACACCGTCCCGTTAGGGAGCGTTTCTAGGCTAATGGATGTCTCCATAGCCTTAAACGACATGCAAAACAATTTTTTGTCACCCTAGAGTAGCGATACAATTTACCCAGGACCCGATCTAGGCTCCCTGATAGACCACATAAAATCACAACATGACATAGGGGTCTCTGACCCTTTTTCATTCACGCCAAAAGACATGCATATACTTCAGATAAAATAATATAGCAAACTAAGGGGAAAAAGAGAAGAAAAGAGAGGGGTTTTACCTGCTTTACGCTTTTCGAGGTAGCTAGTGCAAAAAAGACTCCGCCAATGCGTCCGGGACGTCGAAAAACCTCAAAGACCCACTTCTCTCTTCTTTCTCTCTCTTCCTTTCTCTCTCCTCACTTTCTCTCTCTAAAATATTATGTGGCAGAACCTCCCCTATTTACAGAACGTGAGAAAATAGGGGAGGTTGGCCTCCATTTTATATAGATAAGGTCATGTGCATAGCACATGACCATAATTAATGGTCCCGTTGACCAAGTCGACGGTTTGACCATTTGACTATTTTTCCAGCTTTCTCTCGTGTATACGGCATTCGTAGTCCTACTTAATGACATCCGATTTTGACGAAACTTTAGGTGACCGAAATTGGGGTAGTCCGACACCTACTGTAAAAATTTCGAAGAAAAATATTGAGTTTTGACAGCTGCACTTTAGTCTGGAAGACAATTGCAAAACCCACTAATTTCCTGATTTCGAACACAAAACAGGCCACTGTTTCTTCGTTTGAGATAACTAACTGCCGAGACGACAGACATTAGTCCCCACAGCCGACCGAGATGGATTAGTGTCAACCACATTGATTTCTATTAGGATCTCCAACAGATATTGGGTCCTACTTAATTTCTGGAAATATGGAAATTTCCCATTTTTCTTAATTTTATCACACATAATCGACTCGCGGTCCCGCGAAATGGTACCTGACGGAACAGATAAGGCAGGGGTGTGTCCCGGCAGTCGACCGGCACACTGTGTGCGATTTTCGTCAAAAGATACTGAGATTTCCTCGGTGCACTTCAATCCCAAGCAAAAATCCACTTTTTATTAATTTAACAAATAGTTAACTAATTAGCCTCCATTAAGGACCCATAAACACATAATTTTATTATATTAAAATTTTGGGTTGTTACAATCTCCCCTCCTTACAAAAATTTCATCCTCGAAATTTACATATACACTAATCATCAAATAACTGAGGATGATTGCTCCTAATGACATCTTCAAGTTCCCATGTGGCTTCCTCTATGCTATGGTGTTCCCATAAAACTTTAACTAGCTTAATCGTTTTGTTTCATAACACCTGTTCCTTACGGTACAAAATTATCACTGGCTTCTCTTCAAAAGTTAAGTCCTCTCTGACTTGAATTGGTTCATATCGTATCACGTGCGAGGGATCAGGTACATATTTTCTCAACATGGATATGTGGAATACATTGTGAACCCTTGCTAGCTCTAGTGGTAACACCAGCCAAAATCTCAAAAGGTCCAATGAATCGCGGACTTAACTTTCCCCGCTTTCCGAATCGTACAATACCTTTTGATGGAGAGATTTTCAAGAAGACATGGTCGCCGACTTGAAACTCTAAGTCTCGACAGTTTCCATCTGTATAGCTTTTCTGTCGACTTTGTGCAGATAATAACCTCGATCCAATCAACTCGATCTTCTTTGTTGTTTCTTGCACCAACTCAGGTCCCAGTAGTCTACGTTCCCCTACTTCAGTCCAACATACTGGTGACCGACAACTCCTACCGTACAAGGCCTCGTAAGGAGCCATTTGAATACTTGCCTGATAACTGTTATTATATGCAAACTCGATCAATGGCAAGTGATCATCCCAGTTTCCTTGAAAGTCCAGACTGTAAGTACGCATCATATCTTCTAGAGTTTGTATTGTGCGCTCAGACTGTCCATCGGTTTGTGGATGATAAGCTGTACTCATGTTTAGCTGCGTACCTAAAGCTTCTTGCAAGCTCCTCCAAAATCGGGAAGTAAATCGCGGATCGCGATCTGACACAATAGATACCGGCACACCATGCAGTTTCACAATCTCCTTGATGTACAACTTTGATAAATTTTCTAGGGTTATGGTATCCTTGATAGCAAGAAAGTGAGCCGACTTCGGCAATCGATCAACTATCACCCAAACGGCATCATGTCCACTCCTTGTTTTTGGTAACCCCACCACAAAATCCATCGTAATGTGCTCCCATTTCCACTCGGGAATAGGCAATGAATTTAACAATCCAAGTGGTTTCTGATGTTCTGCCTTGACTTGCTAACAAACAAGGCATCGAGATACATACTCTGCAATTTCTCTCTTCATGCCGTTCCACCAGTAGTTATTCTTCACATCCTGATACATCTTTGCACTTCTGGGGTCCACCGCAAAACGAGATCGATGTGCCTCATTGAGCAGTTCGTTCTTCAACTCAGGATTTCTAGGCACACAGATTCGACCTTTGAATCGAAGTATTCCATCTTCAGATTCTTCAAAATCACCCATTTTTCCTTGAAGAATCTTATCTCTGATAACTTTGATCTCCTGATCTTCCAACTGTGCTTCTTGAATCTTTTGTAATAACACTGGCTTGGCCTGAATACTAGCCAACTTGGCACTATTACCCTAGAATCCTAGACTCAGATTCCAACTCTTGAATTCTTCGATCATCTTCCATCGCTCTGCTCTCATATATGCTACAGATCCAACTGCCTTTCTACTCAGGGCATCAGCAACCACGTTACCCTTACCAGGATGATACTGGATTACATAGTCATAATCCTTCAAGAATTCCATCCATCTACGCTGTCGCATATTGAGTTCCTTTTGGGAGAATAGATACTTTAAACTTTTGTGATCACTATAGATCACCAACTTCTCTCTATAAAGATAATGTCTCCAAATTTTTAGTGCGAACACTACCGCAGCTAACTCCAAGTCATGCGTGGGATAATTTTGTTCGTGAATCTTGAGTTGTCTCGAACCATAAGCAATGACCTTTTTGTTTTGTATTAAGACACAACCGAGCCCCTTACTGGAAGCATCACAACCGAGCCCCTGAGGGAGTTGTCAATACTGGAGCGGTTGTTAATCTCTTCTTTAATTCTTGAAAGCTTCGCTCCTGAGATGCCGCCCATTCGAACTTCACATCTTTCTTAGTCAATTCCATTAATGGAGCTACTATCTTTGAGAAACCTTCTACAAATCTGCGGTAGTACCCAGCCAATCCTAGAAAACTTCGAACTTCAGTAATAGTGGATGGCCTTGCCCAATCGGTTACTGCCTAAATCTTGGAAGGATCAACAGATATTCCATTTCTTGACACAATATGCCCAAGAAAGGCTACCTCTTCCATCCAAAACTCGCACTTGGAGAACTTAGCATACAGCTGATTATCTCTTAATGTCTGTAGCGTAATCCTCAAGTGCTCAGTGTGCTGCTCACGACTAGGTGAGTACACTAAGATATCATCAATAAATACCACAATAAACTGATCAAAATACGGCCTGAAAAGACAATTCATCAACTCCATAAAGGCCACAGGTGCATTTGTCAGTCCAAAAGGCATCACCAAGAACTCGTAGTGACCATACCGAGTTTGGAATGCTGTCTTCTGAATATCTTCTTCTTTGACCCTCAATTGGTGATAGCCGGACCTTAAATCAATCTTTGAAAACACTTGGGCGCCTTGCAACTGATCAAATAGATCATCAATCCTGGGGAGAGGATACTTATTCTTGATCGTCGCTTGATTCAGTAGACGATAATCTATACACAGACACAGACTCCCGTCTTTCTTTCAGACAAATAACACCGGTGCTCCCCATGGTGAAACACTAGGATGGATCAAGCCCTTATCTAATAGGTCTTGCAACTGAATCTTCAGTTCTTGCAACTCAGCCGGAGCCATCCGATACGGTGTTTTAGATATCGAGTCTACACCCGGAGTAACATCGATTGTAAAATCAATTTCTCTAGTAGGAGGGAGTCCTGGTAATTCATTAGGAAACACATCTCGAAACTCTCTGACCACCGGGGTATTACTTAAAGTGTCATCTTCATCTTTATCGACCACCACTGCAGCTAAATACCCAGTACACCCCTTATCTAGAAGGTGACATGCTTTAATTGCTGATATTAGCTTGGATGCTTGACCTCGGATAATCCCCTGCATTTCGAACTCTGAGATGTCCGGAACTTGAAATATCACTTTCTTGGCATTACAATCTACCACTGCATGGTAATTAGCCAACCAATCCATCCCTAGGATAACATCATAATCCTTCATGTCTAACACGATCAGATCTACTAACATCCGTACACTATTGACAAGTATGGGATACCTATCATAGACTATTTTTGTGCACAGAACTTTCCCTGATGGTGTAGATATAGACATCATGCTTTTGAGTGTATCAGGCTTGTAACTTATGTGTTTAGCAAAACGAGTAGAGACAAACGAATGTGTAGCACCAGTGTCAATAAAAGCATAAGCAAGTACTTGAAATACTAAAAGTTTACCTTTGATGACACCTTCGGTCTGCTGTGCCTCTTCCTGGGTAATTACAAACACTCTTCCTTTTCCGCCTTCTAATGCTAGTGGTTGAGCCTTAGGGCAATCCTTCTTGAAGTGCCCAAGCTTTCCGCACTGGAAGCAAACCTTCGCTCTACAGTCCTTGGTCAAATGCCCCTGACCACATTTCTCGCACTTAAGCCCCAATCTTCCTGTAGACCCTTGGCTTTCATGTCCTCGAACTTTCTTTTCCCAGTAAACTGCAGGTTATTCTCCTTTATCCAGGGCTTCCCAACTGTCCCTTTGCCTTTGCCAGCACTAGACTGTGCCAGTTCTACATGTACTCGCTCTACTCTGAGTGCTCTATCTAATATCTCTGAGAATGAGGTAAATCGTTGAGCTGCCAATTTCCCCTGATAGCCGGCTTCAATCCTTCTTCAAATTTCTCAACCCTCCACTGCTCATCCTAGACAAATCTCGCAGCGAACCTCGAGAGTTGATTAAACTTTTGTTCATACTCGCTAACCGACATATTTCCTTGGGTCAGCTGAAGAAACTCCATCTCCTTCCTCTTTTTCATCGACGCTGAAAAATAGTGCTCATAAAACAATTCAGTAAATTTTGCCCAAGTCAAGGGCCTCTGATGCGGTGGAACTGTCCTTTCCACTGTGGTCCACCAATGTTCCGCTTCTCCTTCAAGTAGAAAGATAGCGAACTCGAGCTTGTCATTTTCTGGCAAGGACATAACCCTAAAAACTTTTTTCAGACTTCTGATCCAGTTCTCCACCTTCAGCGGATTAGTAGTGCCCGAAAAGGCCGACGGTCCAAGCCTCTTAAACTTCTCCAATCGGGTCACATTCCCATGCTTTGGCATGGTAGCAATGGGGATACGACTACCATTCCAATTTCCATTCATATTCTGGGCATGTTGTTGCTGAATTAGGTTGGCTAGGGCTTAATAGCCTCGAATGCCCCAGCCAAGGTATTCTCAGGTGCTCGTCGAGGTGGCATGATTCACCTATAATTATAAAGTAACGAACTTTTAATAATTAAATGAAACTGAAATGCACTGAGAATTCGATATCCAAAAAGAGACATTTCATTCACTTCATCTTTAATATATACAAAGCAACACTGTACAGTATATAGTACACCAGCGTATACAAAACATCATGTAGCTGTACACATACAAAAAGTGATCTAATGATGGAAAGATCGAGTAGGGCATCTATTATATTCCAAAACGCCAAAACGATATAGATGCACCACGCTCTTCCACCATGATCCTATATGTCGCGACCCAAAATACCCCCTGGGAGTTAGGGATACTTTGGCTCGTGATGTGCCATATCCGATACCAAACCATCCTGTAATAACATCCAAGTCATGACAACCATAATCATGAATAAGGCGGAAGCTTAAACCAATGTGCGGAAGCGTAATCCAAAAATTTCTTTTCTATACATGCTGTGTATTCCAAGTTTGTACATACATCACAAAAGTAAAGGTAGACATGCCCACCTATCAAAATACAAAATGATAATACTCTCTCTCTCTCTCTATGCAATCATTCTAAAAGGGTCAGTGGTCTAAGTCATTTGCCTCCTCCTGAGGCTCTACATATGGCTCCTCCTCGCCATAATCCTCCTCTATCCAGGGCCCCTGATCACAGATGTCAAATGGAGTCCGTGTACCTGCCGACATAACATGTATGGCTGAGCATGGAATACTCAGCGAGCAAAATCTACTAGCTAACAATGCTATCATAATCACAATATTTTATACAGTGCGTAAAAGAATACAAATCACCAAAATCCATGCTTAAAACCTGTCTGGAAAAACCTTTCGTAAAACTTGTTCTTTTCATGGAAAACAAACCCTCTCATGTATGCTTATGAGTTCTTATGAATGCTTGTGAGCCTCGTGTTTTCTTATGAGTTCTTGTGAGCTTAGAGTTCTTGTGAGCTTGTGAGTACTTGTGAGCTTATGAGCTTCTTATGAGCTTATGAGTACTTGTGAGCTTATGATCCTTGTGAGCTTGTTCTCCTTGGAGACATATGCAAGATCTTAGACTTGTGAGTTTCTTATGAGTTCTTGAAAAGCCTTGTGAGACTTATGATCCGTGGAGTTCATGCAAGATCTAGACTTGATCCTTGTGAGCGTGGAGTAACCGATCTTAGAATGCCAACCCAAAGTTTGGCTTAGTCTATGCTTATGCATGTATGCTTCTTACTTATGAATGCCTTTGAAAATCCTCTTATGTTTTCTTGAAAATTCATGTTTATGAGAAAAACCATGGTCGTGCAATACTTATCATGCGTAGAGTGCTTGTGAGCATTATAACATCTATGTGGAAAGCTTTAACTAATTAAACATGTTCATGCAAGGCATAATGATCATTATAGTATACTTGAAGACCTTAAGTAACTCATATGGTTCATACAAGGTATATTAGCATCATAACATACTTAAACAATTCTAGAATGTAGAACATTTCATTCATTGCGTCACATCATAACAATCATGGCTTCTAAGCCTAATTCATCATATCACACTTAAAATCATGGTTCCTTGGAGGATATTAACACTTACTTGCACTTATAGTCATATTCACCCTTTTATTGGAAAACCCCCAAAATCTTAAATCCTTATTTGCTTATTTGAACATAATCATGTTCACCCGAAATCCATTGTTTGTCATTGCATCATAGTATACTTAAAATCATGGTTCATTTAAAGGTATTACAATTTTCTTACAAGTTTAGCCATATTCATCCTTGTTATTGAAAAACCCCCAATTTGTAAAACCCTATTTGATTGTTTATTCATGTTCTAGTTCACCCAAATTTCCACACTTCCTATTTGTATCATAATAGAATTAAAATCACCTATTTGAATCATCTTTGTATGATAACAAGGCTAGATAGTAGTTTACTAACCTCTTTGGATCAATTTCTAGGTTGAAGAAACCCCTTGAGAAATCCTCACTTGATTTGAATGATCCAAGCTTGATTTGGAGAAGATCAAACCCTTGTTGAAGCTTTTCTTGATTCCAAATCAAAACCCTATTTGGAATCCTCAAGATCCTCTCCTTCTCTTTCTAGGAACTCTCCTTGGTTTAGGGTAACCCAAAAACCCTCCTAAAGTCTTCTATATATAGTGTAAGGGGTGAAAAACCTCTAAAACATCACATCCAAGAAAGTAAAATCGCGTATCTACGATCGTTCGTAGCGATTTACGATCGATCGTAGCTTCCTACGATCAATCGTAGTTTCACCCGAGAGTTTCCAGCATTTCTGGGGCTTTACGATCGATCGTAGCAACTCTACGATCGTTCGTAGCTCCGCTACGATCGTTCGTAGGGTCCCTACGAGCGATCGCAACTTTTGCAGAAAGCTTCAGCATTTTTTCGTTTTCGTATCTCGGCCATAAGGTTTGACTCGCTTGTCTGATTTTGACGATTCAACTTGCGTTGGATTCATCTTTCAAAGGAGAACAACTTTCATGTTTTTCAAAACTTCCAATTTTTCCTTTTTCTTGGACCATTTTGCCCCTAAACCTGACTGATCCGAAATTGGGTTTCGTCAATCCAGATTTTAAACCGACCCGACTTCAGAAATCGGTCTTTTGACCTTACACCAACTCAAACCCAAGACAAGTGATCAACATGAACCCCGAAGAGGGTTCAATTACCTTTCCAAAAATCCAAGAATCGATTGATTCCGACGAGCGGTGTGAACGCTAGGGCTATTTAGAGTCGAGGGTATGCCAAGGCATAACCCTTGTCAATACTCAAGAGTATTCTATACTCTTGCCTATTTCATTCCAAACACCCATACACCATAAATACATTCTTACATGCTTTAGTATATGATATCATTCGTCGTACATGGCCATCAAGATCCGGGTTCTACATCCTCCCCCCTTACAGAAATTTCATCCTCGAAATTGGAACGATACATAGAGATTATAAAGAACAAAATTACATAAACATCACTCAAACAAATTAGGATATTTTTTCCTCACTTCCGCTTCGCGCTCCCATGTAGCTTCTACTCGTGAATGGTGTTGCCATCAAACAAAAACCAAGGGGATGACCTTATTGCGCAAGACTTGATCCCTACGGTCCAAAATTTGAACCGGCTCTTCCACCAAAGTGAGATCCTCTCGGACTTCTAGCTTATCAAGGTCGATCACATGAGAAGGATCCAGAATATATTTCCGAAGCATAGATACATGGAATACGTTGTGAACCGCCGCCATGTGAGTGGGTAGAGCAACCCGGTATGCAACTTCACCAATTCGGGTGATAATTTCAAATGGACCAACATACCTCGGGCTGAGCTTTCCTCTTTTGCCAAACCTCATAACACCCTTTGTCGGTGAAACCTTCACAAATACCATATCGCCAATACGGAACTCAAGATCTCGTCTACGGGTGTCCGCATAGCTCTTTTGCCTGTCCTGAGCCGTCTTTAATCTCTCTCTGATGATCTTGACTTTATTCGCGGTTTGTTCAATCAATTCCGGGCCCAATATCTTTCTCTCTCCAACTTCATCCCAGTATAGGGGAGATCTACAACTTCGACCATACAAGGCCTCAAAAGGAGCCATTTGGATGCTCGCCTGATAGCTGTTATTGTAGGCGAATTCCACCAATGGCAAGTGATCCTCCCAACTGCCTTTGAAGTCCAACATGCAAGCTCGGAGCATGTCCTCTATAACCTGGTTCACCCTCTCGGTCTGTCCATCTGTCTGAGGATGAAAGGCGGTGCTAAAGTCCAAACGGGAACCCATAGCGCTCTGAAAGCTTTTCCAGAACCTGGAAGTGAATCTTGGATCCCTGTCTGACACGATACTGACTGGCACCCCGTGCAACCGAACCACTTCTTTGAGGTACAATTCTACAAGTTGGTTCGAGTTGAACGTAGTCCGATAAGGCAAGAAATGGGCGGATTTTGTCAAACGATCAACCACTACCCATATTGCATCCGATTTCTTTATCTTTTTTGGCAACCCAGTGATGAAATCCATGGAGATGTTCTCCCATTTCCACTCGGGAATAGGGAGGGATTGTAAAAGCCCTGCTGGCCTCATATGATCGGCCTTCACTTGTTGGCATACCAAGAATCTTGACACATACTCGGCAACTTCCCTCTTCATGTTCCGCCACCAAAAATGTCCTTTGAGGTTCTGATACATCTTTGTACCGCCAGGATGCACAGTGTACTTAGACCGGTGAGCTTCATCTAAGATTTCTAATTTGAGCTTCTCATCGGCTGGAACACATATCCTTCCCTTGATTGTGATTGTCCCATCACTTTGCACTGCAAAATCCTTACTGCCATCGCGAACCGACTTGTCTCTATAGGCCAGTAGTTCGGCATCCAACTCTTGTAATTCTAGGATCATGGCCCATATGTAAGGCCTAACTGTGACATTAGTGAAATTTATCCAGATCAATGATCTCTAAGACCTAGAGGGGGGGTGAATAGGTCTATCTAATAATTTCTAACCAATTTTAATTTTTCAATTAATATGTTTAGAAATCAATGATTAATTCAATCAGACAATCCACACAAATCAAACACAGAAGATTTTTACGTGGAAAACCCTAACGGGAAAAAACCACGGGACCTTGTCCAGTAATAAACTTCACTATAAAAAGATATCAAGTACAAGACAAGACCTTACCAAAACAGAAACGACGTTCCTAGGTATAGACTCTTACTCTTGATTTCCACGAACCAGTAGGTTCGATCTCCGCCTTAGCAGCTTCGGTTCCACACCGACCAAATCTTTTCAAGCGACTTCAAATCCACGATCACACACGATCGATCTCCTTCCACGAAGGCTCCGGATCAAACACCGGACACACACAAGGTGTAGGGTTGTGAATCAATTTAGTAAATTTTCAAACCCTAGAGGGATCTCATACAGATCTGAGATCACACAATGCAAGATCAAAGATTTAGATCTATACTTGCATTCTCTAGGATCTTAGAAAGAGGAGGGATCAACAAAGATCTAATAAAAGCAATAAGAAAAACCCTAGAAGAGTTTCTCAGACCTCTACTCTTTCAAAAATATCAAAGACACGAATTAGGTCTCTCAAAAGTTGTTTATATAGGGTTAAAAAAAGAATCCAGAAAAAGAAAAATTCTTTTTACGGGGACCGATCGATCGGTGCTCACTACCGATCGCTCGGTCCAAAACGGATCGATCGGTTCTAATGACCGATCGCTCGGTTCTAAATCACCTCTCTGGAAAATTTCCCCATACAAATATTTGGTCCAGTCGATAGCCACCGATCGCTCGGTCTCAATACCGAGCGATCGGTTGAGACAGAATTTTTGCCAAAATCATTTTCATTTTATTTTTACTTGATTCAACTAAGATCAAATAATTTTGGTAGGCTTAAAACTATCCTCCTAGGTATTTTTAGGGTTATTCTAAGTCAAATCCAACCTAGGTAGGGTCTCTAAGTCCATTACCTGTCTAGATCCGGAGTAGAAGCTTTTTCCTTCACTTTCTTCAATCTTCTTTAAGCTTTAGCTCTTCTCTTCTGACAAGTTAAACATGACTCGACGACTCGACTCAACTGACCTATCTAATGATCACGGAATTTGCCAACACCTATTTAGGGATTTACAATTAGCCATCCCTGGCCCTGAGGTAGGAAGGCTGAAACTAATATCAAGGTTAGAAACATCTTCCAACAACTTCCACTCTTGCACCATCATGTGTGCTACAAGCCCAGTGGACTTCCTGCTCAAAGCATCTGCCACTACATTATCCTTGCCCGGATGGTACTGGATCGAACACTCATAGTCCTTCAAGAATTTCATCCATCGGCTCTGTCGCATATTCAACTCCTTTTGGGAAAATAGGTATTTTAAGCTTTTATGATCCGTGAAAATATCAAACTCTTCCCCATAAAGGTAATGCCGCCAAATCTTTAATGCGAAAACCACCGCGGCCAACTCCAAATCGTGAGTAGGATAGTTCTTTTTATGCTCTTTTAATTGCCGGGAAGCGTAGGCGATGACATTCCCGCGCTGCATAAGAACACATCCTAGCCCAACATTCGAGGCATCACTGTAAACCACGAAACCTCCACTCCCAGACGACACTGTGAGAATGGGGGCAGTAGTAAGCCTCTTCTTCAACTCCGTGAAGCTCGTGTCACACTTATCGCTCCAAGTGAACTTAGCATTTTTCCGTGTCAAATACGTGAGCGGTGCCACTAAGCTGGAGAATCCCTCTAGGAATCTCCTATAGTATCCTGCTAAACCGAGGAAGCTGCGTATCTCGGTAACACTTTTGGGTCTCTCCCATTTCATCACCGCTTCTATCTTTGCTGGGTCTACTGAAATACCCTCGACAGATACTACGTGGCCAAGGAACGCCACCTTCTCCAACCAAAATTCGCACTTACTCAACTTGGCGTATAGTTTATGCTCTCGAAGAGTCTCAAGTGTAAGGCGAAGATCTCGATCATGATCCTCCCTGGTCAGAGAATATACTAAGATGTCATCGACAAAGACGATAACACATTTGTCGAGATAAGGCTTGAATACCCGATTCATCAAATCCATGAACGCCGCCGGTGCATTTGTTAGACCAAAAGGCATAACTAGAAACTCGTAGTGCCCGTACCGAGTCCTAAAGGCAGTCTTTGGCACATCTTCGGCCTTGATCTTCAACTGATAATAGCCGGACCGCAAATCAATCTTGGAGAAGAACCTTCCTCCTTTCAATTGGTCGAACAAATCATCTATTCGTGGCAAGGGGTATCGATTCTTGATGGTGACTTTGTTCAACTGTCTATAGTCGATGCACATCCTCATCGACCCATCCTTCTTCTTCACAAAGAGTACCGGTGCTCCCCACGGTGACACACTTGGTTGGATGAAACCAAGCCGTTGCAACTCTTCTATCTGCTCCTTTAATTCCTTCAGTTCAATAGGGGCCATCCTGTACGGAGCCTTAGAAATTAGAGCCGTTCCAGGAGCAAGCTCTATTGCAAATTCTATCTCCCTATCTGGAGGTAACCCTAGTAATTCCTCGGGAAACACATCCAAATACTCACTCACAACCGGTATGGCTGAGGAGTCTCGTGCCTCCGGATTTGCAAGACTTAGAGCTGCTAGACGGGCTATATCTCTCCTCCGAAGTCCATGAAAGTGGAATGGCTTGACGCCTTCTGGCTTGAACTTCACCATCTTCTCAAAACAAGCCACATGCCCGTGGTGTGCAGCTAGCCAATCCATCCCGAGAATAACATCGAAGTCCAAGTCCTGGAACTCAAGGATGATTAGATCAATCGGTAATTCATACTGCCCGACTTGAACTATACAATTCCGATATCCTTGGTCTGTGTCAACTGACTTGCCAAGCGGAGTCGAAATGGTTAACTCGTGATGTAGGCGACTCGGCTTAGACTCAAAACCTTTGGCAAAGCTTGGCGATACAAAAGAATGTGTCGATCCCGTGTCGATCAACACACGAGCTAGACACTCGTTCACTAGCAATACGCCTGTGCATTGTAATTAACTATATCAGCGGGTTTCAGCAACATACATAGAGTATAGGTAGCATGACATACAAGTGATTATACGTATACTTATAGCACTCATCATTTCATACTTGAACACTTTAGAAATTCTCGCGTACCTTGCACAACATCGTCTGATGCCTGTGCGGCCCATTCTGTTAAGGCAAAGACCCGGCCTCTGTTTGCCTGGCGAGGCTGCTGTGTGGTCTGAGTGGGCCGTGCGGGTCTAGATGCCGAAGCTTGTGAAGACCCCTGCTGAGAAGTCTGCCGAACTGGGGGCCTGCTCCCCTGAGGCTGAGCCCGTGACTGTCGGCGTGGGCAATCTTTAATTATGTGGCCTTGCTCGCCACAATGGAAACATCCTCCCGATGCTCTCCGACACTCTCCAGCCGGGTGTCTCCGACCACAATAGTCACACTCCTCAAAGGATGAAGAGGGTGACGACTGTACATATCTGGTGCCCTGAGAAAAAGCAGGGCGAGGTGCCTGCGAAGTAGTCGGGCGAGGCACTGGTGATGCAAACGAAGACCTCTGTGTCTGTGTAGGCCTAGGAGGTGGGAACTGGGAAATCCTGGCCCTCTTCTCCAGTGGTGCTGAGCCACTAGACTGACCCTTCTGCATGGCTCTCCCGAAGCCACCCTCTCTTCTCTTAAGAAACTCCTCTGAGTTCTTTTTGGCAATCCTTGCCTTCCCCACAATCTCTCTCCAAGACTCCACTTGAAGAATGGAGACTCGATCCTTGATGAAGGGCTTCAACCCATTCTCAAATTTCCGGACTCGCATCTCCTCCGTCGTGATCAAGTGTGGTGCGAATCGGGACAATTCAACGAATTTGGCCTCATACTCGGCCACACTCATATTCCCTTGCACTAGGGACATAAACTCCATCTCCTTCTGTTGCTTGACAATCTTGGGAAAGTATTGCCCATAGAAGGCATCAAGGAATTCACCCCAAGTCCACGGCTCTCCTGCCCTGGCGGTGTCTCTTTGTCTCAACGCCGCTCTCCACCAATGGTCGGCTTCTCCTTCCATCATGAAGGCAGCCCAATCTACCCTTTGCTCATCGGTGCAACGAAGAGCACGGAATATTTTCTCCAGTTGCATAATCCACGCCTCTGCAACCATGGGGTCGGTGGTCCCATAAAAGGTAGGTGGATGTAGCCTTTGGAATGCCTCGAGTCCCGAGGTGTGATGTGGAGGAGGTGGGTGTGCCAACGCAGTAGTAGCAGCGGGCTGTCGGGCTGCTAGCATGGTGATGGTCTCCACCATAGTATTTAACAACTGAGATATATCGGGTTGATCATCACCCGAGGGAGGGTCTCCTCCATTACTGTTGCCCCGAGTTTGGTAACCGCGACCCCGTCCACTACCACGTCTCATGTTAATCCTGAGAACAGTAGCAGAACATGAGTCTAACTTGGAAACCAACTTCATCTCAATCACAATTTCAAGCTCATTTCAAATTCATAAGGTAATTGATAGTAATACATCAAGGTATACGTTGTAAGTGTGAGTTTAGAGCACAAGCTATACGCTAAACTCAGTAAGTGTGAGTTTTGGTTGGAAGAGGTGGCATTCCTAGGCCACGTTGTTTCTGTGGAAGGCATCTCGGTTGATCCAAAGAAGATAGATGCAGTCATGAGTTGGGCGAGGCCCAAGAGTGTCACAGAGATACGTAGTTTCCTTGGATTGGCAGGCTACTATAGGAGATTTGTAGACGGTTTCTCTAGCCTTGCGGCACCGCTCACTTACCTGATAAGGAAGAACGCCAAGTTTGTATGGAGTGATAAGTGCGAGATCAGTTTCACGGAACTGAAGAAGAGGCTTACTACAGCCCTTGTCCTTACTGTGCCATCCGGACCTTATGGGTATGAAGTGTATAGTGATGCCTCACACGTTGGACTTGGGTGTGTACTCATGCAGCACAAGAAAGTCATTGCCTATGCATCAAGGCAGTTGAAGGAGCATGAGAAGAATTATCCCACGCACGACTTGGAGCTTGCGGCGGTCGTGTTTGCACTTAAGATTTGGTGTCATTACCTTTATGGGGTGGAGTTCTATGTGTTCACTGATCACAAGAGTCTCAAGTACCTCTTTTCCCAAAAGGAATTAAATCTAAGGCAACTGCGTTGGATGGAATTTTTGAAAGACTATGATTGTACCATTCAATACCACCCGGGTAAAGCAAATGTAGTGGCTGATGCTTTGAGTAGAAGACCTCCGGGGTTATTAGCATGCATGTTAGTGCAGGAATGGAAGCTACTTGAAGACTTGGCAAATCTGGACATTAGCGTGAATGACTCTGTTCGTAGTCCTATCTTGGCAAATGTCACGGTTCGGCCATACATTATAGATTTGATCCAAGAATACCAAGCCACGGATGCTGAATTGTTGGCTTATCGGGACAAGGAAGTTGCCAAGGGTAGTGAGGACTTCTCTCTCACTAGTAGGGGTGTTATCACATTCAAGGGAAGGTTGTGCGTCCCAGCCAATGCAGATCTTCGAAGAGAGATTTTGGATGAAGCACACTGTTCAAAGTACACAGTGCATCCAGGGGGTACAAAGATGTACCGGAACCTCAAGAGTCACTTTTGGTGGCGGAATATGAAGAGGGAGGTTGCAGAATATGTAGCACGGTGCTTGGTGTGTCAACAGGTAAAAGCAGAACACATGCGGCCCGTAGGTCTATTACAGTCCCTTCCGATTCCCGAGTGGAAATGGGAGAACATATCCATGGATTTTATAGTTGGCTTGCCAAAGACGGCAAGGGGCTCAGATGCGATATGGGTAGTAGTGGATCGTTTGACGAAGTCCGCTCACTTCTTACCTTACCGAACTACTTTCAACTCTAGTCAGTTAGCCGCTTTGTACATCAAGGAAGTGGTAAGGTTGCACGGAGTGCCCGTTAGTATTGTGTCAGATCGGGATCCAAGATTCACATCACGATTCTGGAAAAGCTTCCAGGAGGCTATGGGTTCCCGACTTGATTTCAGCACCGCTTTTCATCCACAGACGGATGGACAAACCGAGAGAGTGAACCAAGTCATTGAAGACATGCTTCGGGCTTGTATGTTGGATTTCAGAGGCAGTTGGGAAGAGCACTTGCCTTTGGTTGAATTCGCCTATAATAACAGCTATCAGGCGAGTATCCAAATGGCTCCATTTGAGGCCTTGTATGGGCGAAGTTGTAGGTCTCCTCTCTATTGGGATGAGGTAGGAGAAAGGAAAGTACTTGGTCCGGAGTTGATTGAGCAAACTGTAGGCACAGTTAAGATCATTCGGGATCGATTGAAAGCCGCTCACGATCGCCAGAAAAGTTATGCGGACACGTGCCGTAGGGACTTAGAATTTCAAGTAGGGGATCAAGTTTTTGTGAAAGTATCTCCTAGCAAAGGGATCATGAGATTTGGAAAGTGAGGCAAGCTCAGTCCTCGGTATGTTGGGCATTTTGAGATTATCACACGAGTTGGTGAGGTTGCTTACAGGGTAGCTCTCCCACCTCACATGGCCGAAGTTCACAACGTCTTCTATGTGTCTATGCTTCGGAAGTACATTGCGGATCCTTCGCATGTCATAGACTTGGAACCGTTGGAGATTTGAGAGGACCTCACCTTGATTGAAAAGCCGGTTCAGATTTTGGATCGAAGAGATCAGGTGCTTCGCAACAAGACAATCCCTTTGGTTCTTGTGCAATGGCAACACCATGCTTGGGAAGAAGCTACATGGGAGCGTGAAGCCGAAGTCAAAGCAAAGTACCCAGAATTAATTGAATGAGTTTTTGTATAAGTTTGTATATGACTTGTAATTTTCTTTTTGGTTTATAATGCAAGTAGCGTCTAAATTTCGAGGACGAAATTTTTGTAAGCGGGGGAGGATGTAGAGCCCCGAACCTTTTCACATTTAATGCATGACACTTTCGTTGCCATCTTGCCTTTAAAGAGGTATAATTAATAAATAAGGAAGAAATTGGAAATTCTGAAACGTCAGAAATGTTCCTTTTCGAAGTACAAACCCAACGCAAGTTGAATCGTCAAAATCGTAGCTCGGAAGGCGCTAAGGACGTAGCTCGGATAACGTGCTCTGACAGCGTGCTCTGATAAGCCACAGACAACGTACTTTGATAACTTATACGTTGTGCATCCGTTGTGCAACAGACAACGGATACGTCGTGCCGCAGACAACGTGTACGTTGTACAGCAGACAACGTGTAACGTTATACAGCTCACAGCGGGTACGTCATGCCGCAGACAACGTGTACGTTGTACAGCAAACAACGTGTAACGTTGTACAGCTCACAGCGGGTAGGTCGTGCCGCAGACAACGTGTACGTTGTACAGCAAACAACGTGTAACGTTGTACAGCTCACAACGGATACGTCGTGCCGCAGACAACGTGTACGTTGTACAGCAGACAACGTGTAACGTTGTACAGCTCACAGCGGGTACGTCATGCCGCAGACAACGTGTAGGTTGTACAGCAAACAACGTGTAACATTGTACAGCTCACAGCGGGTACGTCGTGCCACAGACAACGTGTAACGTTGTACAGCTCACAATGGGTGCGTTGTACATAAGACAACGTGACAACGGGTTCGGCACCCTTCACAGCACAACGTACTCGACACTATTCATTGCTTAACGTGTTCAGCACTATTTACAGCACAACGTGTTTGGCACTATTCACAGCACAAGGTGTTCAACACTGTTCATAGCACAACGTGTTTGGCACTGTTCACAGCACAACGTGTTGGCACTGTTCACAGCACAACGTGTTTGGCACTGTTCACAGCACAACGTGTTGGCACTATTCACAGCTCAACGTGTTCGGCACTCGCGTTTTTGCAAAAATTTTAGTAAGGGTATTATGGTCTTTTGGTCGGTTTACTCTTACCTTAAGAGTCTTGCCCGAGCCTTTAGGGCATCATTCGACACTTAGAGAGTTTGAGAGAATAGGAGAAAGGGGAGAAGGCGATTCCAACCTAGGGTTTTTCTTTGGAAGAGAAATCAAAGGGTTTTGAGGCCCTAGATCACTTCAAGTCCGGTTTTTCTCCAAGATCAAGGCACAAGCTCGTGAGGAGCATCTCCTCAAGCTAGGGCAGCAACTCACGGTCGTTTTTGGAAGGGGTTTCTTCCTCATTTCGTCAAGGTCGGTACTTCTTACTACCCTCCTAGTTATAGCTTCCCTTTTTCCTTTGTTTCTCCTTGTTTTCCTTCACTTATATATGTGTTATGAGATTGGTGGTATGAATGGTGAATGGAGATGGATGTTGGCGAATGGATGCCTTGTGGATGATGTGATGAACGAATGGGAAAGGGCATTGTACTAATAATGAACATACAAGTGTGATGTGAGCATAACCCACCTAGAAAAGCATGATCTAGGTTTAAGTAAATAATGAACACACCCCATGTTTGATGAAATGCCAAGGTGAATACAGTGAGTTGGAAATTGGGAAATGCATGCCTAATAAATTGTGGATATTGCTAGGACCTATCATAGGGTGTTTTCTTGCTTTCCCTAAATGATATGAATATTACATTGCTCAATCATTGATGTTATATGTGTTGTGAAATTATCCAAATGTCATATTTAAAATTAAATGCAAGTATGTACACGGTTCCCACGAGCACGGCATGCATGACATGATTTATCGAGGTTTTCAAGAACATGGTTAGAGGTGGGACATATCCTACGATATGTTTCACTTCGCTTTTGACAAGGGCAAGACAATCATGCATTTCATAGGGAAAGGTCTCCCATCCCCTCGCATGACATGCATAGCATCGCATGACACGCATAACATAGCATAGCATCACATGACCCGCATTACTCTGCAAGACATTCCGCATGGATGCTAGTTACGACGGGCTATGAACGGCAACTAAGCATTCACATTCCGCATGGATGCTAGTTGCGACGGGCTATGAACGGCAACTAAGCATTCACATTCCGCATGGATGCTAGTTGCGACGGGCTATGAACGGAAACTAAGCATTCACATTCCGCATGGATGCTAGTTGCGACGGGCTATGAACGGCAACTAGGCATACCCATCTGCATATAGGGTACTAGTTGCGACGGACTATGAACGGCAACTAGGCATGTGAACATGTTTAAATTATGAACAAGCAAGCATGATACACGCATGACATGACATGGCACGCATGATGCAAGCATGACACGGTTAACAAGTTCCCAATAACGCAAAGGGTATTTCAAGTCAAGTCAAGTGCACGATGTTTTCAAGGGTTTTATCAGTCTTTCTGAATGCAAGCATGAATATAAATTGCTTTACTTCCTTGTATGATATAAATTGTTCATGTTCTATATATGCAAATTTGTTTCCTACTTTATGTATGCTATCTGTATACTATGACTGTTGGTTAGTATTTAGTACCCGCTGAGTATTCCATGCTCAGCCGTACTTCTTATGTCGGCAGGTTCTGAGGGAGCTGCTGCTCCATTTGATGTTTGTGCTCCTGGTCCATGGGTGGAAGAGGAGTATGTCGAGGAACCTTTGGAGGAGCCCCCAGTAGAGGGTTACCATTAGGTGGTTGTAGATTCTGAGTGAATAGCTGTGGGTGAGATGAGAGATATACATTCATGTATTTTGGCGGGTCTGTCCGCACTTTCTTTTGGATTCCTTTTGTGTAAACTTGGATTCGTATATATACATAGAGGTTTGTTTAGACTTCCGTTGTGCTATGTTAGATTATGTTTTCGCTGTTTATATCCTCTATTGTATATGCTCTTTGGGTTTTTGCAGGTTGGTTTGTCAAGCAAGTCATGTAAGCCATGATTAGTCGTCCAAAGTTCACTCTAACTCCTAGGGTGGGTTTTGGGTCGCGACAGTGTACCCTACAATAGTCAGATCTTCTCAACTATAAACCAAACAGTGGTGCATAGTCCTCCTCAGATACTTGAAAATGTGCTTAACTGCTGTCTAATGCTTAGGACCTGGGTTTGATTGATATCTACTCACGGTACTCACTGCGTGAAAAACATTAGGTCATGTGCATAGCATAACATACATGAGACTTTCCACTGCTAATGCATATGTGATATGGCTCATCTGCTCTCTTTCATCATCAGTCTTTGGAGACTTCTATTTGGAGAGACTAATTCCATGATTGCTTAAGGCCATAAATGGATTTTATCAATTTGCATACTTCATTATTTTGGTCATGGAGTTCAAAACCTTCGGGCTGGTCTGTAGAACCCCGAATCCGCATTTCACTAAGTAGTGAATAGTGTGTGAATAGTGCTCAAGTGTGGTTTTGTGCACTAATGGGCCTTATGTTAATATACGTGTTTGGATTTATGGCATGCATGTTCTAATTAATCTACATATCTTTAAAGAGTGTGTTTAAAACATAAAAGGTGTTGGAAATGGGATTGGAGAAGATCCAAGTAGTGAAAACAAGGTTTTGCAGCAAAACAGGGGATCACCGATCGCTCGGTGATAACCTCAGATCGACCGGTCTTATACCGATCCTTTGGTAGCTATCGACTGGTTAACTAATTTGTATGGGGAAAAATTCCAAAGAGGGTGTTTTCAACCGATCTCTCAGTTGAAACCACCGATCGTTCAGTCTGTACCACCGATCGATCGGTTATACGCAGATTTTCTTCATTAAGGGTATTTAAGACTTTAGCCAATTCTTCTTTGCCTATATAAAGGCTTGTTCGTGCCTTAGGGTTTCAAAAACCCTTTGTACACTATTTTGAGAGATTTTGAGAGGGAGAAGAAGGAGAGAAGGTGTAGCACCCCGGACTTTTTCATCCTTAATGAATAGCACATTCGTAGCTAATTGGCCAATTTTGTAGTCTAATTAATAAATAAGGGAGAAATTGGAAATTCAAAAATGTCAAAAATGTTCCTTTTCAAAGTACGAACCCAACGCAAGTTGAATCGTCAAAATCGGACGAACGAGTCAAAAGATATGGCCAAAACAGTCTGGGCCTGCAGGCAATCGTAGCTCGGAAGGCACTAAGGACGTAGCTCTGATAACTTGCTCTGACAACATGCTCTGATAAGGCACAGACAACGCATAGACAACGTACTCTGATAACGTAGCTCTAGCTCTGATAACGTATACGTTGTGCATCCGTTGTGCAACAGACAACGGGTACGTCGTGCAGCAGACAACGTGTGCATTGTACAGCAAACAACGTATACGTTGTGCATCCGTTGTGCAACAGACAACGGGTACGTCGTGTAGCAGACAACGTGTACGTTGTACAGCAAACAATGTGTACGTTGTACAGCTCACAACGGGCACGTTGTACATAAGACAACGTGACAATGGGATTGGCACTATTCACAGCACAAGGTGTTTGGCACTATTCACAGCACAAGGTGTTTGGCACTATTCACAGCACAACGTGTTTGGCACTATTCACAGCACAACGTGTTTGGCACTATTCACACCACAACGTGTTCGGCACTCGTGTTTTTGCAGAAATTTCAGTAAGGGTATTAGGGTCTTTTGGTCGGTTCACTCTTACCTTAAGAATTTAACCCGAGCCTTTAGGGCTCATTCTCAACACTTAGAGGATTTGGGGGATTAGAAGAGAGGAGAAAGGGTTTCCTAAGCTAGGGTTTTGCTTTTGGAGAAGAATCAAAGGGGTTTTGAGACCCTAGATCACTTCTAGTCTGGTTTTTCTCCAAGATCACGGCTCAAGCACTCGTGGAGAGCGTTCCCCAAGCTAGGGCAGCAACCCAAGCACGTTTTTGAAAGGGGTTTCTTCCCCAACTCAAGTCTCCTTCAAGCAAAGGTGTTCTTCTTTCAAGTTGGAGCATCAATCAAGGTTTCTACCAAGGATCAAGCCTTGATCTAAGGTTAGTACACCCTACTAACTTACCCTAGCAAAAATCTAGGTTTTCTATGGAAAAGGTGTGGATGTGTGGATGGAATATTGGATGTGGCTATTGGATGCCGAGATGTATGTTGTGTGATGTGTGTGATGGAAATGGTGGATGGGTATTTTACCAATAATGAACTTACCTTGATGGTGGATGTGTTGTGTTTGACAAAATGCCTAAACTATGAATAAACGACTTAGATGAAGGAAATGGAAATAGGTTTTATGCATGTGTTCTTATAGACGATGAATTGATCCAAGGTCATGTGAATTACTTAAGTTACCTATTCTAATATTATGCCATATCTCTTTTGTTAAGCGCATTCCCACGATTGTTATTATTGGCACGCACATGAGCACGCATGATAGCATGAACCGAGATTTCAAGAGCATGTGCATATAATAAACAACAAGAAAATATTGCATATCAAGGAGGTTGTTAGCCCAGGGAGAATTCGGGTACTAGCCTCTGGCTCACAAGATAACCCCTAAATCACCTATTGTCAAGGAGGTTGGTAGCCCAGGGAGATTCGGGTGCTAACCTCTGGCTCACAAGAAAACTAAACAAGTAATAAAAATCACCTATTGTCAAGGAGGTTGGTAGCCCAGGGACATTCGGGTACTAGCCTCTGGCTCACAAGAAAACCAAACATTTCATATCAAGGAGGTTGGTAGCCCAGGGACATTTGGGTACTAAGCTCTGGCTCACAAGTGCATTGCATATCAAGGAGGTTGGCAGCCCAGGGAGATTCGGGTGCTGGCCTCTGGCTCACAAGTTACAAGATGAAAGTTTACAAGATGATGATCATGCATGCACGCATACATGATTTCTACGAGGCATATCGAGACAGGACATGGGTTTCAAGCTTGGGTTTTATCGGTGTTTTTGCATTCATGCACACACTTTGAAATGATTGTATTGTACCATGTCAAATACTGTTTAGTTCTTGATGCTTCTATTACTGCTTTATATGGTATTACTATTACGTGTTTTATTATTGTTATGGCTAGCTAGTAGCTTGTACTCGCTGAGTATTCCATGCTCAGCCGTACTTTCATGTCGGCAGGTGCACGAGCCCCTCTTGACATCTGTGATCAGGGTCCTTGGATAGAGACGGACTACGGGGAGGAAGAACCGTATGAGGATCTAGTAGTCGAGCCTCAGGCGGAGGCGAGAGACTTAGACCATTGGCCCCACGGGGGTGACTATTGAGCGAGATAGTATTGGGTCTTATGTATTTTGATAGGTGGGCCTGTCCACCTTAGACTTAGACATGTTTTGTATTGATGTTAACTTGGAATACTATATTTTGGATCATTATAAAGAAAAGAAAATTTTAGTCTTCGCTTCCGCAAATTATGTTTAGCTTCCGCACTCTGATTATCATTGTTTAGTACTTTATTTATCTTGTTTACTACAGGATGGTTCGGCAGGTACGAAGTGTCACGCCTAAATTATCCCTAAACTCCTAGGGGGTATTTTGGGGCGTTACAGAGTGGTATCAGAGCTCTAAGCATTAGAGTCCCTAGGGTCACTTGGATGATTGAACAAGGTATTAGAATCACCTTAGAGAGTTGTATTCCAAGTATGGACTAACAAGTTAGTCCTAGTCAAAATAGGTTGAATCTCAACCAAACTTAGAGTCCTACGCTAGGAACACGGATTGTATGGACGATGTTGTGTTGTATACCATATGTGCATTAATTGTGTTGTGCTTATTAAATATGCTTGATGAATATGTATTGAGTGAATTGCGAAATTTGTACTAAATGCGTATCCAAGTTAGACTCATGTTGTATTGTCGTTCTCAGGAGAAATCATGAGACGCAATACCCGGGGTCGCGGGTACAACACGAGGGGCAATGGAGGTGATGCTCCATCGGGTGATGATCAACCCGACTTTGCCCAAGCATTCGCATCCATAGCCGAGACTTTGGCTATGTTGGCGGCAAGGCAACCGGCCACTCCGCCTAATGCGGCACTTATACCGGCTCCTCCTAACCGAGCCCAAGCCGGGATAGAAGCTTTCCGGAGGATGAGGCCTCCAACCTTTTGTGGGAGTATTGACCCGCTTGTTGCCGAAGGATGGATTCAGCAATTAGAGAAGATATTTTCTGTATTGGTGCCTACGGAGGCGGAAAGGGTTACTTGGGCTGCCTTCATGCTTGAAGGTGAGGCCGACCATTGGTGGAAGTCCGCACTTCAGACCCGAGAGTTGACCCGACAAGGTCAAGACTGGACTTGGGAAGAATTCTTGGATGTTTTCAACAAGAAGTACTTCCCGATTGGGATGAAAGAGAAGATGGAAGTTGAGTTTATTACCTTGGAGCAAGGTAATATGTCAGTAGCCGCTTATGAGGCTAAGTTTTCGGAACTATCTCGGTTTGCTCCACATATGGTAGCAACCGAGGCTATGAATGTAACACCCCGAAATACCCCTAGGAGTTTAGGGATATTTTAGGTGTCACACTGCGTACCTATCAAACCATCCTGTAATGCACAAGATAAAAATACAGTACTAACAACGATAATCAGAGCGCGGAAGCTATCATATATGCGGAAGCGTAAACAAATTTTCATTTCCTCTGATGATCCAAAATAGTATTCCAAGTTAACATAAATACAAGACATGTCTAAGTCTAAGGTGGACAGGCCCACCTATCAAAATATCAAAATACACAAGACCCTCTCATACTCTCCCCTCAACAGTAGTCGAGGTATGGCCACGCATCGAGGTCTCGGTCCGCCTGAGACTGTAATGGAATAGTCGGCTCTCTCTCCTCTATATACTCTTCCTCGACCCAAGGCTCCGGGTCGAGGGCTCCCTCAGTACCTGCCGACATGAAAGTACGGTTGAGCATGGAATACTCAACGAGTACAAGCTACTAGCAGACCATAACAATAATAAAACACACAATAGTAATATTATACAAGCAGTAATAGAAACCTCGCAAAGAAACAATATAGGGCATGACACAATACAAGCATCCTGACGTACGTACATGAATGCGAAAATGCCGATAAAACTCAAGCTTGAAAACCCCTGTCATGTCCCGGTATGCCTTGTAGAAATCATGTATGCGTGCATGCATGAATGCATGATCATCATCTTGTAAACCTCCATCTTGTAACTTGTGAGCCAGAGGCTAGCACCCGAATCTCCCTGGGCTGCCAACCTCCTTGATATGTAATGCACTTGTGAGCCAGAGGTTAGCACCCGAATCTCCCTGGGCTACCAACCTCCTTGTTATGAAATGTAGGGTTTTCTTGTGAGCCAGAGGTTAGTACCCGAATGTCCCTGGGCTACCAACCTCCTTGACAATAGGTGATTTTTACTTCTTGTTTAGTTTTCTTGTGAGCCAGAGGCTAGTACCCGAATGTCCCTGGGCTACCAACCTCCTTGACAATAGGTGTTTTAGGGGTTATCTTGTGAGCCAGAGGTTAGTACCCGAATCCTCCCTGGGCTACCAACCTCCTTGACATGCAATATTTTCTTGTTGTTTATTATATGCACATGCTCTTGAAATCTCGGTTCATGCTATCATGCGTGCTCGTGTACGTGTCCATAGTGACAATCATGATAATGGGAATAACCAAAATATGACATTACAATTCAATTCATGATATGAACATAGGTAACATAAGTAGTTTGCATAACATTTGATCAATTTATCATTTATAAGAACGCATGCATCAAACCCATTTCTATATTCTTCATTGAGATCATTTATTCATAGTTTAGGTATTTTGTCAAACACTTTCATACATTATTCCTTAGTAGTTTATCTCCTTCTTTTAAATGCATATTTTCCATTCAATCACACAATGGTAAGTTTGTTATTTGTACTATGCCCATCCTCAATTTTCCAATCCACAACCCACACATCATACATCACATTCGGCATCCAATCGCCACATCCAATCTCCCATCCACACATTCATTCCATTTCCCTTATCTTGTTTATATTTGTTGAGTTAATACAATGTATAGGGAAGGAAAAGCATAATATATAGAATCACCATTTACACTAGAAAACCTAGGTTATTGCTAGGGAAAGTTAGTAGGGTGTACTAACCTTGCTCAAGGCTTGATCCTTGGTGGGAAACTTGATTGAAGCTCCAAAAGGGTAGGGAACAACCCTTGCTTGAGGAAGACTCGAGTTGGGGAAGAAACCCCTTTCAACACGTACGTGAGATGGCTGCCCTAGCTTGGAGAGTGGCTCCCGCACGAGCTTGAGCCTTGAACTTGAAGCAAATCCAAGTTTGAGGACGACCAAGGATGGTCCACCCCTTTGATTTCTTCCTCAATACCAAACCCTAGGTTAGAGCTTTCTCCTCTTCTCTCTCTATCTCTCAAAATCCCTCAAATGTTGTAAGTGAGGCCTCAAAGGGTCGAGCAAACCCTTATGGGTAAGGGTTTAACGCCCAAAAGACGAAAAAGCTCTTACTGAAATTTCTGCAAAACACGGGGACCGAGCGATCGGTGGTTATGACCGATCGATCGGTTGCCTACCGAGCGATCGGTGTTATTGACCGGTCAAAAACTTACTCTCTGGAAAATTTCCCCATACAAAATTTCTGACCGTGCGATAGCTACCGATCGATCGGTTATGGACCGATCGATCGCTGACTGGACCGAGCGATCGGTGCTCTGTATGTCTGGACTGTTTTGACAATATCTTTTGACTCGCTCGTTGGATTTTGACGATTCAACTTGCGTTGGGTTCGTCTTTTGAAAATGCACATTTCTGACGTTTCGGAATTTCTGATTTCTCTCTTATTTATTAATTAGACTATGAGGAAGGCCAATTAGCTACGAAATGCCTATTCATTTAAAGATGGAAAAGTCTGGGGTGCTACAATGAAAGCCTGGAAATTTGAGAGAGGATTGAAGGCCTACCTCAAGGACCGAGTCTCGATGTTTAGACATGAGACATACTCAGAAGTGGTGGACAAGGCACTTTTGGCCGAGTCGAACTCCGAGGAGTTCTTTAAAAGAAGAGGAATGGAGAAAGGACAGTCGAGTAGTTCAGGGGAGAAAAGAGCAAGGACTAGCTTGTATCAGTCCATAAGGCCGGCTCAGTCACAGAGGATATGTTCGGCACCACAGGCTCCCCGCCCTTTTGCTCCACCGGCCTTTCGCCCGGCTATCTCATATGCTCCTCGCCCCGCAGTTACTCAGGCTACGGGATATGCTCCTTCCCCCTATTCGCATGATGTCTGCACTCTTTGTGGAAGGAAGCATCCAGCAGGAGAATGTCGAAGGATTACAGGAAGTTGCTTCCATTGTGGTGACCAGGGCCACATGGTTAGAGATTGTCCCCGACGTCATTTGCCAGCTCAGTCTTCAGGGAGCAGGCCCCTGATTAGGCAGACATCCCAGCCTAGCTCTTCCCAGGTTTCGAGGGCCTCACAGTCTACACGGCCTCCTCACCCAGCCACACAGGGCCGAGTCTTCGCCCTGTCAGAGAGAGACGCACGTGCATCCGACGATGTCGTGCAAGGTACGCAAAAAAAAAAAATTCTAGAGTCTAAGTTGTGTAAAATTTCTATGGTTTATTATGGGATTATTTATACTAAGGGTTATTCTATGTATGATGCTTGTGATTGTTTGAAATCTACTAATAGTAGTTACTTAATCGCACAGGTGCTTTATTAGTGAACGAGGGTCTCGCCCGTGTGTTGATCGACACAGGATCCACTCACTCCTTTGTGTCACCTAGTTTCGTAAAGGGATTTTTGACTGAGTCTACTCCGTTAGAGCGGGAGTTGACCATTGCAACTCCACTCGGCAATTCAGTTGATACGGACAAGATATTCAGGGATAGTGTGGTTCAAGTGGGGGAGAATGAACTGTTAGCCGATCTTATCGTCCTAGCTTTTCAAGACTTGGATTTTGATGTCATCTTAGGGATGGATTGGTTGTCAAACCATCACGAGAATGTTGCGTGTTTTGAAAAGATGGTGAATTTCAAGCCGGAAGGAGTTAAGCCTTTTCATTTCCGAGGATTGAGAGAAAGGGATATTGCTCGCCTTGCAGCTTTGAGCTTAGCGAACCCCGAAGTACAAAACTCCTCGACTATTCTAGTTGTGAGTGAGTTCTTAGATGTGTCTCCGGAGGAACTTCCCGGGTTACCTAAGAATCGGGAGATTGAGTTCGCTATAGAGCTTACTCCGGGCACCGCTCCGATTTCAAGGGCACCATATAGAATGGCCCCTATAGAGCTGGAAGAATTGAAGAAACAGATTGAGGAGTTACAACAACTTGGTTTCATCCAACCAAGTGTCTCGTCGTGGGGAGCTCCGGTCCTTTTTGTAAAGAAGAAAGACGGGTCAATGAGAATGTGTATAGAGTACCGTCAGTTGAACAAGGTAACTATCAAGAATCGTTATCCCTTGCCAAGGATTGATGACTTGTTCGACCAACTGAAGGGAACGAGATTCTTCTCCAAAATTGATCTTAGATCGGGGTATCATCAATTAAGGATCAAGGTGGAAGATGTTCCGAAGACGGCTTTCAGGACTCGGTATGGGCATTATGAGTTCCTTGTCATGCCTTTTGGGCTGACGAATGCACCGGCGGCATTCATGGATTTGATGAACCGGGTGTTCCGATCTTACTTGGATCGATGCGTGATTGTATTCATTGATGACATTTTGGTGTATTCCCAGACACGGGAAGATCACGCACGAGACCTCCGCCTTGCCCTGGAGATGTTGAGAGAGCATAGGCTATATGCCAAATTGAGTAAGTACAAGTTCTGGTTAGAGAAGGTCGCATTTCTTGGACACGTGGTGTCGGCCGAGGGCATTTCAGTAGATCCAGCCAAGGTTGAGGCAGTCATGAGTTGGGAGAGGCCCAAGAGCGTCACGGAGATACGTAGTTTCCTCGGATTGGCAGGCTACTACTGGAGATTTGTGGAGGGATTCTCCAGTTTGGCTGCACCTCTCACCTACTTGACAAGGAAAAATGCAAAGTTCGGTTGGAGTGACCGATGTGAAGTAAGTTTCCAAGAGTTGAAGAAACGCCTCACCACAGCCCCTGTCCTTACTGTGCCATCTGGACCTTTTGGGTATGAGGTGTATAGTGATGCCTCGCATGTTGGACTCGGGTGTGTCCTAATGCAACACAAGAAGGTCATTGCCTATGCATCAAGGCAGTTGAAAGACCATGAAAAGAACTACCCCACTCACGACTTGGAGCTTGCGGCGGTCGTGTTTGCACTCAAAATTTGGCGACATTATCTGTACGGGGTGGAGTTCTATGTGTACACGGACCACAAGAGCCTCAAGTATCTCTTTTCCCAAAAAGAGCTAAACTTACGACAATGGCGTTGGATTGAGTTCTTAAAGGACTACGAGTGCACTATCCAATATCACCCGGGAAAAGCAAATGTGGTGGCAGACGCTCTGAGTAGGAAACCATCAGGGTTGTTGGCTCACATGTTGTTGCGGGAATGGAGACTGTTAGACGATTTGGCAAATCTAGACATCAGTGTGAATGATTCTGTCCGCAGTCCGGTTTTGGCAAATGTTACAGTTCGGCCGTACCTTATAGACTTGATCCAGGAGTATCAAGCCACAGACACTGACTTGTTGGCTTTCCGGGATAAGGAAGTGGCCAAGGGTAGTACGGACTTCTCTCTCACTAGCCGAGGTGCTATTACATTCAAGGGAAGGCTTTGTGTCCCAGCCAATGCAGACCTTCGGAGAGAGATTATGGACGAAGCTCACCGGTCTAAGTATACAGTGCATCCCGGGGGGACAAAGATGTATAGGAACCTCAAGAGTCACTTTTGGTGGCGAAACATGAAGAGGGAGGTTGCGGAGTATGTGGCACGGTGTTTGGTGTGCCAACAGGTGAAAGCAGAGCATTTGAGACCGGCGGGTCTTTTGCAGTCTCTCCCTATTCCCGAGTGGAAATGGGAACGTATCTCTATGGACTTCATCGTGGGGTTGCCGAAGACGGTTAGGAAGACCGATGCTATATGGGTAGTTGTTGATAGACTCACGAAGTCCGCTCATTTCTTACCGTACCGGACTACATTCAACTCCAATCAGTTAGCGGAGCTATACATCAAGGAAATAGTCCGATTACACGGGGTGCCAGTGAGTATTGTGTCGGATAGAGACCCAAGATTCACATCCAGGTTTTGGAAAAGTTTTCAAGGTGCAATGGGCTCCTGGTTAGACTTTAGCACAGCTTTCCACCCACAGACCGACGGGCAAACCGAGAGGGTGAATCAGGTTATTGAAGATATGCTCTGAGCATGTATGCTAGACTTCAAGGGAAGTTGGGAAGATCACCTACCTTTGGTGGAATTCGCTTACAACAATAGTTATCAAGAAAGCATACAAATGGCGCCTTTCGAGGCTTTGTACGGAAGGAGTTGTAGATCCCCGTTGTATTGGGATGAAGTGGGAGAAAGAAAAATTTTGGGCCCCGAGTTAATTGAACAAACCACGGATAGGGTCAAGCTTATCCGGGAGAGGTTAAAGACCGCACAAGATAGACAGAAAAGCTATGCCGACAACCGAAGGAGGGATCTTGAATTCCGAGTCGGTGATTTTGTGTTTGTAAGGATTTCACCGACCAAAGGTGTTATGCGATTCGGGAAGAGAGCCAAGCTTAGCCCGAGATATGTGGGTCCATTCGAGATCATTGCTCGAGTTGGTGAGGTAGCTTACCATGTTGCTTTGCCCGCTCATATGGCGGCGGTCCACAACGTGTTTCATATCTCCAAGCTCCGGAAGTATATCCCGGATCCTTCACATGTCGTCGAACTTGATACGATAGAGATCCGAGAGGACCTCACGTTGGTTGAGAAGGCGATTCATATATTGGATCAAAGAGACCAAGTGCTTCGCAACAAGACTATACCGCTAGTCCTAGTGCAATGGCAACATCACGCGAGAGAAGAAGCCACGTGGGAGCGTGAAGCCGAAGTGAAAGCAAAGTACCTGAGTTGTTTGAATAGGTTTGTGTATATGGCTTGTGATTTTGCTTTGGTTTTGAACATGTATGTATCGTCCAAATTTCGGGGACAAAATTTTTGTAAGGGGGGAGAATGTAGCACCCCGGACTTTTTCATCCTTAATGAATAGCACCTTCGTAGCTAATTGGCCGTTTTTGTAGTCTAATTAATAAATAAAGGAGAAATTAGAAATTCTGAAACATTAGAAATGTTCCTTTTCGAAGTACGAACCCAACGCAAGTTGAATCGTCAAAATCGGACGAACGAGTCAAAAGATATGACCAAAACAGTCTGGACCTGCAGGCAATCGTAGCTCGGAAGGCACTAAGGACGTAGCTCTGATAACGTGCTCTGACAACGTGCTCTGATAAGGCACAGACAACGCATAGACAACGTACTTTGATAACGTAGCTCTAGCTCTGATAACGTATACGTTGTGTATCCGTTGTGCAACAGACAACGGGTACGTCGTGCAGCAGACAACGTGTGCGTTGTACAGCAAACAACGTATACGTTGTGCATCCGTTGTGCAACAGACAACGGGTACGTCGTGCAGCAGACAACGTGTACGTTGTACAGCAAACAACGTGTACGTTGTATAGCTCACAACGGGCACGTTGTACATAAGACAACGTGACAACGTGTTTGGCACTATTCACAGCACAACGTGTTTGGCACTATTCACAGCACAACGTGTTTGGTACTCGTGTTTTTGCAGATTTTTCAGTAAGGGTATTAGGGTCTTTTGGTCGGTTCACTCTTACCTTAAGAGTTTAACCCGAGCCTTTAGGGCTCATTCTCAAAACTTAGAAGATTTGGGGGATTAGAAGAGAGGAGAAAGGGTTTCCTAAGCTAGGGTTTTGCTTTTGGAGAAGAATCAAAGGGGTTTTGAGACCCTAGATCACTTCAAGTCCGGTTTTTCTCCAAGATCACGGCTCAAGCACTCGTGGAGAGCGTTCCCCAAGCTAGGGCAGCAACCCAAGCACGTTTTTGAAAGGGGTTTCTTCCCCAACTCAAGTCTCCTTCAAGCAAAGGTGTTCTTCTTTCAAGTTGGAGCTTCAATCAAGGTTTCTACCAAGGATCAAGCCTTGATCTAAGGTTAGTACACCCTACTAACTTACCCTAGCAAAAATCTAGGTTTTCTATGGAAAAGGTGTGGATGGAATGTTGGATGTGGCGATTGGATGCCGAGATGTATGTTGTGTGATGTGTGTGATGGAAATGGTAGATGGGTATTTTACCAATAATGAACTTACCTTGATGATTGGATGGAAAATATGCGCTGAAAAGAACAAGATGAATTATTAAGAAACCTTGCATGTGTTGTGTTTGACAAAATGCCTAAACTATGAATAAACGACTTAGATGAAGGAAATGGAAATAGGTTTTATGCATGTGTTCTTATAGACGATGAATTGATCCAAGGTCATGTGAATTACTTAAGTTACCTATTCTAATATTATGATTTGTATTGTAATGCCATATCTCTTTTGTTAAGCGCATTCCCATGATTGTTATTATTGGCACGCACATGAGCACGCATGATAGCATGAACCGAGATTTCAAGAGCATGTGCATATAATAAACAACAAGAAAATATTGCATGTCAAGGAGGTTGGTAGCCCAGGGAGAATTCGGGTACTAGCCTCTGGCTCACAAGATAACCCCTAAATCACCTATTGTCAAGGAGGTTGGTAGCCCAGGGAGATTCGGGTGCTAACCTCTGGCTCACAAGAAAACTAAACAAGTAATAAAAATCACCTATTGTCAAGGAGGTTGGTAGCCCAGGGACATTCGGGTACTAGCCTCTGGCTCACAAGAAAACCAAACATTTCATATCAAGGAGGTTGGTAGCCCAGGGACATTCGGGTGCTAACCTCTGGCTCACAAGAAAACTAAACAAGTAATAAAAATCACCTATTGTCAAGGAGGTTGGTAGCCCAGGGACATTCGGGTACTAGCCTCTGGCTCACAAGAAAACCAAACATTTCATATCAAGGAGGTTGGTAGCCCAGGGACATTTGGGTACTAACCTCTGGCTCACAAGTGCATTGCATATCAAGGAGGTTGGCAGCCCAGGGAGATTCGGGTGCTAGCCTCTGGCTCACAAGTTACAAGATGAAAGTTTACAAGATGATGATCATGCATGCACGCATACATGATTTCTACGAGGCATATCGAGACAGGACATGGGTTTCAAGCTTGGGTTTTATCGGTGTTTTTGCATTCATGCACACACTTTGAAATGATTGTATTGTACCATGTCAAATACTGTTTAGTTCGTGATGCTTCTATTACTGCTTTATATGGTATTACTATTACGTGTGTTATTATTGTTATGGCTAGCTAGTAGCTTGTACTCGCTGAGTATTCCATGCTCAGCCGTACTTTCATGTCGGCAAGTGCACGAGCCCCTCTTGACATCTGTGATCAGGGTCCTTGGATAGAGGAGGACTACGGGGAGGAAGAACCGTATGAGGATCTAGTAGTCGAGCCTCAGGCGGAGGCGAGAGACTTAGACCATTGGCCCCACGGGGGTGACTATTGAGCGAGATAGTGTTGGGTCTTATGTATTTTGATATTTTGATAGGTGGGCCTGTCCACCTTAGACTTAGACGTGTTTTGTATTGATGTTAACTTGGAATACTACATTTTGGATCATTATAAAGAAAAAAAAATTTTAGTCTTCGCTTCCGCAAATTATGTTTAGCTTCCGCGCTCTGATTATCATTGTTTAGTACTTTATTTATCTTGTTTACTACAGGATGGTTCGGCAGGTACGAAGTGTCACGCCTAAATTATCCCTAAACTCCTAGGGGGTATTTTGGGGCGTTACAGAAGGTAGGTGTTGCTCAAGCTTGAAGGAAGATCAAGATACTTCATTCCTTTTGGTGTTTTTCAACAAATAACTTGAGGTTTTCAAGTGTTCCAAGCTTCTAGAATCAAAATCACTGATTTTACCAAGGTAGATACATTCTACTCCCAATCTTGTGATACCTCTAGTTACCACATGACGATTCTACTCATTCTATACTATATATCTCTTGATTTGTTATGGTGTGAAAGGTTGTTTTTATACTTGAATGTAAGTTATCACTATGATGCATTCTAAGTGTTTGATTTAATGCCTCTAAGGGTTTTTGGGTGTTTAAACATGCTATTGTCCTCATATGCTCATATGTTCGTATGTCTCGCATGAACTGAGGTCTTTCCATGGATTTCTCAAAGCACGAAAAGGGTTTTGATTAAGTGACTTATATGAATGATTCTAAGCAACTCTATGATATCTCTAAGATCAGTTCACAAGCTCTAAGGATCATGATACACTCACAAGAACTCTATGATAATGTCGAAGATCGTCTCACAAGCTCTAAGGATCATATGTACAAATGCTCTGAGAACTCTATGTTTTGCTCTATGGATATGCTCTTCGGTATTTTCTCTATGTCTCTACGGATCATAAATGACTGTAAGAAACTCCATGAACTCTAAGAACTCACAAGGCTATGATTATCGCTTGACTCACACGGGTTTGGTTTCAGATTTCATCATATGTGTTATCTTTACGGTTTCCATGCTTGATATGTTTTAAGGGTTTCATTCTCCATGATTCGCATGCTCTATGCTATTATTGCTTTATTATTAGTAGTTTGTATATGCTGAGTATTCCATGCTCAGCCGATATTTGTTATCATCGGCAGGTGCTCGGGTTTCTTTTGATCTATGTGGTACGGAGCCTTGGGTAGAAGAAGAGTACTTCGACCCGGAGCCTTTTATGGATCACTATCAAGACGATGGATTGTTAGATAGGTGTCATGACTTCGACTTCTGTTAATCGACTTATAAAGACTTGATATATTATTAAGTGAGAGTGGGACTTGTCCACTCCACCATTTTGGATATTTATATACATACAGTTGTATTTTATTGGTTCATACTTGGACCAAGTAATAGGAGTATCTAGTTCCGTATTTTGGCTTCTGCTATGTTAGTTGTGTTTTGCTTCCGCTGTGCATTGTAAATCGTTTCCACCATGTATGTTGTGTTCTCTGATAGGTTTCTATGCATGCCTTATGTATCATATTGGAGGTATGATACGACGGTCACGAGTCAAAGTATCCCTAACTCCTAGGGGGTATTTTGGGTCACGACAGACTTGGTATCAGAGCTAAGGCATTAGGTCACATAGGCTAGTGTCTTTTGGGTTGGAACTAGAGTTATTCTACTCTAGGGATTAGTGTCCCTTGGGCTAAGCAGAATTCAGTTCTCTGAGTTGAACTTAGAACTCAGATGGACTTGTTGTGTTAGGCTTGTTACCACGACGTAACCAGTGACAAGCAAATCTTTAGGTCGGTCTAGGATCCTAACTATGCTAGAAAACTTTAAGTTATAATTATATGATTAGGTGTATACTTTGATGTATACTATATGCGATAATAGCATTTCATGTTTATTGAATTGCTATATGTTGTGTGAGATTGGTATCCAAGTTAGACTCATGTTTTGCCAATTGATCTCAGGATTTGACATCAAGAAACGCGGCAATTGGGGTCATGGTTACCATACTCAGAGATCCGAGGGTGAGGTTCCGAGAGAGGAAGAGCCGCTTTACTTTACGAATGCTATGGATTCTATAGCAGAGACCTTGGCTTTGTTGGCAGCCAGACCTACTCCTACCCCACCGACTACTCCTGTTCCTCCATCGGTGCATCACATTGTGGGACTTGAAGCTTTCCAGAGACTACGGCCTCCTACTTTCTATGGTACTCTGGACCCAATGGTGGCAGAGGCCTAGATTATGCAGCTGGAGAAGACTTTTCGGGCTCTCCGATGTACTGAGGAGCAACGAGTTGAATGGGCTTACTTTGTGATGGAAGGTGAAGTCGAACATTGGTGGAGAGCTGCCCAAAGGTAGAGAGATGTTGCAAGGGCAGGGGAACCTTGGACATGGGTGGAATTCCTAGAAACTTTTTTGTGAGTAGTATTTTCCCAGATTCATTCGGGAACAGAAGGCGAGGGAGTTTATGCTTTTGGAACAAGGAACGATGAACGTGGCCAAGTATGAGGCTAAGTTCACGGAGTTGTCTAGATTTACTCCGCATTTGGTAGCGATTGAAGACCTAAGGGTCAGAAAGTTTGAAATGGGGTTGAAGGCTTTCATCCGAGATAGGGTGTCCATTCTCCAAGTAGAATCTTGGAGGGAGATAGTAGGAAAGGCGAACATCACCGAGAAGAATGCAGAAGAGTTCATCAGGAGAAGAGATAGTGGCTTCGGGAGAAGCATGTCTCGGGGTCAATCTAGTGGTTCTTCACAGTTCGAGAAGAGGACCAGGACTGCACCCTACCAGTTCTCTCAGTCGATGTCGGCTCAGAGGTCATCTTTTGTGCCTCAGGCACAGCGTCCTACGACATCACAGGCTTCGAGGGTTATGCCTCCGGCTTCCTCCACATCGTAGGCTTTTGAGGAGTACGCCGTATATGGCCGTCGAAACAATTCTGGGGATTACCGAAGACTATTAGGTGGATGTTTCCACTGTGGTGAGGTTGGTCACGTGATTCAGGACTGCCCACGCAAGCAGTCATAGACTGGACCACAGGGAGTCCGACCTCCAGGCAGGTAGACTTCACATCAGGGGTCTTCATCTCAGGCCTCTAGATCCTTGCTGCCCACCCAGTAGCCTCGTCAGGCAAACTAGGGCAGGGTCTTTGCCATAACTTATAGAGATGCACAGGCATCTGATGATGTGGTGCAAGGTACGTGCGAGTTGATATTGTTAAAGTTTTAGTGTTGTCATGAAGTAATGTGTATGTATCCTATGTGGTGTTTTGCTATGCTCATATCTATATGTATTAGGTATATAGTTTATGTTATAACTTGGGTAGTTAAAATTCTCAGGTTCGTTGCTAGTTAATGAATGTTTGGCACGGGTGTTGATCGACACGGGATCCACTCATTCGTTCATCTCACCTAGTTTTGCCGAAGGCTTTACGTCCGAGCCGAGTAAGCTACCTCGGGAGTTGTCCATCTCACTTCATTGGGTAAGTCGGTTGAGATAGACAAAGTGTATCTGGGCAGTGTTTCGCAAGTCATGCAGCACGAGTTACCGATCGACCTGATCATTTTGGGATTTCAGGATTGGGATTTCGACTTTATCCTAGGTATGGATTGGCTCTCAACTCACCACGGACATGTGGCATGTTTCGAGAAGGTGGTGAACTTTAAACCAGCTGAGTTAAAGCCATTTCATTTCATGGGACTTCAGAGGAGAGACATTGCTCGCTTTGCAGCTCTCAGTCTCGAGAATGTAGAGGTATGAGACTCAACGTCCATTCGGTGGTATGTGAGTATATGGATGTTTTTCTGGAGACCTTACCGGGATTACCTCCCGATCGGGCAATTGAGTTTGCAATTGAACTAGCTCTAGGCACGGCGTCGATTTCGAGGGCTCCGTATAGGATGGCTCCTATTGAGCTTAAAGAGTTAAAGGACCAGTTGGTAGAATTGCAAGGCATTGGCTTTATCCGACCAAGTGTCTCACCTTGGGGAGCTCCGGTGCTCTTCGTGAAGAAGAAAGATGGGTCGATGTGGATGTGCATTGACTATAGGCAGTTGAACAAGGTCACTATCAAGAATCCTTATCCATTGCCTCGGATAGTGACTTATTTGATCAGTTGAAGGGTGCAAAGTTCTTCTCAAAGATCGACCTTCGATCTGGTTATCATCAGTTGAAGATCAAGAAAGAAGACATTCCGAAGACGACATTCAGAACTCGATACGGTCACTACGAGTTTTTGGTTATGTCTTTTGGTCTGACTAACGCGTCAGCAACATTCATGGATCTGATGAACCGGGTGTTCAAATCGTCTCTCGATTAGTGTGTGATCGTATTTGTGGATGAGATCCTTGTGTACTCACAGTCACGGGATGATCACACGAGAGATCTCCACCTTGTACTACCGACTCTTCGAGAACATAGCTTGTATTTTAAGTTGAGCAAGTGTGAGTTCTGGCTAGACAATGTATCTTTTCTTGGTCATGTGGTGTCAGCCGAGGGTATCTAAGTTGATCCTGCGAAGATCGAAGTAGTGATGAATTGGGAAAGGCCGAAGAGTGTTATCGAGATTCACAGTTTGCTCAGCCTGGTCGGATACTACAGGAGGTTCGTGGAGGGATTTTCAAGCTTGGCAGCTCTGCTTACCTTCCTCACGCGAAAGAACACTAAGTTCACTTGGAGTGACAAGTGCGAGGCAAGTTTCTTGGAGTTGAAGAAGAGGCTTACCACAGCCCCTGTTCTCATAGTTCCGACTGGGAGCGGTGGTTTTGAAGTCTATAGTGATGCTTCACTAGTCAGATTTGCCTCCTTTTCGTACTCCACTGCCTATGGTGGGTAAGTCAATCAAGAATATGCCTTTCGTCGATGGATGACAACTCTTAACTTAAGATCGATCGTTGCCTCGTGCTTCCTGCTTCAATAGCAGCTCTCTTGACCCTCGTCTTCCCGGTCTGATAGCCTGTCCTGTTCTTATGCAGCATAAGCAGGTTGTTGCCTATGCTTCCCTTCAGTTCAAGGAGCATAAGCAGAACTACCCCACACACGACTTAGAGCTTGCAGCAGTCGTCTTTGTGTTGAAAATTTGGCGTTACTACCTTTATGGGGAAGAGTTCGTTGTGTTCACGGATCACAAGAGCTTGAAGTATCTTTCCTCCAGAAGGAGTTGAATATGAGGCAGCGTCGATGGATAGAGTTCATGAAGGACTATGATTGTTCTATCCAGTACCATTCGGGTAAGGCTAATGTGGTAGCCGATGCTCTTAGTAGGAAGCCCTACCGGGTTATGGCTCACTTGAGAGTACAAGAGTGGAAGTAATTGAACGATATGTGTAACCTAGACACTACTCTCAGGCATGTTACCTATGGGCCGGTGATGTCAAACATCTCGGTTAGGCCGCATATCTTGAACCGAATTAAGGAGTTGCAGAACTCGGATGCTGAATTGCTTGCTTACCGAGACAAGCCAGTTAGTAGTGGCAGTCAGGAGTTTGCTTTGAATAGTGATGGTACTATCAGATTCAAAGGCAGGTTGTACGTTCCTGCCGACATAGCATTGAGGGGTGAGATCTTGGACGAGGCTCACCGATCTAAGTACACGGTACATCCGGGAGGTACTAAGATGTACAAGAATCTCAAGATGCACTACTAGTGGCGAAACATGAAGAGAGAAGTCGCTGAGTATGTTTCTAGATGTTTAGTGTGCCAGTAGGTGAAGGCCGAGCATCAGAGGCCGGCAGTTCTTTTACAGTCCCTCCCTATTTCGGAATGGAAATGGGAGAACATCTCGATGGATTTCATTGTGGGTTTGCTGCGGACGGCGAAGGGCTCCGATGCTATCTGGATGATAGTGGACAGATTGACAAAGTCTGCCCACTTTATTCCATAGTAGACTACTTTTAGTTCGAATAAGTTGGTAGCCTTGTATGTCAAGGAGGTGGTTCGTCTACACGGTGCACCAGTTTCCATTGTGTCTGATCGAGACCCCAGGTTTACTTCCAGATTCTGGAAAACCTTTCAAAGTGATATGGGTTCTCGGTTAGATTTCAGCACTGCCTTTATAGCACCCCATAACTTTTTACCATGTATTGGAACCCATGCCAAGGCATTAAGCCTTTGTAATCTCCTTTTCTATGAAATGAGTAATTTTGAAGAACTTTAAGTGTTAAGTAGTGGGATTCCTAAGTCGGATATGTTAAAAACCCGAGTTACTGAATCTCATTTGCGGATCAGTCAATTTTAGGGGTAATTTGGTCAAGTTAGGTGCGATCGATCACATGCAGGCGAAATGGGTTCCAAACTCTCTAGACCATATGCGATAGATGGATTCCCAGCTGTGACAGATCACAGAGATCTGTGACCGATCGCAAGTTTGTACGATCGATCGCATACAGGGGGAAACCAGACCATTGTGTTCAGGTGCATGTGCGATAGATCGTATCAATGTGCCAATCGATCGAACTGTCCTGCGATCAATCGCAGATAAGCGTGCGATTGATCGCATACGGTAACTGAAGCCGAATTTGAGGGTTTTAAACCCTTTTCTTGTTTAGTGATCCTCATTTTGGCGCTTTTCTAACCTAGAAGAGAAAAAGAGGGAAGAAAGAGGAAGAGAGGAGACTTGGAAAATCCAACAAAGAGGCTTTGATTTGGAGATCAAGGGAGGTTCAAGCTTGGAGATTTGCAAGCAAGGATCTTCCTCAAGGCAACTAGAGTTCTTTAACCCAAGAGGGGTTCTTCCTCAAGTTAGAGCTCCACATCAAGGGTTTTCTTCAACCTATTCAAGGCCGGTACCCTATACTACCTTTCTAGTTCATCTCTTATCTTTGTTTTCCTTCATTTTATGTTTTTCCCTAAATTTTAAACAAGATAAGGAGATGGGACGAATGGATGGTTGTGTGGATGTGAATGGGCGATTGGATGTCGTGTGTATGTGTGGTGATGATCGAAATGGGAAGGGCATTGTATTAATAATGAACACACATGTATGTTGTGACCATCAAAGATTTAGGTATTAAGCACAATACACATACCAAGTGTTTGATGAAATGCCACAATGAAGAGAATGATGATTTGTTCTCCGAAAATGAACGGGTGAACTTCCTTAATTCCTAGAATGGTATGTTGATAGATTAAATGCTTAATTATTTGATTTAATTATTGATCAAATGCAAATGTTCTTTATATGCCATTGTCATCCTTAATTGTACACGGAACCACGAGCACGACATGTAGTACACGAGTAGGGTTTCAAGCATTAAACACTGGGTTTTGTTTTCAAGGTTTTATTCCCGATTCACGAACACCATGACAAGGCCAAATGAAAGGGTTGGTAAATAGAGGTAGGGCATATCTTAAGATATGTTTTGCCTCGCTCTTTGACAAGAACAAGAACGCTCCAAGCATGCATGTTACATGTTAGACATGTATGCCCTCGAAAGCCAATAAGAGACTTTTCTATGTTGATTAGATAAGCATCATATTCACACAACCAACTATTAATGGTATTTATATTAATTATTTTCTCATATTGTAGAACCCCGGAACCGAGTTCAGGAGGCTGTGAATAGTGTGTGAATAGTGCTATGATAAGTGTTGTGAATAGTATTTTTCCAGGCCAAAAACCTTAATGGAATGATGGCTTCATGTTTTAAAATGAAAGGGGGTTTCAAATGAGACAAAATATGTGTGGAAAATGTTTTAGGGTGTTGGGATGAAAATAAAACAAGAGTATACAATACTCCAAGTGTCGCAAAGAGGGATGTCGAAGAATACCTCAACTTGAGAGAACTCTAGTTTTCTCATCCAAAATCAGAATTGAGTGATTCTTGAGCCATTAGAAAGATATCGAGATCTTCTTCCAGGTTCATGTTTATCACATTTTCGGATTTTGAGTCGAAGCTCGGTGAAAAGTGGGTTTTAGGCAATTTGTTTGCTGAAATTCCTGACCAGTAGCCTTTAAGACCATTTTAGAATATGAAGATAGAATAATTAGGCTTTGTGTAAAATATAAAAGTTGTTTTCCTTTCAATGTAGAATCCAACTCAAGTTGAATCGTCAAAATTAGATCACCGAGTCAAAAGTTATGGTCGAAATACCACAATGGGAAACTGAATGAATGAACAGTGAAGGATCTATCTAATTTGGGGAGGATAGATCCTTCAATCCCATACACTGATGGATCTATCCATCCCCACGACCGATCGATCGATCAACCCCAAATTTGTATGGATTTTTTTTTACAGTGAGTGATTTTTTGAAGGATCTATCCGTGCTCATGACGGATAGATCCTTGGTGAGGGTTTTTGCCTTGGAACCGACCCTTTGGGATATTTTAAGGGTCTACGGGTCATTGGCCTCACTCCCTTGGCCTATTTAAGCACCATTTCGTGGGTGTTAGGGTTCCTACAACCCTCAGCAATTTTTGGGAGGAATTTTGAGAGAGAAGAGAGAAACGTTTGGGTTTGTGATAGGGCTTGTGCTAGGAGTAAAGAGGTGAACTAGGATTTGCTTCTCAAGCTTGGAGCTCGCCTCCACAAGCGTTCTAAAGTGTGAATCTTGTTCTCCTCAAGTTTCCTCAAGCTTGGGATTGATTCAAAAGCTTCCTCAAAGCTTTCTTTTGCCTTCAAGTAGTATTCCAAAGCGAGAAACCGTATGGATCCGGTTTTTGAATGGTAGAACAATCTACTAACTTACCTTACTATACTTCATCGATGTGTAATTTGGTTTCTATGATTTAAGTAAATGGACTCGATGAAAGTTAGGAATTTTTGGCCATATTAGTAATTCCTATATTATAAGTAAGGTATAAAGCATGCTTTTGTTAAGACAAATGGTAGCTACACTTTACTAAATTAGTTGCTATAAGTTGGAAATGAAATAGTAGGCATTGATGCATGTTTTTAAGAAGACTAAGGCATGTAGTCATATATGCCTATGCAATTGAAAGAATGGTTTTACCGTAAAGTAAGCTTAGAATTATGATTTTTACAAAATAGGCTAAGTAGCCCATGTATATGCTATGATCACTCCATGAATGAAATCATATGATCTATTTTGATGTTTTAAAATACTCATTATGAATATTATGATACTCACACTTACTCTCATGAATATGATTTCCAAGTTCACCATGAGGTATAGAAGTATTCTATGCACTTCATGTTCACAAGTTTCACATGATAACTACAAGTCCCGCATGATGATTTCACGTCTCACACAATGTTCACAAGTCTCGCATGATGATCACAAGTCTCGCATGATTCAATGATTCTCAAAAGAACAGGGTTTTCATAAAGTTCATAAGCAAAGTTTTGGTTAAAAGAGAGTTCACGAGCTCACAAGTTCACAAGTAATGGCAAGAAAAAGGAAAGTAATAGTACAGGATGATTCTAGTCATCTATCTCAGGTTGATAGAAGGCCCGCCCATCTCCTGTGGGTTCATGGGTACAAATCAATCAAGGAATACCGATCAGGGAGGCACGATAGCAGGCCGCCTGAAAGGGAAAGGGATACTGGTCATCGGATTCCGACGAATAGCAGGCCACCCGGAAGGGAGATGGATACTGGTCGTGTACTCAGAAGGTAGCCGAAGGTGAGGATAACAGTAGGCCCACCCAGTTTATGTGGGTACATGGGAACTAGTTGCCCGACTCCTTAGATGGATTTAGGGTATTTTAAATACCTGTAAATGGAAAGTAATGAAACTAAGGTATTTTACAATACCCTTAATGGCAAGCAACGGAAAATGATGGAAGGTAATGGCAAGTAATGGTAACAGAAGTAACAGATGGTAACAGACGGTAACGGATACTCTTCCATGACATATGTACATGATGTTTTTAAATGCAAAGGTTTCTGCTCTCTGATTAATAGTACTGCATATGTTCTGAATTAACTTGTCGCGACCCAAAACCCACCCTAGGAGTTAGAGTGAATCTTGGACGACTTAATCATTACTTACATGACTTGCTTGACGAACCAACCTGCAAAACTCACAGAACATATACAATAGAGGATAACAGCGGAAGCATAACTATAAAACACAACGGAAGTCTAACAAACCTCTAAGTATAGATACACATGGTCCAAGTTTAATACAAAAGAAAACAAAACAAAGAAAGTGCGGACATGCCCGCCAAAATACATGGATATAATCACTCATGCTCACCCACGGCTAATCCACTCAGAATCTAACACCACCTACTGATGACCCTCTATGGGAGGTTCCTCCAAAGGTTCCTCGACATACTCCTCCTCCACCCAAGGGCCAGGAGCACAAACATCAAATGGAGCCGCAGCCCCCTCAGAACCTGCCGACATAAGAAGTACGGCTGAGCATGGAATACTCAGCGGGTACTAAATACTAACCAATAGTCATAGCATACAGATAGCATATATAAAGCAGGAGACAATTCATGCATATAAAGCAGGAATAATTCATATCAGGACAATAAAGTAAAGGAGTATATAATCATGCTTGAATTCATAAAAGCCGATAAAACCCTTGAAAACACCGTGCACTTGACTTGACTGAAAACACCATTTCCTTGCTTGAAAACTTGTCATGTTTGTCTTATCTTATCGTATCATGCATGTCATGCCATGTCTTGTCATGCTTGCTTGAAAAAGTAAACTACTTGTGAGGGAAGGGAGACCCTTCTTCCTAAATGCCCATGCTTGTCATATCATGTATCATGCTTGCTTGTTCGGAAAAGTAATCTACTTGTAAGGGAAGGGAGACCCTTCTTCCTAAATGCCCATGTCATGTCCTTTCACTTGTGAGATGTCCTTGTGAGATGTACTTGCGAGGGAAGGGAAACCCTTCTTATGATATGTATGTACTTGCAAGGGAAGGGAGACCCTTCTTATGATAATGCATGATTGACTTGTCCTTGCCAAGAGCGAGGTAAAACATATCGTACGATATGCCCCACCTCTAAATCCCATTCTTGAAAACCTCGGTAAATCATGTCATGTATGCGTGCTCGTGAGGTCGTGTGCATACTTGCATTTGGAATTAAATATGGCATTTGAGTAATTTATAACACATAACATCAATGATTTGGGCAATTTAATATTGATATCATTTAGGGAAAGCGAACAATCACACTATCATAACCCTAGCAATTTCCATAAACCTTAAACATGCATTTTCTTAATTTATCATTCATTTTATTCACCTTGGCATTTCATCAAACATGGTACATTCATTATTTATTAACCCTACAACATGCTTTTCTAGGTGGGTTATACTCACATCACACTTGTATGTTTATTATTAGTACAATGCCCTTCCCCATTCATTCATTACATCATCCACACGGCATCCATTCGCCAACATCCATCTCCATTTACCATACATACCACCCATCTCATAATATAGATATATATATATGAAGGAAAACAAGAAGGAATAAGGAAATGAGAGGCTATAACTAGGAGGGTAGTAAAAAGTACCGACCTTGAAGAGATGAGGAAGAAACCCCTCTTCCAAACGACCGTCAGTTGCTGCCCTAGCTTGGAACACGAGCTCCACCCGAGCTTGAGCCGAGATCTTGAAGGAAAACGTGCTTGAGGATGATCTAGGGTCTCAAACCCCTTTGATTCCTCTTCAAAATGGAAACCCTAGATTTAGGAACCCCTTTCTCCTCTCTTCTAATCTCCCAAATCTTCTAAGGGTTGAGAATGAGCCCTAAAGGCTCGGGCAATCCTATATAAGAAAGGGTATAACACCCGAATGCCGAAAATGCCCTTAGTGAAAATTCTGTAAAACGCGAGGGCCGAGCGATCGGTGTTAATGACCGATTGATCGGTTGCCTACCGATCGATCGGTTGCCTACCGATCGATCGGTTTCATAACCGAGCGATCGGTTGAAATTTCACTCTCTGGAAAATTTCCCCATAGTAAAATCTCGACCAGTCGATAGCCTCCGAGCGATCGGTTTTGGACCGATCGATCGCTCCATGGACCGAGCGATCGGTGGTCTGCAGGTCCAAACTGTTTTGGCCATAACTTTTGACTCGTTCGTCCGATTTTGACGATTCAACTTGCGTTGGGTTCGTACTTCGAAAACGAACATTTCTGACGTTTCAGAATTTCCAATTTCTTCCTTATTTATTAATTGCATTACTTTAAAGGAAAAATGGCTACGAAGGGTCATGCATAAATGTGAAAAGGTCCGGGGCCTTACATCCTTCCCCCCTTACAAAAATTCCGTCCTCGAAATTTGGATGAGACATGCATTACAGAATCAAATAATATTACAAGCTACATATACAAAACCTATACAAAATTCATTCAAACAATTCCGGGTACTTCGCTTTGACTTCGGCTTCACGCTCCCATGTAGCTTCTTCCCGAGCATGGTGTTTCCATTGCACAAGAACCAAAGGGATTGTCTTGTTGCGAAGCACTTGATCTCTCCGATCCAATATGTGAATCGGCTTCTCAACCAACGTGAGATCTTCTCGAATTTCCAACGGTTCCAATTCTAGTATATGCGAAGGGTCCGCAATGTACTTCCGAAGCATAGACACGTGGAAAACGTTGTGAACCGCGGCCATGTAAGGTGGAAGAGCTACTCGATAAGCAACTTCACCAACCCGCGTGATAATCTCAAACGGTCCAACATAGCGAGGACTAAGCTTGCCTCTTTTGCCGAATCTCATAATCCCTTTGCTAGGAGATACTTTCACAAAGACTCGATCCCCTACTTGAAATTCCAAGTCCCTGCGGTGCGTGTCTGCATAGCTCTTTTGGCGATCTTGAGCGGCTTTCAACCGATCCCGGATGATCTTGACTATACTAGCAGTTTGCTCAATCAACTCCGGACCAAGTACTTTTCTTTCTCCTACCTCATCCTAGTAGAGAGGAGACCTGCAGCTTCGCCCATACAAAGCCTCGAACGGAGCCATTTGGATACTCGCCTGATAGCTATTGTTGTAGGCGAACTCCACCAAAGGCAAGTGCTCTTCCCAACTGCCTTTGAAATCCAGCATACAAGCCCGAAGCATATCTTCTATTACTTGGTTCACCCTCTCGGTTTGTCCATCCGTTTGTGGATGAAAAGCAGTGCTGAAATCAAGTCAAGAACCCATAGCTTCCTGAAAGCTTTTCCAGAATCGTGATGTGAATCTTGGATCCCGATCCGACACAATACTGACAGGCACTTCGTGCAACCTCACCACTTCCTTGATGTACAAAGCAGCTAACTGACTAGAGTTGAAAGTAGTTCGGTAAGGCAAGAAGTGAGCGGACTTCGTCAAACGATCCACCACTACCCATATCGCATCTGAACCCCTTGCCGTCTTTGACAAGCCAACTATGAAATCCATGGATATGTTCTCCCATTTCCACTCGGGAATCGGAAGGGACTGTAATAGACCTGCGGGCCGCATGTGTTCTGCTTTCACCTGTTGGCACACCAAGCACCGTGCTACATATTCCGCAACCTCCCTCTTCATATTCCGCCACCAAAAGTGACTCTTGAGGTTCCGGTACATCTTCGTACCCCCTGGATGCACAGTGTACTTTGCCCGGTGGGCTTCATCCATAATCTCCCTCCGAAGATTTGCATTGGCTGGAACACACAGCCTTCCCTTGAATGTGATAGCACCTCGGCTAGTAAGAGGGAAGTCCTCACTACCTTTAGCAACTTCCTTGTCCCGATAAGCCAACAATTCAGCATCCGTGGCTTGGTATTCTTGGATCAAATCTATAATGTATGGCCGAACCGTGACATTTGCCAAGATAGGACTACGGACAGAGTCATTCACACTAATGTCCAGATTTGCCAAGTCTTCAAGTAGCTTCCATTCTTGCACTAACATGCATGCTAATAACCCCGGAGGTCTTCTACTCAAAGCATCAGCCACTACATTTGCTTTACCCGGGTGGTATTGAATGGTACAATCATAGTCCTTCAAAAATTCCATCCAACGCCGTTGCCTTAGATTCAGCTCCTTTTGGGAAAAGAGATACTTGAGACTCTTGTGATCAGTGAACACATAGAACTCCACCCCATAAAGGTAATGACGCCAAATCTTAAGTGCAAACACGACCGCCGCAAGCTCCAAGTCGTGCGTGGGATAATTCTTCTCATGCTCCTTCAACTGCCTTGATGCATAGGCAATGACTTTCTTGTGCTGCATGAGTACACACCCAAGTCCAACGTGTGAGGCATCACTATACACCTCATACCCATAAGGTCCGGATGGCACAGTAAGGACAGGGACTGTAGTAAGCCTCTTCTTCAGTTCCGTGAAACTGATCTCACACTTGTCGCTCCATACAAACTTAGCGTTCTTCCTTGTCAGGTAAGTGAGCGGTGCTGCAAGGCTGGAGAAACCCTCTACGAATCTCCTGTAGTAGCCTGCCAACCCAAGAAAGCTGCGTATCTCAGTAACACTCTTGGGCCTCGCCCAACTCATAACAGCTTCTATCTTCTTTGGATCTACCGAGATGCCTTCTGCAGAAACAACGTGGCCTAGGAATGCCACCTCTTCCAACCAAAACTCACACTTGCTAAGTTTGGCGTATAGCTTGTGCTCTCTTAGCGTTTCTAAAGCAAGGCATAGGTCGCGTGTGTGATCTTCCCGTGTCTGGGAATAGACCAGAATGTCATCAACAAACACAATCACGCACCTATCAAGATATGGCCGGAACACCCGGTTCATCAAATCCATAAAGGCTGCCGGCGCGTTCGTGAGTCCAAAAGGCATCACCAAGAACTCGTAGTGTCCATACCGAGTCCTGAAAGCAGTTTTGGGAACATCTTCGCCTTAATCTTTAACTGGTGATAGCCTGATCGAAGATCTATCTTTGAGAAAAATCTCGCTCCCTTCAACTGATCGAACAGTCATCAATCCTAGGCAAGGGATACTATTCCTTTATAGTGACTTGTTCAATTGCCTGTAATCGACACACATCCGCATCGAGCCATCTTTCTTCTTAACAAACAACACTGGGGCACCCCATGGTGAGACACTTGGTCGAATGAAGCCAAGGCCTTGCAATTCCTCCAACTG
>CM026553.1:15725051-15768761 GCA_015143295.1 Tetracentron sinense
ATGCGCGCGATGTGGTACTACTTTTGGCGCGTGGGTGGGGGGGCGCGGGGAGGCGGTGTACTAAATACTAACCAGTATCATGCATAAGATAGCTATATGAAGGGCAGATGGAGGATCAATTCATGCCATGAGACTAAAGCAGATATTGCACATTCAATGTTTATTCGTGTGGACAATATAATGTATAAGGCTCGTGTTAGTGAGTACTCATGCTTGAATTCATAAAAGCCGATAAAACCCTTGAAAACACCGTGCACTGACTTGACTGAAAGACACCATTTCCTTGCTTGAAAACTTGTCATGTTTGTCTTATCTTATCGTATCATGCATGTCATGCCATGTCTTGTCATGCTTGCTTGAAAAAGTAAACTACTTGTGAGGGAAGGGAGACCCTTCTTCCTAAATGCCCATGCTTGTCATATCATGTATCATGCTTGCTTGTTCGGAAAAGTAATCTACTTGTAAGGGAAGGGAGACCCTTCTTCCTAAATGCCCATGTCATGTCCTTTCACTTGTGAGATGTCCTTGTGAGATGTACTTGCGAGGGAAGGGAAACCCTTCTTATGATATGTATGTACTTGCAAGGGAAGGAGACCCTTCTTATGATAATGCATGATTGACTTGTCCTTGCCAAGAGCGAGGTAAAACATATCGTACGATATGCCCCACCTCTAAATCCCATTCTTGAAAACCTCGGTAAATCATGTCATGTATGCGTGCTCGTGAGGTCGTGTGCATACTTGCATTTGGAATTAAATATGGCATTTGAGTAATTTATAACACATAACATCAATGATTTGGGCAATTTAATATTGATATCATTTAGGGAAAGCGAACAATCACACTATCATAACCCTAGCAATTTCCATAAACCTTAAACATGCATTTTCTTAATTTATCATTCATTTTATTCACCTTGGCATTTCATCAAACATGGTACATTCATTATTTATTAACCCTACAACATGCTTTTCTAGGTGGGTTATACTCACATCACACTTGTATGTTTATTATTAGTACAATGCCCTTCCCCATTCATTCATTACATCATCCACACGGCATCCATTCGCCAACATCCATCTCCATTTACCATACATACCACCCATCTCATAATATAGATATATATATATGAAGGAAAACAAGAAGGAATAAGGAAATGAGAGGCTATAACTAGGAGGGTAGTAAAAAGTACCGACCTTGAAGAGATGAGGAAGAAACCCCTCTTCCAAACGACCGTCAGTTGCTGCCCTAGCTTGGAACACGAGCTCCACCCGAGCTTGAGCCGAGATCTTGAAGGAAAACGTGCTTGAGGATGATCTAGGGTCTCAAACCCCTTTGATTCCTCTTCAAAATGGAAACCCTAGATTTAGGAACCCCTTTCTCCTCTCTTCTAATCTCCCAAATCTTCTAAGGGTTGAGAATGAGCCCTAAAGGCTCGGGCAATCCTATATAAGAAAGGGTATAACACCCGAATGCCGAAAATGCCCTTAGTGAAAATTCTGTAAAACGCGAGGGCCGAGCGATCGGTGTTAATGACCGATTGATCGGTTGCCTACCGATCGATCGGTTGCCTACCGATCGATCGGTTTCATAACCGAGCGATCGGTTGAAATTTCACTCTCTGGAAAATTTCCCCATAGTAAAATCTCGACCAGTCGATAGCCTCCGAGCGATCGGTTTTGGACCGATCGATCGCTCCATGGACCGAGCGATCGGTGGTCTGCAGGTCCAAACTGTTTTGGCCATAACTTTTGACTCGTTCGTCCGATTTTGACGATTCAACTTGCGTTGGGTTCGTACTTCGAAAACGAACATTTCTGACGTTTCAGAATTTCTAATTTCTTCCTTATTTATTAATTGCATTACTTTAAAGGAAAAATGGCTACGAAGGGTCATGCATAAATGTGAAAAGGTCCGGGGCCTTACATCCTTCCCCCCTTACAAAAATTTCGTCCTCGAAATTTGGATGAGACATGCATTACAGAATCAAATAATATTACAAGCTACATATACAAAACCTATACAAAATTCATTCAAACAATTCCGGGTACTTCGCTTTGACTTCGGCTTCACGCTCCCATGTAGCTTCTCCCCGAGCATGGTGTTTCCATTGCACAAGAACCAAAGGGATTGTCTTGTTGCGAAGCACTTGATCTCTCCGATCCAATATGTGAATCGGCTTCTCAACCAACGTGAGATCTTCTCGAATTTCCAACGGTTCCAATTCTAGTATATGCGAAGGGTCCGCAATGTACTTCCGAAGCATAGACACGTGGAAAACGTTGTGAACCGCGGCCATGTAAGGTGGAAGAGCTACTCGATAAGCAACTTCACCAACCCGCGTGATAATCTCAAACGGTCCAACATAGCGAGGACTAAGCTTGCCTCTTTTGCCGAATCTCATAATCCCTTTGCTAGGAGATACTTTCACAAAGACTCGATCCCCTACTTGAAATTCCAAGTCCCTGCGGTGCGTGTCTGCATAGCTCTTTTGGCGATCTTGAGCGGCTTTCAACCGATCCCGGATGATCTTGACTATACTAGCAGTTTGCTCAATCAACTCCGGACCAAGTACTTTTCTTTCTCCTACCTCATCCTAGTAGAGAGGAGACCTGCAGCTTCGCCCATACAAAGCCTCGAACGGAGCCATTTGGATACTCGCCTGATAGCTATTGTTGTAGGCGAACTCCACCAAAGGCAAGTGCTCTTCCCAACTGCCTTTGAAATCCAGCATACAAGCCCGAAGCATATCTTCTATTACTTGGTTCACCCTCTCGGTTTGTCCATCCGTTTGTGGATGAAAAGCAGTGCTGAAATCAAGTCAAGAACCCATAGCTTCCTGAAAGCTTTTCCAGAATCGTGATGTGAATCTTGGATCCCGATCCGACACAATACTGACAGGCACTTCGTGCAACCTCACCACTTCCTTGATGTACAAAGCAGCTAACTGACTAGAGTTGAAAGTAGTTCGGTAAGGCAAGAAGTGAGCGGACTTCGTCAAACGATCCACCACTACCCATATCGCATCTGAACCCCTTGCCGTCTTTGACAAGCCAACTATGAAATCCATGGATATGTTCTCCCATTTCCACTCGGGAATCGGAAGGGACTGTAATAGACCTGCGGGCCGCATGTGTTCTGCTTTCACCTGTTGGCACACCAAGCACCGTGCTACATATTCCGCAACCTCCCTCTTCATATTCCGCCACCAAAAGTGACTCTTGAGGTTCCGGTACATCTTCGTACCCCCTGGATGCACAGTGTACTTTGCCCGGTGGGCTTCATCCATAATCTCCCTCCGAAGATTTGCATTGGCTGGAACACACAGCCTTCCCTTGAATGTGATAGCACCTCGGCTAGTAAGAGGGAAGTCCTCACTACCTTTAGCAACTTCCTTGTCCCGATAAGCCAACAATTCAGCATCCGTGGCTTGGTATTCTTGGATCAAATCTATAATGTATGGCCGAACCGTGACATTTGCCAAGATAGGACTACGGACAGAGTCATTCACACTAATGTCCAGATTTGCCAAGTCTTCAAGTAGCTTCCATTCTTGCACTAACATGCATGCTAATAACCCCGGAGGTCTTCTACTCAAAGCATCAGCCACTACATTTGCTTTACCCGGGTGGTATTGAATGGTACAATCATAATCCTTCAAAAATTCCATCCAACGCCGTTGCCTTAGATTCAGCTCCTTTTGGGAGAAGAGGTACTTGAGACTCTTGTGATCAGTGAACACATAGAACTCCACCCCATAAAGGTAATGACGCCAAATCTTAAGTGCAAACACGACCGCCGCAAGCTCCAAGTCGTGCGTAGGATAGTTCTTCTCATGCTCCTTCAACTGCCTTGATGCATAGGCAATGACTTTCTTGTGCTGCATGAGTACACACCCAAGTCCAACGTGTGAGGCATCACTATACACCTCATACCCATAAGGTCCGGATGGCAGCCTCTTCTTCAGTTCCGTGAAACTGATCTCACACTTGTCGCTCCATACAAACTTAGCGTTCTTCCTTGTCAGGTAAGTGAGCGGTGCTGCAAGGCTGGAGAAACCCTCTACGAATCTCCTGTAGTAGCCTGCCAACCCAAGAAAGCTGCGTATCTCAGTAACACTCTTGGGCCTTGCCCAACTCATAACAGCTTCTATCTTCTTTGGATCCACCGAAATGCCTTCTGCCGATACAACGTGGCCTAGGAATGCCACCTCTTCCAACCAAAATTCACACTTGCTAAGTTTGGCGTATAGCTTGTGCTCTCTTAGCGTTTCTAAAGCAAGGCATAGGTCGCGTGTGTGATCTTCCCGTGTCTGGGAATAGACCAGAATGTCATCAACAAACACAATCACGCACCTATCAAGATATGGCCGGAACACCCGGTTCATCAAATCCATAAAGGCTGCCGGCGCGTTCGTGAGTCCAAAAGGCATCACCAAGAACTCGTAGTGTCCATACCGAGTCCTGAAAGCAGTTTTGGGAACATCTTCCGCCTTAATCTTTAACTGGTGATAGCCTGATCGAAGATCTATCTTTGAGAAAAATCTCGCTCCCTTCAACTGATCGAACAAGTCATCAATCCTAGGCAAGGGATACCTATTCTTTATAGTGACTTTGTTCAATTGCCTGTAATCGACACACATCCGCATCGAGCCATCTTTCTTCTTAACAAACAACACCGGGGCACCCCATGGTGAGACACTTGGTCGAATGAAGCCAAGGCCTTGCAATTCCTCCAACTGAGTCTTTAACTCCTTAAGTTCAATAGGGGCCATTCTATATGGAGCTCTGAATACAGGAGCTGTGCCTGGTGCAAGCTCGATCATAAACTCAATCTCCCTGTCTGGAGGCAATCCTGGCAACTCCTCTGGAAATACATCCAGGAACTTACTCACAACCGGAATAGTCGATGAGTCCTTTGCCTCGGGGTTAGCTAAGCTCAACGCCGCAAAACGGGCAATGTCTCTACTTTTTAACCCCCGAAAGTGAAATGGTTTTCCTTTTACCGGCTTGAAGAGTACCATCTTCTCAAAGCAAGCTACATGCCCATGATGTGCTGCTAACCAATCCATTCCCAATATAATATCAAAGTCTTGGAATCCAAGGACGATGAGGTCAACCGCCAACTCGTGGCTTCCAACTTGGACCGCACTATTTCTATACACTTTATCTGCCAATACTGTTTTGCCGAGCGGAGTCGAAATGGCTAACTCCGGTTTTAGCTGACTAGGCTCCACAGAAAAGCCTTCTGAAAAACTCGGCGAGACAAACGAATGAGTAGACCCGGTATCAATCAACACTCGAGCCAAATACTCATTGACTAGTAGGGTTCCTGAAATTTTAACTAGCGGAGTTAATCCATGCATCAACAACGTATACGTGTAGGTTTATATACATATAGAACATGCCGAGTACATACACAAAAATATAGCATAACATAACAATCACGAATAAAGAAAATAACTCCAACGCGTACCTTGCACCACATCATCAGATGCAAGTGCATCACCCTCTGTCAAAGCAAATACACGCCCCTGGTTCGCCTAGCGAGACTGAGGTGTAGACCGGGTAGTCTGAGATGACGCCTGGTATGATCCTGCTGGGCGTGTCGGGGGCCTACTATCCTGAGACTGGCCTGGTAAATGCCGGCTAGGGCAATCCCTGATCATGTGGCCCTGGCGACCGCAATGATAACATCCACCAGATGCTCTTCGGCAATCTCCTGCCGGATGCCTTTTGCCGCATGAAGTGCAGACCTCATATGTGTAGGCTGGAGAGACCGGAGGTGGTGTATACCTCGCTGCCTGAGGGGTAACTGGCCGCGGGGCCGGAAGAGCCTGAGGTCGAGGTGCCTGTGGCACGTACTGCCGGGGTGCTGGAGGCGCATAAGTCGGCCTCATCTGTGGTGCTGGCCATGTATACTGATAAGGACCAGTCCGGGCCCGCCTCTCTGGAGGTGCTGAACTATTGGCTTGGCCTCTCACCAACTCTCTCTTCTTAGACACCGCTTCGGAATTGGCCTCGACCAATAAGGCCTTGTCTACCACTTCAGGGTAGGTAGCATGCCTGAAAACGGAAACCTTCTCCATAATAACATCCTTGAGCCCTTGCTCAAATCTTCTCGCCTTCATTGCCTCAGTAGCAACCATATGAGGCGCGAATCTCGACAATTCTGAGAACTTGGCCTCATAAGCGGCCACAGACATCGAACCTTGCTCAAGGTTGATGAATTCTCTCTCTTTCTTTTCCCGTGCACCGATCGGAAAATACTTCTTGTAAAAAGTATCTTTGAACTCTTCCCAAGTCCACGGTTGGCCTTGCATGGTCAAGTCCCGTGTCCTCAATGCGGACAACCACCAATGGTGGGCTTCGCCCTCTAGCATAAAAACTGCCCATGCCACTTTCTCTTCCTCTGTAGGAGAGAGCACCGCAAATATCTTCTCAACTTGGAGGATCCAAGCCTCCGCAGCAAGAGGGTCCACACTCCCGTGGAAGGATGGAGGCCTCAATCTCCTGAATGCCTCAACTCCAGCTGTACGATGTACTGGAGCTGCGGGCGGTGGAGTAGGTGCCGCTGATGCCGGTATAGTTTGCCGAGCCGCCAGGATGGCGAGTGTCTCAGCAATAGAGCCTAAGACCTGAGAGAGGTCCGGCTGCTCATCCTCATCCCGTGAAGAAGAGGAAGCTCTGGTATGTGGCCCACGACCCCGTGTGTTCCGTCTCATGACTAAAGTCCTAAGAATAATAACACCACATGAGTCTAACTTGAAACCACAGTTTATTTCAATGTCATTTCACAATAATTCAATTGGTATTAGTTGTATAATACTAATATACATCACATCAAGTCATCAGAGTATTCATCACATTCTACTTATACTTCAGTGTTGTAGCGTACCTAGGACCCGTACTTGGTTGAAACAACCATTTTGACTAAGACTAAAGTTTAGTCTTACACTTGGAACCAGACTCGCTCCCGACTCACTTCCTTCCTAACTTGTTTCCTAACATATGCTCTTGTCAAGCCGTGGTATAAGATTCTAAGTGACCCTAAAGACCTAAAGCCTAAGCTCTGATACCACTTCTGTCGCGACCCAAAACCCACCCTAGGAGTTAGAGTGAATCTTGGACGACTTAATCATTACTTACATGACTTGCTTGACGAACCAACCTGCAAAACTCACAGAACATATACAATAGAGGATAACAGCGGAAGCATAACTATAAAACACAACGGAAGTCTAACAAACCTCTAAGTATATATACACATGGTCCAAGTTTAATACAAAAGAAAACAAAACAAAGAAAGTGCGGACATGCCCGCCAAAATACATGGATATAATCACTCATGCTCACCCACGGCTAATCCACTCAGAATCTAACACCACCTACTGATGACCCTCTATGGGAGGTTCCTCCAAAGGTTCCTCGACATACTCCTCCTCCACCCAAGGGCCAGGAGCACAAACATCAAATGGAGCCGCAGCTCCCTCAGAACCTGCCGACATAAGAAGTACGGCTGAGCATGGAATACTCAGCGGGTACTAAATACTAACCAATAGTCATAGCATACAGATAGCATTTATAAAGCAGGAGACAATTCATGCATATAAAGCCGGAATAATTCATATCAGGACAATAAAGTAAAGGAGTATATAATCATGCTTGAATTCATAAAAGCCGATAAAACCCTTGAAAACACCGTGCACTTGACTTGACTGAAAACACCATTTCCTTGCTTGAAAACTTGTCATGTTTGTCTTATCTTATCGTATCATGCATGTCATGCCATGTCTTGTCATGCTTGCTTGAAAAAGTAAACTACTTGTGAGGGAAGGGAGACCCTTCTTCCTAAATGCCCATGCTTGTCATATCATGTATCATGCTTGCTTGTTCGGAAAAGTAATCTACTTGTAAGGGAAGGGAGACCCTTCTTCCTAAATGCCCATGTCATGTCCTTTCACTTGTGAGATGTCCTTGTGAGATGTACTTGCGAGGGAAGGGAAACCCTTCTTATGATATGTATGTACTTGCAAGGGAAGGGAGACCCTTCTTATGATAATGCATGATTGACTTGTCCTTGCCAAGAGCGAGGTAAAACATATCGTACGATATGCCCCACCTCTAAATCCCATTCTTGAAAACCTCGGTAAATCATGTCATGTATGCGTGCTCGTGAGGTCGTGTGCATACTTGCATTTGGAATTAAATATGGCATTTGAGTAATTTATAACACATAACATCAATGATTTGGGCAATTTAATATTGATATCATTTAGGGAAAGCGAACAATCACACTATCATAACCCTAGCAATTTCCATAAACCTTAAACATGCATTTTCTTAATTTATCATTCATTTTATTCACCTTGGCATTTCATCAAACATGGTACATTCATTATTTATTAACCCTACAACATGCTTTTCTAGGTGGGTTATACTCACATCACACTTGTATGTTTATTATTAGTACAATGCCCTTCCCCATTCATTCATTACATCATCCACACGGCATCCATTCGCCAACATCCATCTCCATTTACCATACATACCACCCATCTCATAATATAGATATATATATATGAAGGAAAACAAGAAGGAATAAGGAAATGAGAGGCTATAACTAGGAGGGTAGTAAAAAGTACCGACCTTGAAGAGATGAGGAAGAAACCCCTCTTCCAAACGACCGTCAGTTGCTGCCCTAGCTTGGAACACGAGCTCCACCCGAGCTTGAGCCGAGATCTTGAAGGAAAACGTGCTTGAGGATGATCTAGGGTCTCAAACCCCTTTGATTCCTCTTCAAAATGGAAACCCTAGATTTAGGAACCCCTTTCTCCTCTCTTCTAATCTCCCAAATCTTCTAAGGGTTGAGAATGAGCCCTAAAGGCTCGGGCAATCCTATATAAGAAAGGGTATAACACCCGAATGCCGAAAATGCCCTTAGTGAAAATTCTGTAAAACGCGAGGGCCGAGCGATCGGTGTTAATGACCGATCGATCGGTTGCCTACCGATCGATCGGTTTCATAACCGAGCGATCGGTTGAAATTTCACTCTCTGGAAAATTTCCCCATAGTAAAATCTCGACCAGTCGATAGCCTCCGAGCGATCGGTTTTGGACCGATCGATCGCTCCATGGACCGAGCGATCGGTGGTCTGCAGGTCAAAACTGTTTTGGCCATAACTTTTGACTCGTTCGTCCGATTTTGACGATTCAACTTGCGTTGGGTTCATACTTCGAAAATGAACATTTCTGACGTTTCAGAATTTCCTATTTCTTCCTTATTTATTAATTGCATTACTTTAAAGGAAAAATGGCTACGAAGGGTCATGCATAAATGTGAAAAGGTCCGGGGCCTTACACTGCAATTCCTCTTCCAGTGGCCTATTTTACCACAGTGGAAACACTTTCCCTTACCTTTGTTTTCTTTGCCAGCTATCCCTGAAGAACCTTTGGCAACTCTTGCCTAACCCTTATTGTCTTTAAACTTTCCTTTGCATTTCTTCCCTTTTCTAAACTTTTTAGATTTCTTGGAGGTATTAGGTTTATCGATGATTAAAGTTTCACCTTTAGTTGACTTTTTGATCAAATCTTCTACAGCCATAAGTGAGTTCATAGCTCACTTAGTGACATTTCACTCTTGTTCATGTTATAATTTAACACGAACGAATTGAAGGACGGAGGGAGTGACTGCAGAATAGTGTCAACTTACATGATGGCATCTATCTCTCCACCAAGAATTTCCAGTTCATTCAATAATCCCATCATCTTTATGATGTGTTCACTGACTGGAGTTCCCTCAGTCATCTTGGTGTTAGCAAGGGATTTCAACTTTACTTGTCGAGCTGACCTATTTTGCTCACCAAGCATCTCATGAAGGTTTTGGAAAATGTCAGAAGCCTTATCCATGTGTTCATGCTGGCTTTGCAAAATATTAAACATCAAGGCAATATGTAACACTTGGTTATCTGATTGGACCTCTCCAATTGCTCTAACTCAGCCTTTTGGGCCGGTGAAACATCTGGAGGAATTTTGGGCTTAGGTGTCTTAAGACATAGGTCAAGGTTATCCACGGCAAACACAATTCTAATCTTTCTTTTCCAGTCTACATAGTTCCTACTAATTTTTCATCACGAAGAATTTCAGTTAATGGGTGTAGGCCTGTCATGATCTAATCAAATGACAAATAAGACAGTATTAGGGATCTATTGTATTCATTAATACCAATTAGATTATGGGTCTATTTCTAATGGTATTACCAATTTGGGAAGAATTAATTGGCATCGAAAACCTAGACACTGGCTTAATGTGATCCTGCCTTTGGGCACATCATCACATCGCCTTGAATAGACAGATAGAAACTATCTTCTCCAATTTCAAAGATCTCATCTTGTGAATACTGGAGTATTCGATCTACTGTCTGATCAATAAGGGATGTTATACTCACGCTTTGGCGTTATTGTATAATATCTCTTATACATCTGCCCACCTACCATGAACCTAATAAACCCCTAATGAAAGCTCACGCTTTGGCATTATTGCTCCCACTATTTGCTTATTCAATTTTCACCATGTTCACTCATAGGTGAGAGGGATTGGGCTCGACTTTGGCCTGTCAGCTTACTCACACTCCCCACTATAGGATCACGTAGTGTATGGTAGAAGATCATAATACTTAGGGACTTGTCCCCAGTCTTATATACACATGATATATCAAGAGTAATTATCGCGCGCCAAAATACCCCCTAAGAGTTAAGGGATACTTTAGGTGTGACTATACGTACCTGCCAAACCATCCTGTAATGAACAAGGTGAATATAATACTAACACAATGAAAATCAGAGCGCGGAAGCTAAATATAGGTTGCGGAAGCCTAAACTAATTTTTCTTTTCTTTATAAGTTTGTATCCCAAGTGAAAATATACATAAAACATATCCAAGCCTAAGGTGGATAGGCCCACCTATCAAAATATCAAAATACACAAACCCTCTCGTACTCTCCCCTCAACAGTAGTCGAGGTATGGCCACACATCAAGGTCTTGGTCCGCCTGAGACTGTAGTGGAATAGATGGCTTTCTCTCCTCTATGTACTCTTCCTCGACCCAAGGCTCCGGGTCGAGGGCTCCCTAAGTACCTGCCGACATGAAAGTCCGACTGAGCATGGAATACTCAGCGAGTACAAGCTACTAGCTAACCATAACAATAATAAAACACAACAACAGTAAGACAATACAGAGCAGTAAGAGGAACATCACAAAGAAACAATGTTAAACATGGTACAATACAATCATCTTGATGTGCGTGCATGAATGCAAAAACTCCGATAAAACTCATGCTTTAAAATCCGTTTCATGTCTCGGTATGGCTTGAGGAAATCATGTATGCATGCATGCACGAATACCTTGTCATCATCTTGTAAACTTGCATCTTGTAACTTGTGAGCCAGAGGCTAGCACCCGAATGTCCCCGGGCTGCCAACCTCCTTGATATATAGTTTTCTTGTGAGCCAGAGGCTAGTACCCAAATGTCCCTGGACTACTAACCTCCTTGACAATACGTGAATTTTAGTTACTTGTTTAGTTTTCTTGTGAGCCAGAGGCTAGTACCCGAATGTCCCTGGGCTACCAACCTCCTTGACATGTAGTAATTTCAGTTTTCTTGTGAGCTAGAAGCTAGTCCCCGAATGTCCTTGGGCTACCAACCTCCTTGACATGCAATGTTTTCTTGTCGATTATTATATGCACGTGCTCTTGAAATCTCGGTTCATGCAAACATACGTGCTCGTGTACGTGATAGTGGTGACAATCATGGGAATCTGGATAACAAGAGAGATATGGCATCACAATTCAATTCATAGTATAAGCATAGGTAACTTGAGTAATCTACACGGCATTTGATCAATTCATCATTCGTAAGAGCACATGCATAGGGCCTACTTCCATTTATTCATTTTAGTCATTTATTCATAGGTTAGGTATTTTGTCCAACACAAAACCTATAATGTTCCTTAATAGTTCCTCTTCTTCTTTTTTAGTGCATGTTTTCCATCCAACCATCAAGGTAAGTTCATTATTAGTAAAATGCCCATCCTCCATGTTCCATTCCACACACCACACATATCATACATTAAACATTCGGCATCCCATCGCCTCAATCAACACCCCATACCCATCCATACCCTTTTCTTATTTTATTTATATTTATTGGAGATGTTACATTTCATAAGGAAGGAAAACATAATCGCAAGAATCACATTTCACATTGAAGATAACTAGATTATTGCTAGGGGAAGTCAGTAGGGTGTACTAACCTTGAATCAAGGCTTGATCAGGGTACACACCTTGATTTAAGCTCCAACTTGAAAGAAGGAAACCTTTGCTTGAAGGAAGCTTGGTGTGGGGAAGAAAACCCTTGCAAAAACGCAGTAGGATCGCTGCCCTAGTTTGGAGAAACGAGCTTCACGAGTACTTGAGCCTTGAACTTGAAGAAAACAAACTTTAGATGATCTAGGGTCTTCACCCCTTTGATTTCTTCTCAAAAGCACAATCCTAGGTTAGGAATCTCCTTCTCCTCTCTCTCTATGTCTCAAAATCTTCTAAGTATAGTGAATGAAGCCCTAAGGCTCGGGCAAAGCCTTATAAGAAAGGGTTTAACCCCTAAAAGACGAAATAGCCCTTATCGAAATTTTTGCAAAAACGCGAAGACCGAGCGATCGGTTGTTATGACCAATCGATCGGTTGTCTACCGAGCAATCGGTGTTCTTGACGGAGCGACCGGTCAAAAACATACTCTCTGGAAAATTTTCCCATACAAAAAAGTTAACCAGTCGATAGCCTCCGATCGATCAGTTTTGGACCGATCGATCGCTACTCAAGACCGAGCGATCGGTTGCTCTGCAAATCTTCTGTTGAGTTCACTTTTCACCCATTCTTACTACTTGAACCTTTTCCTCTTCTATTCTAACATCTCCTAAACTTGACTAGGACACTTTCGAGGCTTATAGACATTTTTAAATAATTTATTTAATTAATTATAGCATTCTTGCAAAGATTCTCAAAGACTTCAAATTCTCATTTCATGAATTTGAGATTTCAAGGTATCATGCCTTGACACATGTCCCAAGGCATATACAAAAGTTCCGCGGTTCTATAGTAATTATTTCAACAGAATAATTAAACATATAAATAGATATCATCTCATGATAAATAAACAGCAGTGATCATCTTATGATAATAAACATTAGTATACAAGATTAATCGTTATGGGTCAATAAATTAAAATGCATGATGCAAGGAAATGTGATAAGAACAAAGGTAGCTCGCCAACTCCTTCGCGATCCCTTCCTTTATCATCTTATCTAGATCACATCGCAATATCCTCCTTCGTAGCATGTCCACCAATGCATTAAATAGATTTTAAATGGCATTAGGGAAACCAGTATTCTATTCGCCTTTTTCAAGGAAACCAAATGAATCTGCCCTTTACAGTTGCCAAAACCTACTACATATTAACCTCTAGTATGAATGCATGAATGATAAACAATTTATCATATATTATGAGCCATAACTATAATCTCATATAAAAAACATGCTACATGGTGATGGAGTACTTTTTCTTATTTTTAAAATGATTTAAAATTTGATAACAATTATCAAATCGCCCGATACAAATCTATATCTTATATAGATGAAACCCCGGAAAAAATAAAACAATTATATTTTCCATAAAAAAATTTTTATAATCAAATAATGCAATTTAGGAAAAATTTGAAAGCCTCTTGAAAAATTAATTTAGAAAACTCCTTTTCCCGCTTTAGATTTTCGACTCAAGTTTTGACCCTCAAAAAGATTGATTCTAGAAAAACTTTCTTTACGAAAGTTTTAGATCTTTTCGACGGCTTCGAAACGATGTACTGACAGACTTAAATCAGAATTACAGTCATAAAGTTATGGCCAAAATATCGAAATTATATTGATTCTTCTAATCAAATACAAATCCGAAAATCCATGAATCAATTTAAATCTAAATAAGCTTTAATCTCCAAGAACGCTTAAGCAAGGGTGTCAAACACCATAGGATTTTTTAATTAATGATCAAATCATTTAAAATGAATTTCAAAATAAACTCTTTGTTTTGAATTTAATTATATCTCGTATAATACTAGTTTATAAAATTTATTTAATTATCAAATCTCATTCAATAATATAATAAATATTTATTTATTCATCTTATGAACAAATAAAATAATAAAAACTATGAGCAATATTAAATAGATCTAAATTAATTCATCTCATGAATTAAATCATCCATTTAATTACCTTATCAAAATAAACAAAATATACTCCTAACCATGTGCTCTGACACCAATTGAAGGGGGATCCGGATAAAAATTTATGCGGAAACTAGATCCCCTAGATCTTAACACCATAAAAAGTATCAAAATTATCTAAGAGTTTTAGTCATATCACCTCGGTGAATGTTTTTCAGCGGTGAAGCTTAATCCACTTGAACCGTCAGAACTTTTTGTAGAGATTTCTTTGAAAAAATATTAGAAGCTCGATCCTTGTTCTTCGCTATCCCCACGAAGCTTTAGATTCTCATTTGGAATTATAAAAGCAAGAGGAAGAAGATGGATCAATGGTGTAGACCTTCTATCACCAACAATACTAAGGTTCAAAACCCTCGATTTGCAAAACCTAACTAGGACCACCAATATAGCTCATGAAAATCGTTAGGGGTCTCTGTCGCGCCCCGAAACCCGCCCTAGGAGTTAGAGCGAATCTTGGATGACTTGTCATGACCTACATGACATGCTTGACAAACCATCCTGCAAAAACCCACAAGGCATATACAATAGAGCACAAAATGCGGAAACATATTCTAACGTGGCACAGCGGAAGACTAACAAACCTCTAAATGTATATATCTACATGATCCAAGTTAGTATACAAAAGAAATCACAAAAGAAAGTGCGGACATGCCCGCCAAAATACATGAATATACTCTCTAAAGCTCACCCACAGCTCACTCACTCCGAATCTACCACCACCTAATAGTAGCCCTCTACCGGAGGTTCCTCCACAGGTTCCTCAATGTACTCCTCCTCCACCCATGGCCTAGGAGCACAGACATCAAATGGAGCAGTAGCTTCCTCAGAACCTGCCGACATAAACGTACGGTTGAGCATGGAATACTCAACGTGTACCAAATGCTAACCAACAGTCATAGTACAACAACAATGATATATATATAAAGCAGGAAGCAGTTAATCTCATAACAGGAAGGTAAAGCAGTTTATAGTCATGCTTGTATTTCGTAAAAGCCGATAAAACCCTTGAAAACATCGTGCACTAGACTTGACTCAAGTTGCCCTTTTCGTGCTTAAAAACTTGTCTTTTCTGTCTTGTCTTGTCGTATCATGTCGTGTCATGCGTGTCATGCCATATCGAGGACTAAGCTTGCCTCGCCTGCAAAATCTCGTAACTCCTTTGCTAGGAGATACCTTCACAAAGACTTAATCCCCAACCTGGAATTCCAAGTCCCAGCGGCGCGTGTCCGCATAGCTCTTTTGACGATCTTGAGCGACTTTTCAGCCGATCCCGGATGATCTTGACTATACTAGCAGTTTGCTCGATCAACTCCGGACCCAACACCTTCCTCTCTCCTACCTCATCCCAATAGAGAGGAGACCTGTAGCTTCGCCCATATAAGGCCTCAAATGGTGCCATTTGGATGCTCGCCTGATAGCTATTGTTATAGGCGAATTCAACCAAAGGCAAGTGCCAACTGCCTTTAAAATCCAGCATACAAGCTCGAAGCATGTCTTCGATGAATTGGTTCACCCTCTCGGTTTGTCCATCCATCTATGGATGAAAAGCGGTGCTGAAATCGAGTTGAGAACCCATAGCTTCCTGAAAACTCTTCCAGAACCTGGACATGAATCTTGGATCCTGATCTGACACAATACTAACTGACACCCCATGTAGCCTAACAACTTCCTTGATATATAGTGTGGCCAACTGACTAGATTTGAAGGTAGTACGGTAGGGTAAGAAATGCGCGGACTTTGTTAAAAGATCCACCACGACCTAAATCGCATCTGAGCCCCTTGCCGTCTTTGGCAAGCCAACTATGAAGTCCATGAAGATGTTCTCCCATTTCCACTTGGGAATAGGAACAGACTGTAATAGACCTGAGGGCCGCATGTGCTCTCCTTTCACCTGCTGGCACACCAAACACCGTGCCACATATTCCGCAACATCCCTCTTCATATTCCACCACCAAAAGTGACTCTTGAGGTTCTGGTACATCTTTGTACCCCCAGGATGCACTGTGTATTTCGAATGGTGAGCCCCATCCATAATCTCCCTCCAAAGATCTGCATTGGCTGGGACACACAGCCTTCCCTTAGATGTAATAGCACCACGGCTAGCGAGAGAGAAGTCCTCACTACTCTTGGCAACTTCCTTGTCCCGGAAAGCCAACAATTCAGCATCCGTGGCTTGATATTCTTGGATCAAATCTATAATGTATGGCCAGACCGTGACATTTGCCAAAATAGGACTGCGGACAGAATCATTCACATTGATGTCCAGATTTTCCAAATCTTCCAATAGCTTTCATTCTTGCACCAACATGTGAGCCAACAAACCCGGCGCTCTTCTACTCAAGGCGTCCGCTACAACATTTTCTTTGCCCAGGTGGTATTGGATGGTGCAGTCATAGTCTTTCAAAAATTCCATCCAACGTCGTTGCCTCAGATTTAGCTCCTTTTGGGAAAAGAGGTACTTGAGGCTCTTGTGATCTGTATACACATAGAATTTCATCCCGTACAAGTAATGTCGCCAAATCGTAAGCACAAACACAACTGCAGCGAGTTCCAAGTCGTGCGTGGGGTAATTCTTTTCATGCTCTTTCAATTGCCTTGATGCATCGGCAATGACCTTCTTGTGCTGCATGAGAACGCACCCAAGTCCAACGTGCGAGGCATTACCGTAAACCTCATACCCCCCATGTCCAGATGGCACAGTAAGGATGGGGGCCATGGTAAGCCTCTTTTTCAGCTCCGTGAAACTGATCTCACACTTATCGCTCCACACGAACTTTGCATTCTTCCTTGTCAAATAAGTGAGCGGTGCTGTAAGGTTGGAGCAACCCTCTACGAATCTCCTGTGGTAGCCTGTCAACCTAAGAAAGCTGTGTATCTCTGTGACACTCTTGGGCCTCGCCCAACTCATTGCTGCCTTTATCTTCTTCGGATCCACCGATATGCCTTCCGTAGAAACGACGTGGCCTAGGAATGCCACCTCTTCCAACCAAAACTCACAGTTACTGAGTTTGGCGTATAGCTTGTGCTCTCTCAGCATTTCCAAAGCAAGATGAAGGTCTTGTATATGATCTTCCCGTGTCTGGGAATATATCAAGATGTCATCAACAACTATCACGCATCGATCAAGATATGGTCGGAACACCCAGTTCATCAAGTCCATAAAGGATGCCGGCGCATTCGTGAGACCAAAAGGCATCACCAAGAACTCGTAGTGTCCATACCGAGTTCGAAAGGCAGTTTTGGGAACATTTTTAGCCTTGATCTTCAACTGGTGGTAACCTGACCGAAGATCAATCTTAGAGAAAAATCTTGCTCCCTTTAGCTGATCGAACAAGTCATCAATCCTAGGCAATGGATACCTATTCTTTATAGTGACCTTGTTTAACTGTCGGTAATCGACGCACATCCGCATCGAGCCATCCTTCTTCTTAACAAATAACACTGGGGCACCCCACGGTGAGACACTTAGTCGAATAAAACCAAGGCCTTGCAATTCCTCCAACTGTGTCTTCAATCCTTGAGTTCAATAGGAGCCATTCTATACGGAGCCCGAAAAATGGGAGCGGTGCCTGGTGCAAGCTCGATCACAAACTCAATCTCCCTGTCTGGAGGCAATCCTGGCAACTCCTTTGGAAATACATCTAGGAATTCACTCACGACTGGAATAGTCAAAGAGTCCTTTGCCTCGGGGTTAGATAGGCTCAACGCCGCAAAATGGGTAATATCTCTACTTCTCAACCCCCGAAAATGAAATGGCTTGCCTAAAACTGGCCGGAAGAATACTATCTTTTCAAAACAAACCACATGCCCATGATGTGTTGCTAACAAATCCATTCCCAAGATGACATGGAAGTCTTGAAATCCAAGGATGATTAGATCAACCGCCAACTCGTGGCTCCCCACTTGAACCACACTGTTTCTATACACTTTATCCGCCAATACTATCTTGCCGAGAGGAGTCGAAATGGCTAACTCCGGTTCCAGCTGGCTAGGCTCGGAGGAAAAGCCTTGAGAGAAACTCGGCGATATGAATGAATGAGTAGACCCGGTGTCGATCAATACTCAAGCCTAACATTCATTGACTAGTAAGGTTCCTGAAATTTTAACTAGCTCAGTTAATCCATGCATCAACGTCATATATATAGGCAGATAGATATATATAGCACGCCACATACGTACACAAGGAATATGGCATAACATGAAGTCGTGGTTAAAAGAATAACACTAAACGCGTACCTTGTACTACATCATCAGATGCAAGTGCATCTGTAGCACCCCGGACTTTTTCATCCTTAATGAATAGCACCTTCGTAGCTAATTGGCCATTTTTGTAGTTTAATTAATAAATAAGGGAGAAATTGGAAATTCCAAAACGTCAAAAATGTTTCTTTTCGAAGTACGAACCCAACGCAAGTTGAATCGTCAAAATCGGACGAACGAGTCAAAAGATATGGCCAAAACAGTCTGGACCTACAGGCAATCGTAGCTCGGAAGGCACTAAGGACGTAGCTCTAGCTCTGATAACGTATACGTTGTGCAGCCGTCGTGCAACAGACAACGGGTACGTCGTGCAATAGACAACGGGTACGTCGTGCAACAGACAACGGGTACGTCGTGCAACAGACAACGGGTACGTCGTGCCGCAGACAACGTGTACGTTGTACAGCTCACAACGGGCACGTTGTACATAAGACAATAGACAACGAGCTCAGCACAACGTGTTCATGCACAACACAACGTGACAACAGGTTCGGCACCCTTCACAGCACAACGTGTTCGGCACTATTCACAGCACAACGTGTTTGGCACTATTCACAGCACAACGTGTTCGGCACTATTCACAGCACAACGTGTTTGGCACTATTCACAGCACAACGTGTTCGGCACTATTCACAGCACAACGTGTTTGGCACTATTCACAGCTCGACGTGTTCAGCACTCGTGTTTTTGCAGAAATTTCAGTAAGGGTATTATGGTCTTTTGGTCGGTTCACTCTTACCTTAAGAGTTTAACCCGAGCCTTTAGGGCTCATTCTCAACACTTAGAGGATTTGGGGGATTAGAAGAGAGGAGAAAGGGTTTCCTAAGCTAGGGTTTTGCTTTTGGAGAAGAATCAAAGGGGTTTTGAGACCCTAGATCACTTCAAGTCCGGTTTTTCTCCAAGATCACGGCTCAAGCACTCGTGGAGAGCGTTCTCCAAGCTAGGACAGCAACCCAAGCACGTTTTTGAAAGGGGTTTCTTCCCCAACTCAAGTCTCCTTCAAGCAAAGGTGTTCTTCTTTCAAGTTGGAGCTTCAATCAAGGTTTCTACCAAGCATCAAGCCTTGATCTAAGGTTAGTACATGTCGCGACCCAAAATACCCCCTAGGAGTTAAGGATACTTTGACTCGTGACCGCCATATCATACCTCCAGTATGATACATAAGGCACACGTGGAAACCTGTCAGAGTACCTGAATATACATAGCGGAAACGAAATACAATGCACAGCGGAAAAATAAAATACTAAACATAGCGGAAGCAAAATGAATACTCCTATAACTTGGCTCAAGTAAGAACCAACAAGTATACATGTGTGAGAAACCCAAAAGTGGAGTGGACAAACCCCACACTCACATAACAAAAGACACAAGTTCTAAGTCGGTCGATCAACAGAAATCGAAGTCACGACTCCTATCTAAAGCACCATCGTCATGATAGTGATCCATGGAAGGCTCCGGGTCACGGTACTCTTCCTCAACCCAAGGTTCTTAGCCACACAAATCGAATGGAACCCGAGCACCTGCCGATCATAACAATATCGACTGAGCAAAAAATACTCAGTGTATACAAACTAATAACAATAAAGCGGTTAGGCATGGAGCATACAAGACATGGAGAATGAAATCCGTAAATTCCTTAAAGCATGGAAACCGTGAAAACGTATGTGAGATAATATTCGAAACCAAAACTGTAACCGTGTGAGTCAATCGATAATCATAGCCTTATGAGTTCTTGTGAGTTCATGGAGTTACTTAGAGTCATTATGATCCGTAGAGACATAGAGCATAGAGCAATAACCTTAGAGCATTTCCATAGAGCATAACCTTAGAGATCTTAGAGCATTTCATTGTGATCCGTGGAGCTTGTGAGACGATCTTAGAGCATTATCATAGAGTTTCCTTGTGAGCATGGTATGATCCTTAGAGCTTGTGAAACGATCTTAGAGAAATCATAGAGTTACTTAGAATCATTCATTATTAGTCTTTTCGTGAAAAACCTTTGTTTGTACTTGGAGAAATCCATGGAAACCATCGGTTTATGCGAGACATGCGAGCATATGCACTTAATAAGAGAAATCATCGTATTTAAGCATAGAATCCCTTAGAGGTATTTTATCAAACACTTAGAGTGCATCATAATAGTAACCTTCATCCAAGTATATAATCACACCTTTTCATACATAAAATCAATACATATAGATAGGGCATAGATAAGAAGAATCATAATTAGTAACTAGTAGGATTGCAAGATTGTAGTAGAGTGTATCTACCTTAGAGAAATCAATGAGTTTGACTCCCAATGGCTGGAACAAGCAAGAACAGTGAGTTCTTGGTTGGAAAACACCAAATGGAAAGGAAGAACTTGATCTTCCACAAGCTTGAACGATCACCAAGGTCCTCTCCTCCTTCTCTTCTTTAAATCCCTCAAAAAAAATGCACAAAGGGTTTGTGAAACCCTAAGGCACGAACCCAGCCCTTTTATAGGCAAAGGGTGATGGTTAAAGTCTTAAACACCCTTAATGAAGAAAATCTGCGTATGACCGATCGATCGGTGGTATGGACCGAGCGATCGGTGGCTTACCGGTCGATCGGTGTTATGACCGAGAGATCGGTCAAAAACACACTCTCTGGAATTTTTCCCCATACAAAAAAGTTAACCGTGCGACAGCTATCGAGCGATCGGTAGTTGACCGATCGATCGCAGGTAATGACCGAGCGATCGGTCGACCCCTGTTTTGCTGAAAAACCTTGTTTACACCACTCGAATCTTCCCCAATGCACTTCCAACACTCTTTTATGCTTTCAACACATTCCCTAAGGACATATAGACCCATTGGAACATATACGCCATAATTCCAAACACATATATTAACATAAGACCCATAAGTGTACAAAACCACACTTGGGCACTATTCACAAACTATTCATTCTTAGTGAAATGAAATTTCGGGGCTCTACATCCCTCCCCCCTTACAAGAATTTCGTCCTCGAAATTAGAAAGATGCCAAAAACATAACAAGAACAAAATACACACAAAACTAACAAGGAAAACTACTCAAACACGTGAGGGTACTTTTCCTTCACTTCCGCTTCTCGTTCCCATGTAGCCTCTTCCTTGGAATGATGCTGCCACTTCACTAGGACTAAAGGGATAGTCTTGGTTCGCAACACTTGATCTCGACGATCCAGAATCTGAACTGGTTGCTTAACCAACGTAAGATCCTCTCGAATCTCAACAGGATCAAGAGCGATGACGTGAGACGGATCCGAAATGTATTTTCTAAGCATAGAGACGTGAAATACATTATGGACCGCTGCCATGTGAGGCGGTAGTGCTACCCTGTAAGCAACCTCACCAACCCTTGTGACGATCTCAAATGGTCCCACGTACCTAGGACTGAGCTTTCCCTTCTTCCCGAATCGCATGATTCCCCGACTCGGCGAAATCTTCGCAAAGACCCGATCTCCAACTCGGAACTCTAAATCTCTGCGGCGTATATCCGCACAGTTCTTCTGCCTATCCTGAGCACTTTTCAATCGCTCCCGGATAATTTTGACCCTTTCTGCGGTCCGCTCTATCAACTCAGGACCAAGAATTTTCCTCTCACCAACTTCATCCCAGTATAGCGGTGATCGACAACTCCAACCATACAGAGCTTCAAAAGGCGCTATCTGGATGCTTGTCTGATAGCTATTGTTGTAAGCAAACTCAACCAACGGCAACTGTTCCTCCCAACTACCCTGAAAATCCAGCATACAAGCTCGGAGCATATCCTCCACTACTTGATTCACCTTCTCCATTTGTCCATCGGTCTGAGGATGGAAGGCGGTACTGAATTCTAAACGAGAACCCATAGCATCCTGGAAAGTTTTCCGAAACCTGGAAGTAAACCGAGGATCTCGATCAGACACGATAGAAACTGGCACACCGTGCAGTCGAACCACCTCCTTAACATATAGGGCTACCAACTGATTTGCATTGAAAGTAGTTCGGTACGGAATAAAATGTGCAGACTTAGTCAACCTGTCCACAATCACCCAAATAGCATCGGAGCCCTTCGCCGTTCACGGCAAACTCACAAAGAAATCCATCGAGATGTTCTCCCATTTCCACTCCGGAATAGGAAGAGACTGCAAAAGACCTGCAGGCCTTTGATGTTCGGCTTTTACCTGCTGGCAAATCAAACATCTAGCGACGTACTCACTGACTTCCCTCTTCATGTTTCACCACCAGTAGTGCTTCTTGAGATTCTGGTACATCTTAGTACCTCCCGGATGTATCGTGTACTTTGATCGGTGAGCTTCATTCAAAATTTCATCCCTCAAAACTGTGTCGGCGGGGACACACAACCTGCCCTTAAATGTGATAGCACCATCATTATTTAAAGCGAACTCCTGATTGCCGTTACTCACCGACTTGTCTCGGTAAGCAAGCAACTCAACATCTGAATTCTGTAACTCCTTGATCTGGCTCAGGATCTGTGGCCTAACCACCACGTTGGACATTATCGGCCCATAGGTGACATGCCTGAGAGTAGTGTCCAAATGACACATATCATGTAATAACTTCCATTCTTGTACTCTCAATTGAGCCATAACTCCGTAAGGTTTTCTGCTAAGAGCATCGGCTACCACGTTCGCCTTACCCGGGTGGTACTGGATGGAACAGTCGTAGTCCTTCATGAACTCCATCCAATGACGCTGCCTCATATTCAACTCCTTCTGGAGGAAAAGATACTTCAAGCTCTTGTCGTCTGTGAACACCACGAACTCTTCTCTGTAGAGGTAGTGACGCCAAAGTTTCAGTGCAAAAATGACCGCAGCAAGCTCTAAGTCATGTGTGGGGTAATTCTGCTCATGCTCCTTCAGCTGACGGGAAGCATAGGCGACCACCTTTTTATGCTGCATCAAAACACATCCAAGTCCCACTAGTGAAGCATCACTATAGACTTCGAAACCACCGCTCCCAGATGGAACTGTGAGAACAGGAGCCGAAGTAAGCTTCTTTTTCAACTCCAAGAAACTAGCCTCGCACTTATCACTCCAAGTGAACCTCGTGTTCTTCCGTGTGAGATAGGTAAGCGGAGCTGCTAAACTTGAAAATCCTTCCACAAACCTTCTGTAATATCCTGCCAACCCGAGGAAACTACGAATCTCGGTGACACTCTTCGGCCTTTCCCAATTCATCACCGCTTCAATCTTTGCAGGATCAACTGAAATACCTTCAGCCGATACCACGTGTCCAAGAAAAGACACCTTGTTCAGCCAGAACTCACACTTGCTCAACTTAGCATACAGACTATGCTCTCGAAGTGTCTGCAATACCAGACGGAGATCTCTCGTGTGATCCTCCTGTGACTGTCAATACACAAGGATATCATCTACGAACACGATCACACATTGATCGAGAGACGATCTGAACACCCGATTCATCAAATCCATGAATGCTGCCGGTGCGTTAGTCAGTCCAAAGGACATGACCAAAAACTCGTAATGACCGTATCGAGTTCGGAATGCTTTCTTCGAAATGTCCTCTTTCTTGATCTTCAACTGATGATACCCAGATCGAAGGTCAATCTTGGAGAAAAACTGCGCACCCTTCAATTGGTCAAACAAGTCGTCTATCCGAGGCAATGGATAACGATTCTTGATCGTGACCTTGTTCAATTGCCTGTAATCAATGCACATGCGCATTGATCCATCTTTCTTCTTCACGAAGAGAACCGGAGCTCCCCAAGGTGAAACACTTGGCCGGATAAAACCAAGGTCTTGCAATTCTTCTAACTGCTCTTTTAACTCCTTAAGCTCAATAGGGGCCATCCTATACGGAGCTCTTGAAATCGGAACTGTGGCTGGAGCTAGCTCAATCGCAAACTCGATTGCACGATCGGGAGGCAATCCCGGCAAGGTTTCCGGAAAAACATCCATATACTCACATACCACCGGAATGAGTGTGGAGTCTCGCACTTCTACACCCTCGAGACTAAGAGCTGCAAAGCGGGCAATGTCTCTTCTCTGAAGTCCCCTGAAATGAAACGGCTTTAACCCCACGGGTTTAAAATGCACCACCTTCTCGAAACACGCCACGTGTCCATGGTGAGTTGAGAGCCAATCCATACCTAGGATGACATCGAAATCCCAATCCTGAAATCCCAGAAGGATCAAGTCAACTGGCAACTCGTGCTGCATGACTTGTACAACACTATCCGGATACACTTTATCTGTCTCAATAGATTTTCCCAATGGAGTCAAAATGGACAACTCCCTAGGTAGCTTGCTTGGCTCGGACGTAAAGCCTTTCGCAAAGCTTGGTGAAACGAACGAGTGAGTGGATCCTGTGTTTATCAACACTCTTGCCAAACATTCATTTACAAGCAACGAACCTGAGAATTTGAATCATCCCAGTTATAACACAACTATACATATAGATACAAACATCGCAAAACACCACATAGGATATATATAGATACGAACATATCATGGCAATATTAGAACTTCGACAAAGACTAGTTCGCGCGTACCTTGCACAACATCATCAGATGCCTGTGCGTCTCTATCAGTCATGGCAAAGACTCTGCCCTGGTTCGCCTGACGAGGCTGCTGGGTAGGCTGCAAGGATCTAGAGGCCTGAGATGAAGACCCCTGAAGTGAATTCTGCCTGCCTGGAGGCCGAACTCCCTGTGATCCAGACTGTGACTGCTTGCGCGGGCAATCTCGAATCATATGGCCCATCTCGCCACAGTGGAAGCATCCACCTGACATTCTTCGGCAATCTCCAGTCTTATGCCGACGACCACATACGGCGCACTCCTCAAATGTCTACGATGCGGAGGAAGCCGGAGGCATAACCCTCGTAGCTTGCGATGCCGTAGGACGCGGTGCCTGAGGCGCAAAAGAAGGTCTCTGAGCCGACATCGGCTGGGAGAACTGGTACGGTGCTGTCCTAGTCCTCTTCTCTGAAGAACTACTCGACTGACCCCGAGACATGCTCTTCCCGAAGCCACTGTCTCTTCTTCTCACAAAGTCTTCCGCATTCTTTTCGGCGATCTTCGCCTTCCCTACTATCTCTCTCCAAGACTCTACCTGGAGAATGGACACCCGATCTCGGATGAAAGCCTTCAAGCCCATCTCAAACTTCCTGACCTGTAGGTCTTCAGTAGCCACCAAGTGCGGAGCAAACCTAGACAACTCGGTGAACTTAGCCTCATACTCGGCTACGCTCATCGACCCTTGGTCCAAAAGCATAAACTCTCTCGCCTTTTGTTCCCGAATAAACCTGGGAAAGTACTGTTCCCTGAAAGTCTCTAAGAACTCCGCCCAAGTCCAGGGCACACCTGCCTTAGCAACATCTCTCTGCCTTTGGGCATCTCTCCACCAGTGTTCGGCTTCACCTTCCATCACGAAGGAAGCCCATTCTACCCTTTGCTCATCGGTACAACGGAGAGCCCGGAAGGTCTTCTCCAGCTGCATAATCCAAGACTCAGCCACCATGGGGTCCAGAGTGCCATAGAATGTAGGAGGCCGCAGTCTCCTAAAAGCTTCGAGCCCCGCGGTGTGATGCACCGGTGTAGGCACAGGCGTGGGTGGTGGGGTAGGCATAGGCCTCGCTGCCAACAATGCCAAAGTCTCGGCTATGGAGTCCATAGCATTTGTGAAATACAATGGTTCCTCTTCTCTCGGAACTTCACTCTCGGCCCTCCGAGTATGGTAACCTCGACCCCGATTGCCACGTCTCATGATATCGAATCCTGAGATCAATTTGGCAAAACATGAGTCTAACTTGGATACCAAACCTCACATATCATATAGCAATTCAATAATCATGAAATGCTATACCGCACATAGTATACATCGAGGTATATATATATCATCATATAATTATACTTTAGAGCTTATACTAGAACCACGCATATCATATCGATCTCGGATCCTATACTGACCTAAGGATTCACTTGATACCGGTTATGTCGTGGTAACAAGCCTAAGACAACTGAGTCCTCCTGAGTTCTAAGTTCAACTCATAGGAATTACTTCCACTTAGGCCAAGCCTGAGTGACCTAACTAAGTCTGTCGTTAGACATGACTAGCATAACTAGCTCTGATACCAAGTCTGTCGCGACCCAAAATACCCCCTAGGAGTTAAGGATACTTTGACTCGTGACCGCCATATCATACCTCCAGTATGATACATAAGGCACACGTGGAAACCTGTCAGAGTACCTGAATATACATAGCGGAAACGAAATACAATGCACAGCGGAAAAATAAAATACTAAACATAGCGGAAGCAAAATGAATACTCCTATAACTTGGCTCAAGTAAGAACCAACAAGTATACATGTGTGAGAAACCCAAAAGTGGAGTGGGCAAACCCCACACTCACATAACAAAAGACACAAGTTCTAAGTCGGTCGATCAACAGAAATCGAAGTCACGACTCCTATCTAAAGCACCATCGTCATGATAGTGATCCATGGAAGGCTCCGGGTCGCGGTACTCTTCCTCGACCCAAGGTTCTTCGCCACATAAATCGAATGGAACCCGAGCACCTGCCGATCATAACAATATCGATAGAGCAAAAAATACTCAGTGTATACAAACTAATAACAATAAAGCGGTTAGGCATGGAGCATACAAGACATGGAGAATGAAATCCGTAAATTCCTTAAAGCATGGAAACCGTGAAAACGTATGTGAGATAATATTCGAAACCAAAACTGTAACCGTGTGAGTCAATCGATAATCATAGCCTTATGAGTTCTTGTGAGTTCATGGAGTTACTTAGAGTCATTATGATCCGTAGAGACATAGAGCATAGAGCAATAACCTTAGAGCATTTCCATAGAGCATAACCTTAGAGATCTTAGAGCATTTCATTGTGATCCGTGGAGCTTGTGAGACGATCTTAGAGCATTATCATAGAGTTTCCTTGTGAGCATGGTATGATCCTTAGAGCTTGTGAAACGATCTTAGAGAAATCATAGAGTTACTTAGAATCATTCATTATTAGTCTTTTCGTGAAAAACCTTTGTTTGTACTTGGAGAAATCCATGGAAACCATCGGTTTATGCGAGACATGCGAGCATATGCACTTAATAAGAGAAATCATCGTATTTAAGCATAGAATCCCTTAGAGGTATTTTATCAAACACTTAGAGTGCATCATAATAGTAACCTTCATCCAAGTATATAATCACACCTTTTCATACATAAAATCAATACATATAGATAGGGCATAGATAAGAAGAATCATAATTAGTAACTAGTAGGATTGCAAGATTGTAGTAGAGTGTATCTACCTTAGAGAAATCAATGAGTTTGACTCCCAATGGCTGGAACAAGCAAGAACAGTGAGTTCTTGGTTGGAAAACACCAAATGGAAAGGAAGAACTTGATCTTCCACAAGCTTGAACGATCACCAAGGTCCTCTCCTCCTTCTCTTCTTTAAATCCCTCAAAAAAAATGCACAAAGGGTTTGTGAAACCCTAAGGCACGAACCCAGCCCTTTTATAGGCAAAGGGTGATGGTTAAAGTCTTAAACACCCTTAATGAAGAAAATCTGCGTATGACCGATCGATCGGTGGTATGGACCGAGCGATCGGTGGCTTACCGGTCGATCGGTGTTATGACCGAGAGATCGGTCAAAAACACACTCTCTGGAATTTTTCCCCATACAAAAAAGTTAGCCGTGCGACAGCTATCGAGCGATCGGTAGTTGACCGATCGATCGCAGGTAATGACCGAGCGATCGGTCGACCCCTGTTTTGCTGAAAAACCTTGTTTACACCACTCGAATCTTCCCCAATGCACTTCCAACACTCTTTTATGCTTTCAACACATTCCCTAAGGACATATAGACCCATTGGAACATATACGCCATAATTCCAAACACATATATTAACATAAGACCCATAAGTGTACAAAACCACATTTGGGCACTATTCACAAACTATTCATTCTTAGTGAAATGAAATTTCAGGGCTCTACAGTACACCCTACTAACTTACCCTAGCAAAGATCTAGGTTTTCTATATAAAAATGTGATTCCTTATGTAACGACCTGGAATTTTAATAGAATAAAATTATACGTTTATGGATCCTTATCTGAGGTTGATTAGTTAAGTATTTGTTAAATTTGTGGAAAATCAGGTTTAAAGGCGAGGAGCTTCACCTTGGGCGTTGATCTTTTTCCGGAACGTGTTGGCAGTGTCCATTTTGCCCCTAGACGTCTCGAAAAGCGCGAAAGAAGTAAAATCCTTCTCCATCTCTTCTCTTTTCCCCTATTTAAGCTACTTTATTTATGTGGAATGGTTTGGTGAAATTATGTGTGGATGGAAAAAGGTCGGAAACCTTATAGATGATGTATGGATGAGATGGATGGAAGTGAAAATGGAGCAGAGGGATGGAGCCCTCGGGTTCGGGCTGTGCCTAGCTCGGAATTTAGGCTCAGTGTGATTTGCGATAGATCGCAGGGGAAGTGTGATCGACTACAGGAAGTTATGAGAGCCCGATTGGGCTTCTATATGTGTGATATGATGTGATTTTGACATTGTAAGGCAATGGTAGGGTCCATTGGCCTGCTTAAGTTCCTTATCGGAACTACTCTTATATGATGTGATGTTTGTTTTAAGGCAATGGTAGGTCCATTAGCCTGGTTAAGTTCCCTATCAGAACGAATCTGATATGATGTGATGTTTTAAAGGCAATGGTAGGTCCATTGGCCTGGTTAAGTTCCCTATCGGAACGAATCTGATATGATGTGATGTTTTAAAGGCATTAGTAGGGTCCATTGGCCTGGTAAAAGTCCCACCTTGGGACAACCTTTGTGTATGATGTGCTGTTGTTGGGACATGGTAAGGTGATGGAATGATCCATCGGCCGGGTAATGTTCCACACCGGAACGGTATACCATCGGCCTTGGTCCACGGGAGTGAGGCCCAACTGGTTCAATTATTCAAGCAAGGCTTGAATAATTGGGGATTTCCTATGGTCAGAGAACCTAATCTACGTGAACTGCTGTCTGTGGTCCCTCTTTGGCTAGGTTCGGAGAGGCGGTATCTATTATGAGCCCGGGTTCCTCCGTGACTGATAGTCGGGAGAGTTAGGATGGCATTGGGCCATGGGCTCAATGTTGGATTGGGGTCTATGGACCCAGGGATGTATTGAGTTTACGAACTCAATGATGTTACCTTGAGGGGGCATTGACCTGTGTCGGCAGGTATGCACCCAACAGAGGCTGTGATGATATATGATGGTAGCTGTCAGAGGTGTTGTGCCTGACAGGATTTGAGGTCAGATGTGTTTTGCCTGACAGGATTTGATGTCAGATGTGTTTTGTCTGACAGGATTTGATGTCAGATGTGTTTTGCCTGACAGGATTTGATGTCAGAGGTGTTGTGCCTAACAGGATTTGATGTCAGATGTGTTTCCTGGTTATTAGATGGGTGTTCCTGGCATGTTAGATGTGTTATTCCTGGCAGGTCAGATGTGTTCCTGGTAATCAGATGTGTTTCCTGACAAGGGTATCATGTCAGAGGTGTTATGCCTGACAGAGTGATATGTCAGATGTGTACCTGATAGACAGGTGTTTCCTGATGATCAGGTGTTTCCTGTTAGTCAGAGGTGCGTCCCTGGCTTGTCAGATGAGTTTCATTTTCCTGACAGGTTGGATGGGTTTCCTGGCTATCAGATGTGTATCCTGGCGATCAGATGTGTATCCTGGCGATCAGATGTGTTTCCTGACAAATGTGGTTGTGTGTGTGTCGGTGTTCCCATAGAGGGAAAATATAAAGTAAGTGTCAGAGGTGTGGTTCCTGACAGAGTGTGATATGTCAGAGGTGTTGTTCCTGACAGAGTGTGATGTGTCAGAAGTATTGTTCCTGGCAGTTATCGGGTGAAGACCCGGGTTATGTGTAGAATATGATGATTTAAGGATTAATTGGGTTGACATACCCAATGATTGGTTATAATCGGGAGAAGTCCCGATTGGTTGATAATTGAGTCTGTGGACTCATGGATAGAGGTTGTACACGGGCGAAGGCCCAGTCGATCGAGTCTGTGGACTCAAGGATAAAGCGTGAGCGGTTATCTGAAACGATAACCTGGTGTCGTGGACAATGACTTGATGAATTTGACAACTTGGAGGTTGGGAACCTCGAATAGGGTGAGATAGCTCTGAGTGACCTCGAGTCACGAATTACGATATTATTATAAATATGAGAATTGTACTGTACTAATATATCATTATTGATGAATGTTAATATGTGGAAAATAGTTTAGATGAGCTGTGGATTTTGCTGGGCTTTATAGCTCACTCCTTCATCTTATGTCTTCAGATTCTGGAGCGATTGTAGTTTGGCAAGAAGCTACGCTTGATAGAGTCTGGAGAGTTTTCCGGCGCAGTTGCGGTGCCAAAGTAAGGACTACTATAGCCAGTGAGGTAACGCATTTGCTTATGATGGGTTATTGTGATGACCAGTTGTTATTGCTTATGTAAGCTCATAAGAAAAGTTCAAAATTCCCGCATTTTCGCGGGTAAAGTCTTCCGCATGCGTGGTTATGACGAACAGGCACGCGTCTCGGAACTTGAATCCTTAGGCGTGGGTTTGGGGTGTCACAGTTGGTATCAGAGCTAAAAGCAATAACCATCATAACAAATCGTATTGCTTGTAGGGTCTAATTGTGTATTAGACTTAATTAGGACCATCGTACACTGCCGGTTTCGAATCAAATGAAGATTTGAAACCTTGTGTATACTGTTAGGAGTGGAAGCTGGAGATATAGATCATCTCCAGGAGAGTGTAAGAGGCAGTCTTACTATGCCGAAAGGGAATTAAACATTATTAGCCTAAGTAGGATAGATGAGTGAAATATTTTTGATATCTTTGGATGTCATTTTTATTTTGATGCCCCTATTACGACATAGTAAAACATTGTTATTTTCGTAATAGGAATACGATGCCGCCGAGACGAGCACCTGGAAATACTCTGGCAGGAGCATTCGAGGCCATCACTGCTCTAACCGAATTGATCCAACAGCAACAGAGTGGTAACCGTGTCTCTATTAACTCAGAACAAGAGCAAGGGAACGGTAGTAGACTTGAGAAGTTCAGAAAACTTAGACCAAACTCATTCTCTGGTACCACCGATCCATTAGTGGCCGAAAACTGGATTCGAGAGCTCGAAAAGATATTTCGAGCGATGACGTGCCCAGAAGAGGTTAAGCCAGAGTTAGCAATATTCATGTTGGCAGGAGAGGCTGAGCATTGGTGGACGACCGTTGAAAGGACAATTTCAGATGATCAAAAGCCTATCTCCTGGGGAAAATTTGTAGAATTGTTTTATCAGAAGTATTTTTCGATCTCCATGAGGAAGACAAAGGAGATGGAATTCCTTCAGCTGACTCAAGGCAATATGTCAGTCAGCGAATATGAACAAAAGTTCAACCAGCTCTCCCGATTCGCAAAAACGGCTTGTTGAGGATGAACAATGGAGAGTCGACAAGTTCGAGGATGGATTGAAGCCAGCAATCAAAGGAAAATTGGCAGTTCAAAGGTTTACTTTGATCTCAGAAATTCTAGATAGAGCCTTGAGAATTGAAAAAGTACATAAAGAACTACAAGAATCTTTGGCCATCAGAGAAAAGAGGCCAGCTGAAAGACTAATGGAAAAAGAGAGTTCAGAGGATAGCAACAAGAAAAGAAGATTTGAAAATTTTCGTAGAGAAAATGCTTCAGAAGGAACAAAAACAACAAATTTTGGGCATGGTGATCGAGACCAGCGTACTGAAGCTTATAAAGTAAGGGTTTGCTATCAGTGCGGCAAACCGGGCCACATAAAAAGGGATTGCCCTATTTTGAAGCAAAAGTCAGGCGAGGATAAAAAGGGCCATGTCTTCGCAATGTCACAAGAAGAAGTACAGCACAATGAGGACATCATTAGAGATAGACTTTAGACACTTTTGTTTTGCCATAGTAGGCATTGTCATGATGTATGTTTTGTATGGTTTGCAGTTTATCCTTGTTAATATGTATGTAAAAACTCAAAAAGTTTTTTTTTTTTAAAAATAGAATTGATATATTTTGTAATGTGTTCAAGTGCATATGAGAATGGAATGCTACTTGACTAAATAGAACTCTCATAACCTTATGGTGAAATTGGCGGTAGGGTATAAGGTACCCTCTACTATTGGAACATACAGGTTCATCAAATTTCGAGGATGAAATTTTTGTAAGGAGGGGAGATTGTAACGACCCGGAATTTTAATAGAATAAAATTATACGTTTATGGATCCTTATCTGAGGTTGATTAGTTAAGTATTTGTTAAATTTGTGGAAAATCAGGTTTAAAGGCGAGGAGCTTCACCTTGGGCGTTGATCTTTTTTCCGAACGTGTTGGCAGTGTCCATTTTGCCCCTAGACGTCTCGAAAAGCGCGAAAGAAGTAAAATCCTTCTCCATCTCTTCTCTTTTCCCCTATTTAAGCTACTTTATTTATGTGGAATGGTTTGGTGAAATTATGTGTGGATGGAAAAAGGTCGGAAACCTTATAGATGATGTATGGATGAGATGGATGGAAGTGAAAATGGAGCAGAGGGATGGAGCCCTCGGTTTCGGGCTGTGCCTAGCTCGGAATTTAGGCTCAGTGTGATTTGCGATAGATCGCAGGGGAAGTGTGATCGACTGCAGGAAGTTATGAGAGCCCGATTGGGCTTCTATATGTGTGATATGATGTGATTTTGACATTGTAAGGCAATGGTAGGATCCATAGGCCCGCTTAAGTTCCTTATCGGAACTACTCTTATATGATGTGATTTTTGTTTTAAGGCAATGGTAGGTCCATTGGCCTGGTTAAGTTCCCTATCAGAACGAATCTGATATGATGTGATGTTTTAAAGGCAATGGTAGGTCCATTGGCCTGGTTAAGTTCCCTATCGGAACAAATCTGATATGATGTGATGTTTTAAAGGCATTGGTAGGGTCCATTGGCCTGGTAAAAGTCCCACCTTGGGACAACCTTTGTGTATGATGTGCTGTTGTTGGGACATGGTAAGGTGATGGAATGGTCCATCGGCCGGGTAATGTTCCACACCGGAACGGTATACCATCGGCCTTGGTCCACGGGCGTGAGGCCCAACTGGTTCAATTATTCAAGCAAGGCTTGAATAATTGGGGATTTCCTATGGTTAGAGAACCTAATCTACGTGAACTGCTGTCTGTGGTCCCTCTTTGGCTAGGTTCGGAGAGGCGGTATCTATTATGAGCCCAGGTTCCTCCGTGACTGATAGTCGGGAGAGTTAGGACGGCATTGGGCCATGGGCTCAATGTTGGATTGGGGTCTATGGACCCAGGGATGTATTGAGTTTACGAACTCAATGATGTTACCTTGAGGGGGCATTGACCTGTGTCGGCAGGTATGCACCCAACAGAGGCTGTGATGATATATGATGGTAGCTGTCAGAGGTGTTGTGCCTGACAAGATTTGAGGTCAGATGTGTTTTGCCTGACAGGATTTGATGTCAGATGTGTTTTGTCTGACAGGATTTGATGTTCAGATGTGTTTTGCCTGACAGGATTTGATGTCAGAGGTGTTGTGCCTGACAGGATTTGATGTCAGATGTGTTTCCTGGTTATTAGATGGGTGTTCCTGGCATGTCAGATGTGTTATTCCTGGCAGGTCAGATGTGTTCCTGGTAATCAGATGTGTTTCCTGACAAGGGTATCATGTCAGAGGTGTTATGCCTGACAGAGTGATATGTCAGATGTGTACCTGATAGACAGGTGTTTCCTGTTAGTCAGAGGTGCGTCCCTGGCTTGTCAGATGAGTTTCATTTTCCTGACAGGTTGGATGGGTTTCCTGGCTATCAGATGTGTATCCTGGCGATCAGATGTGTATCCTGGCGATCAGATGTGTTTCCTGACAAATGTGGTTGTGTGTGTGTCGGTGTTCCCATAGAGGGAAAATATAAAGTAAGTGTCAGAGGTGTGGTTCCTGACAGAGTGTGATATGTCAGAGGTGTTGTTCCTGACAGAGTGTGATGTGTCAGAAGTATTGTTCCTGGCAGTTATCGGGTGAAGACCCGGGTTATGTGTAGAATATGATGATTTAAGGATTAATTGGGTTGACATACCCAATGATTGGTTATAATCGGGAGAAGTCCCGATTGGTTGATAATTGAGTCTGTGGACTCATGGATAGAGGTTGTACACGGGCGAAGGCCCAGTCGATCGAGTCTGTGGACTCAAGGATAAAGCGTGAGCGGTTATCTGAAACGATAACCTGGTGTCGTGGACAATGACTTGATGAATTTGACAACTTGGAGGTTGGGAACCTCGAATAGGGTGAGATAGCTCTGAGTGACCTCGAGTCACGAATTACGATATTATTATAAATATGAGAATTGTACTGTACTAATATATCATTATTGATGAATGTTAATATGTGGAAAATAGTTTAGATGAGCTGTGGATTTTGCTGGGCTTTATAGCTCACTCCTTCATCTTATGTCTTCAGATTCTGGAGCGATTGTAGTTTGGCAAGAAGCTATGCTTGATAGAGTCTGGAGAGTTTTCCGGCGCAGTTGCGGTGCCAAAGTAAGGACTACTATAGCCAGTGAGGTAACGCATTTGCTTATGATGGGTTATTGTGATGACCAGTTGTTATTGCTTATGTAAGCTCATAAGAAAAGTTCAAAATTCCCGCATTTTCGCGGGTAAAGTCTTCCACATGCGTGGTTATGACGAACAGGCACGCGTCTCGGAACTTGAATCCTTAGGCGTGGGTTTGGGGCGTCACACCTTATATTATGTTTTCCTCCTTATGAAATGTGTTACCCCCATTAAATATAAACAAGATAATGGATAATGTGTGGATGTGTGGATGGAATGTTGGATGTGGTGATTGGATGCCGAGATGTAGGTTGTGTGATGGAAATGGTGGATGGGTATTTTACCAATAATGAACTTACCTTGATGCTTGGATGGAAAATATGCGCTAAAAAGAACAAGATGAATTATTAAGAAACATTGCATGTGTTGTGTTTGACAAAATGCCTAAACTATGAATAAACGACTTAAATGAAGAAAATGGAAATAGGTTTTATGCATGTGTTCTTATAGACGATGAATTGATCCAATGTCATGTGAATTACTTAAGTTACCTATGCTGATATTATGAATTGAATTGTAATGTCATATCTCTTTTGTTAAGCGCATTCCCACGATTGTTATTATTGGCACGCACGTGAGCACACATGATAGCATGAACCGAGATTTCAAGAGCATGTGCATATAATAAACAACAAGAAAATATTGCATGTCAAGGAGGTTGGTAGCCCAGGGACATTCGGGTACTAGCCTCTGGCTCACAAGATAACCCCTAAATCACCTATTGTCAAGGAGGTTGGTAGCCCAGGGAGATTCGGGTGCTAACCTCTGGCTCACAAGAAAACTAAACAAGTAATAAAAATCACCTATTGTCAAGGAGGTTGGTAGCCCAAGGACATTCGGGTACTAGCCTCTGGCTCACAAGAAAACCAAACATTGCATATCAAGGAGGTTGGTAGCCCAGGGACATTCGGGTACTAACCTCTGGCTCACAAGTGCATTGCATATCAAGGAGGTTGGCAGCCTAGGGAGATTCGGGTGCTAGCCTCTGGCTCGCAAGTTACGAGATGGAGGTTTACAAGATGATGATCATGCATTCATGCATGCACGCATACATGATTTCTACGAGGCATACCGTGACATGACATGGGTTTTCAAGCATGAGTTTTATCGGCATTTTCGCATTCATGTACGCACGTCAGGATGCTTGTATTGTATCATGCCTTATACTATTCCTTTTGTGATGTTTCTATTACTGCTTGTATGATATTTGATATTGTGTGTTTTTATTATTGTTATGGTCTGCTAGTAGCTTGTACTCGCTAAGTATTCTACGCTCAGCCGTACTTTCATGTCAGCAGGTACTGAGGGAGCCCTCGACCCGGAGCCTTGGGTCGAGGAAGAGTATATAGAGGAGAGAGAGCCGGCTATTCCATTACAGTCTCAGGCGGACCGAGACCTCGATGTGTGGCCATACCTCGACTACTGTTGAGGGGAGAGTATGAGAGGGTCTTGGGTATTTTGATATTTTGATAGGTGGGCCTGTCCACCTTACACTTAGACATGTCTTGTATTTATGTTAACTTGGAATACTATTTTGGATCATTAGAAGAAATGAAAATTGTTTACACTTCCGCATATATGTTAGCTTCCGCGCTCTGATTATCGTTGTTAGTACTGTATTTTATCTTGTGCATTACAGGATGGTTTGATAGGTACGTAGTGTGACACCTAAAATATCCCTAAACTCCTAGGTGGTATTTCGGGGCGTTACAGAGTGGTATCAAAGCTCTAGGCATTAGAGTCCCTAGGGTCACTTAGATGATTGAACAAGGTATTAGAATCACCTTAGAGAGTTGTATTCCAAGTATAGACTAACCAGTTAGTCTTAGTCAAAATGGGTTGAACTTCAACCGAACATAGAGTCCTACGCTAGGAACACGGATTGTATGTTATGCTATTGTGTTATATACCATGTGTACATTATTTGTGTTGTACTTATTAAATATGCTTGATGAATATGTATTGAGTGAATTGCGAAATTTGTACTAAGTGCGTATCCAAGTTAGACTCATGTTGTATTGTCGTTCTCAGGAGAAATCATGAGACGCAATACCCGGGGTCGCGGGTACAACACGAGGGGTAATGGAGGTGATGCTCCATCGGGTGATGATCAACCCGACTTTGCCCGAGCATTCGCATCCATAGCCGAGACTTTGGCTATGTTAGCGGCAAGGCAACCGGCCACTCCGCCTAATGCGGACTTATACCAGCTCCTCCTAACCGAGCCCAAGCCGGGATAGAAGCTTTTCGGAGGATGAGGCCTCCAACTTTTTGTGGAAGCATTGATCCACTTGTCGCCGAGGGTTGGATTCGGCAACTCGAGAAGATATTCTCGGTATTGGCACCTACGGAAGTGGAAAGGGTCACTTGGGCTGCCTTTATGCTTGAAGGCGAGGCCGACCATTGGTGGAAATCCGCACTTCGGACCCGAGAGTTAACCCGCCAAGGTCAAGACTGGACTTGGGAGGAATTCTTGGAGGTTTTCAACAAGAAGTACTTTCCGGTCGGAATGAAAGAAAAGATGGAAGTCGAATTCATTACCTTGGAGCAAGGTAATATGTCAGTAGCGGCTTATGAAGCCAAATTTTTGGAGCTATCTCGATTTGCTCCACACATGATAGCGACCGAGGCTATGAAAGCCCAGAAATTTGAGAGAGGATTGAAGGCTTACCTCAAGGACCGAGTCTCGATGTTTAGACATGAGACATACTCAGAAGTGGTGGACAAGGCACTTTTGGCCGAGTCGAACTCCGAGGAGTTCTTTAAAAGAAGAGGAATGGAGAAAGGACAGTCGAGTAGTTCAGGGGAGAAAAGAGCAAGGACTAGCTTGTATCAGTCCATAGGGCCGGCTTAGTCACAGAGGATGTATTCGGCACCACAGGCTCCCCGCTCTTTTGCTCCACCGGCCTTTCGCCCGGCTACCTCATATGCTCCTTCCCCCTATTCGCATGATGTCTGCACTCTTTGTGGAAGGAAGCATCCAGCAGGAGAATGTCGAAGGATTACAGAAAGTTGCTTCCATTGTGGTGACCAGGGCCACATGGTTAGAGATTGTCCCCGACGTCATTTTCCAGCTCAGTCTTCAGGAAGCAGGCCCCCGATTAGGCAGACATCTCAGCCTAGCTCTTCTCAGGCTTCGAGGGCCTCACAGTCTACCCGGCCTCCTCGGCCAGCCACACAGGGCCGAGTCTTTGCCTTATCCGAGAGAGACGCACGTGCATCCGACGATGTCGTGCAAGGTACGCAAAAATTCTAGAGTCTAAGTTGTGTAAAATTTCTATGGTTTATGATGTGATTATTTATACTAAGGGTTACCTATGTATGATGCTTGTGATTGTTTGAAATCTACTAATAGTAGCTACTTAATCGCACAGGCGCTTTATTAGTGAACGAGTGTCTCGCCCGAGTGTTAATCGACACAGGATCCACTCACTCCTTTGTGTCACCTAGTTTCGCAAATGGATTTTTGACTGAGTCTACTCCGTTAGAGCGGGAGTTGACCATTGCAACTCCACTCGGCAAGTCAGTTGATACGGACAAGATATTCAGGGATAATGTGGTTCAAGTGGGGGAGAATGAACTGTTAGCCGATCTCATCGTCTTAGCTTTTCAAGACTTGGACTTTGATGTCATCTTAGGGATGGATTGGTTGTCAACCATCACGGGAATGTTGCGTGTTTTGAAAAGATGGTGAATTTCAAGCCAGAAGGAGTTAAGCCTTTTCATTTCCGAGGATTGAGAGAAAGGGATATTGCTCGCCTTGCAGCTTTGAGCTTAGCGAACCCCGAAGTACAAAACTCCTCGACTATTCCAGTTGTGAGTGAGTTCTTAGATGTGTTTCCAGAGGAACTTCCCGGGTTGCCTCCGAATCGGGAGATTGAGTTCGCTATAGAGCTTACTCCAGGCACCGCTCCGATTTCAAGAGCCCCATATAGAATGGCCCCGATAGAGCTTGAAGAATTGAAGAAGCAAATTGAGGAGTTACAACAACTTGGTTTCATCCAACCAAGTGTGTCACCGTGGGGAGCACCGGTCTTTTTTGTAAAGAAGAAAGAGGGGTCGATGAGAATGTGTATAGACTACCGTCAGTTGAACAAGGTAACTATCAAGAATCGTTATCCCTTGCCAAGGATCGATGACTTGTTCGACCAACTGAAGGGAGTGAGATTCTTCTCCAAAATTGATCTTAGATCGGGGTATCATCAATTAAGGATCAAGGCGGAAGATGTTCCGAAGACGGCTTTCAGGACTCGGTATGGGCATTACGAGTTCCTTATCATGCCTTTTGGGCTGACGAATGCACCGGCGGCATTCATGGATTTGATGAACCGGGTGTTCCGATCTTACTTGGATCGATGCATGATTGTATTCATTGATGACATTTTGGTGTATTCCCAGACATGGGGAGATCACGCACGAGACCTCCGCCTTGCCCTGGAGATGTTGAGAGAGCATAGGCTATATGCCAAATTGAGTAAGTGCGAGTTCTGGTTAGAGGAGGTCGTATTTCTTGGACACGTGGTGTCGGCCGAGGGCATTTCTGTAGACCCAGCCAAGGTTGAGGCAGTTATGAGTTGGGAGAGGCCCAAGAGCGTCACGGAATATGTATTTTCCTCGGATTGGCAGGCTACTACCGGAGATTTGTGGAGGGATTCTCCAGTTTGGCTGCACCTCTCACCTACTTGACAAGGAAAAATGCAAGGTTCAGTTGGAGTGACCGATGTGAAGTAAGTTTCCAAGAGTTGAAGAAACGCCTCACCACAGCCCCTGTCCTTACTGTGCCATCTGGACCTTTTGGGTATGAGGTGTATAGTGATGCCTCGCATGTTGGACTCGGGTGTGTCCTAATGCAACACAAGAAAGTCATTGCCTATGCATCAAGGCAGTTGAAAGAGCATGAAAAGAACTACCCCACTCACGACTTGGAGCTTGCGGCGGTCGTGTTTGCACTCAAAATTTGGCGACATATTATTTGTACGGGGTGGAGTTCTATGTGTACACGGACCACAAGAGCCTCAAGTACCTCTTTTCCCAAAAGAGCTCAATTTGCGACAACGGCGTTGGATTGAGTTCTTAAGGACTACGAGTGCACTATCCAATATCACCCGGGAAAAGAAAATGTGGTGGCAGACGCTCTGAGTAGGAAACCATCTGGGTTGTTGGCTCACATGTTGGTGCGGGAATGGAGACTGTTAGACGATTTGGAAAATCTAGACATCAGTGTGAATGATTCTGTCCGCAGTCCGGTTTTGGCAAATATTACAGTTCGGCCGTACCTTATAGACTTGATCCAGGAGTATCAAGCCACAGACACTGACTTGTTGGCTTTCCGGGATAAGGAAGTGGCCAAGGGTAGTACGGACTTCTCTCTCACTAGCCGAGGTGCTATTACATTCAAGGGAAGGCTTTGTGTCCCAGCCAATGCAGACCTTCGGAGAGAGATTATGGACGAAGCTCACCGGTCTAAGTATACAGTGCATCCGGGGGGACAAAGATGTATCGGAACCTCAAGAGTCACTTTTGGTGGCGAAACATGAAGAGGGAGGTTACGGAGTATGTGGCACGGTGTTTGGTGTGCCAACACGTGAAAGCAGAGCATTTGAGACCGGCGGGTCTTTTGCAGTCTCTCCCTATTCCGAGTGGAAATGGGAACATATCTCTATGGACTTCATCGTGGGGTTGCCGAAGACGGTTAGGAAGACCGATGCTATATGGGTAGTTGTTGATAGACTCACGAAGTCCGCTCATTCTTACCGTACCGGACTACATTCAACTCCAATCAGTTAGCGGAGCTATACATCAAGGAAATAGTCCGATTACATGGGGTGCCAGTGAGTATTGTGTCAGATAGAGACCCAAGATTCACATCCAGGTTTTGGAAAAGTTTTCAAGGTGCAATGGGCTCCCGGTTAGACTTTAGCACGGCTTTCCACCCACAGACCGACGGGCCAAACCGAGAGGGTGAATCAGGTTATTGAAGATATGCTCCGAGCATGTATGCTAGACTTCAAGGGAAGTTGGGAAGACCACCTACCTTTGGTGGAATTCGCTTACAACAATAGTTATCAAGAAAGCATACAAATGGCGCCTTTCGAGGCTTTGTACGGAAGGAGTTGTAGATCCCCGTTGTATTGGGATGAAGTGGAGAGAAGGAAGATTTTGGGCCCCGAGTTAATTGAAACAAACCACGGATAGGGTCAAGCTTATCCGGGAGAGGTTAAAGACCGCACAAGATAGACAGAAAAGCTATGCCGACAACCGAAGGAGGGATCTTGAATTCCGAGTCGGTGATTTTGTATTTGTAAGGATTTCACCAACCAAGGGTGTTATGCAATTCGGGAAGAGAGGCAAGCTTAGCCCGAGATATGTGGGGTCCGTTCGAGATCATTACTCGAGGTCGGTGAAGTTGCTTACCGTGTTGCTTTGCCCATCCATGGTGGCGGTCCACGATGTGTTTCATATCTCCATGCTTCGGAAGTACATCCCAGATCCTTCTCACGTCATCGAGCTTGATCCGGTTGAGATTCGAGAGGACCTCACGTTGGTTGAGAAGCCGATTCACATATTGGATCAAAGAGACCAAGTGCTTCGCAACAAGACTATACCGCTAGTCCTAGTGCAATGGCAACATCATGCACGAGAAGAAGCCACGTGGGAGCGTGAAGCCGAAGTCAAAGCAAAGTATCCCGAGTTGTTTGAATAGGTTTGTGTATTATGTGCTTGTGATTGCTTTGGTGTTGTACATGTAGTATGTCCAAATTTGGGGATGCGGAAAATTTTGTAAGGGGGGAGGAAAGTAGCACCCCTGGACTTTTCATCCTAAGAATAGCAACTTCGTAGCTAATTGGCCGTTTTTGTAGTCTAATTAATAAATAAGGGAGAAATTAGAAATTCGAAATGTCAGAAATGTTCCTTTTCGAAGTACGAACCCAACGCAAGTTGAATAGCAAAAGGGACGACGAAAAACCCCAAAAAAAAAGTCAAAAGATATGGCAAAAACAGTCCTGGACCTAAGGCATCGTAGCTCGGAAGGCACTAAGGACGTGCTCTAGCTTGATAAGTATACGTTGTGCAGCCGCTGAACGACAACGGGGACGTCGGCAACAGGACAAAGGTGTACGTGTGCACAAACAAAGGGTACGTCGTTGCAAAGACAACGGGTTACGGTCTGCAACGCAACAGATAGTGCACAGACACCATGTACGTCGGCCGCAGACAACGTTACGTTGTAAGTCACAAAGGGATGTTGTCATAAGAAACGGACATAACAAGCTCAGCACAAGTGTCATGCACAACACAAAGTGACACGGGTTCGGCACCTAACAAGCCACACGGGTTTGGCATTACAGCAAAACGTGTTGGGCACACCTATTCCCAGGCACAACGTGTTTGCACATTCACAGCACAATGTGTTGGGCACGATTCACAGCACAACGTGTTGGCAACTATTCACGCAAAAGGTCAGGCACTATCACAGACAACGTGTTTGGCATATCACAGTCGGACGTGTTCAGCACAGCCAGTGTTTTGCAGAAATTTTCAGAAGGGTTATTGGTCGTTGGGCGGTCACTCTTACTAGAGTTTAACCAAGCCTGTAGGCGCTCATTCTCAACACGTAGAGGATTTGGGGGATTAGAAGCGGGAGAAAGGGTTTCTAAGCTAGGGTTTGCTGTTGGCGAAGATCAATGGGGGTTTGGACCTAGATCATTCACGTTGGTTTTTATCCAAAGATCACGGCTCAAGCACTCGTGGGACAGCGTTCTCCAAGCGAGGGGCAGCAACCCGCACGTTTTTGAAAGGGAGTTTCGTCCCCAACTCAAGTCTACTTAAAGCAACGGTGTTATTCTGCAAAGTTGGTTAGAGCTTCAATCAAGGTTTTACCAGGACAAGCCTTGATCGTAAGGTAGACACTACTAACTAACCTAGCAAAGATCTAGTTTTGTATATACAAACTGTGATTCCTTATAGTATGTTTTTCTTATGAAACTGGGTTATCCCCATAAATATAAACACGCTAATAGAAATGTGTGATGTGTGGAGGAATGTGGAGTGGCGATTGGATGCGAGATGTAGGTGGTGATGTGTTGAGGAATGGTGGATGGGTATTTTAGCCAATAAGAACTTCCTGATGCTTGGCTGGAAAAATTGCGCTAAAAAGAACAGATGAATTATTAAGGAACATTGCATGTGTGGGGTTTGGACAAAATACCTAAAACTTGATAAACGACTTAAATGAAGAAAATTGGAAATGGTTTATGCTGGTTCTTCGGCCGATGAATTGATCCAAGGTAATGTGAATTACTTAAGTTCCTATTGTGAGATTTATGAATTGAATGTAATGCCATATCTCTTTTGTAAGCGCTTCCCCCGTGTCTATTGGCAATCACGTGAGCACCACATGATAGCATGATCCGAGATTTCAGAGCTGTGCCAATATACATAAACAACAAGAAAAT
>CM026553.1:15768861-15805185 GCA_015143295.1 Tetracentron sinense
AACAGCGAGTGAAAAAAGAAGAGCGAGAAGAAAATGGAAAGGTGGATTGATACATTAAGAAATTAAATAAAGTAAGAAAAAGAAATAAAAGAAATAAAAAAAAAAATTTATTAATAAAAAGATTAGATATTGGATTTCATAGTAAGAACATAATAAGTAAAAAATGTACTGTCCATCTTTGGCTAGGTTCGGAGAGGCGGTATCTATTATGAGCCCAGGGTCTACGGATGATAGCTCGGGAGAGTTGGCCGGCATTGGGCCATGGGCTCATGGGGATTGGGGTCTATGGAACCAGGGATGTATTGAAGTTACGAACTCATGATGTACCTGAGGGGGCGATGACTGGGTCGGCAGGTATGCACCCAAACAGAAGGCTGTTGTGATGATATATGATGGTAGTGTCAGAGGTGTTGTGCTGGAAAAGATTGAGGTCCAGAGTGTTTTGCCTGACAGGATTGATGTCAGATGTGTGTTTTTTTTGTTTGTACATAACCATGACCGATTGATGTCAGATGTTTTGCCTGACAGGATTTTGATGTCCAGAGGGGTTGCGGTGTTTGTCCTGACAGCGATTTGATGTCAGATGTTTCCTGGTTATTAGATGGGTGTTCCTGGCATGTGCAGATTGTTATTCCTGGCAGGTCAGATGTGTTCCTGTAATCAGATGTGTTTCCTGACAAGGGTATCATGTCAGAGGTGTTATGCCTGACAGAGTGAATGTCAGATGTGTACCTGATAGACAGGTGTTTCCTGTTAGTCAGAGGTGCGTCCCTGGCTTGTCAGATGAGTTTCATTTTCCTGACAGGTTGGATGGGTTTCCTGGCTATCAGATGTGTATCCTGGCGATCAGATGTGTATCCTGGCGATCAGATGTGTTTCCTGACAAATGTGGTTGTGTGTGTGTCGGTGTTCCCATAGAGGGAAATATAAAGTAAGTGTCAGAGGTGTGGTTCCTGACAGAGTGTGATATGTCAGAGGTGTTGTTCCTGACAGAGTGTGATGTGTCAGAAGTATTGTTCCTCGGGCAGTTATCGGGTGAAGACCCGGTTATGTGTAGAATATGATGATTTAAGGATTAATTGGGTTGACATACCCAATGATTGGTTATAATCGGGAGAAGTCCCGATTGGTTGATAATTGAGTCTGTGGACTCATGGATAGAGGTTGTACACGGGCGAAGGGCCCAGTCGATCGAGTCTGTGGACTCAAGGATAAAGCGTGAGCGGTTATCTGAAACGATAACCTGGTGTCGTGGACAATGACTTGATGAATTTGACAACTTGGAGGTTGGGAACCTCGAATAGGGTGAGATTAGCTCTGAGTGACCTCGAGTCACGAATTACGATATTATTATAAATATGAGAATTGTACTGTACTAATATCATTATGATGAATGTTAATATGTGGAAAATAGTTTAGATGAGCTGTGGATTTTGCTGGGCTTTATAGCTCACTCCTTCATCTTATGTCTTCAGATTCTGGAGCGATTGTAGTTTGGCAAGAAAGCTATGCTTGATAGAGTCTGGAGAGTTTTCCGGCGCAGTTGCGGTGCCAAAGTAAGGACTACTATAGCCAGTGAGGTAACGCATTTGCTTATGATGGGTTATTGTGATGACCAGTTGTTATTGCTTATGTAAGCTCATAAGAAAGTTCAAAATTCCCAGCATTTTTCGCGGGTAAAGTCTTCCACATGCGTGGTTATGACGAACAGGCACGCGTCTCGGAACTTGAATCCTTAGGCGTGGGTTTGGGGCGTCACACCTTATATTATGTTTTCCTCCTTATGAAATGTGTTACCCCCATTAATATAAACAAGATAATGGATAATGTGTGGATGTGTGGATGGAATGTTGGATGTGGCGATTGGATGCCGAGATGTAGGTTGTGTGATGGAAATGGTGGATGGGTATTTTACCAATAATGAACTTACCTTGATGCTTGGATGGAAAATATGCGCTAAAAGAACAAGATGAATTATTAAGAAACATTGCATGTGTTGTGTTTGACAAAATGCCTAAACTATGAATAAACGACTTAAATGAAGAAAATGGAATAGGTTTTATGCATGTGTTCTTATAGACGATGAATTGATCCAATGTCATGTGAATTACTTAAGTTACCTATGCTGATATTATGAATTGAATTGTAATGTCATATCTCTTTTGTTAAGCGCATTCCCCACGATTGTTATTATTGGCACGCACATGAGCACGCATGATAGCATGAACCGAGATTTCAAGAGCATGTGCATATAATAAACAACAAGAAAATATTGCATGTCAAGGAGGTTGGTAGCCCAGGGACATTCGGGTACTAGCCTCTGGCTCACAAGATAACCCCTAAATCACCTATTGTCAAGGAGGTTGGTAGCCCAGGGAGATTCGGGTGCTAACCTCTGGCTCACAAGAAAACTAAACAAGTAATAAAAATCACCTATTGTCAAGGAGGTTGGTAGCCCAAGGACATTCGGGTACTAGCCTCTGGCTCACAAGAAAACCAAACATTGCATATCAAGGAGGTTGGTAGCCCAGGGACATTCGGGTACTAACCTCTGGCTCACAAGTGCATTGCATATCAAGGAGGTTGGCAGCCTAGGGAGATTCGGGTGCTAGCCTCTGGCTCGCAAGTTACGAGATGGAGGTTTACAAGATGATGATCATGCATTCATGCATGCACGCATACATGATTTCTACGAGGCATACCGTGACATGACATGGGTTTCAAGCATGAGTTTTATCGGCATTTTCGCATTCATGTACGCACGTCAGGATGCTTGTATTGTATCATGCCTTATACTATTCCTTTTGTGATGTTTCTATTACTGCTTGTATGATATTTGATATTGTGTGTTTTTATTATTGTTATGGTCTGCTAGTAGCTTGTACTCGCTAAGTATTCTACGCTCAGCCGTACTTTCATGTCAGCAGGTACTGAGGGAGCCCTCGACCCGGAGCCTTGGTCGAGGAAGAGTATATAGAGGAGAGAGAGCCGGCTATTCCATTACAGTCTCAGGCGGACCGAGACCTCGATGTGTGGCCATACCTCGACTACTGTTGAGGGGAGAGTATGAGAGGGTCTTGGGTATTTTGATATTTTGATAGGTGGGCCTGTCCACCTTACACTTAGACATGTCTTGTATTTATGTTAACTTGGAATACTATTTTGGATCATTAGAAGAAATGAAAATTGTTTACACTTCCGCATATATGTTAGCTTCCGCGCTCTGATTATCGTTGTTAGTACTGTATTTTATCTTGTGCATTACAGGATGGTTTGATAGGTACGTAGTGTGACACCTAAAATATCCCTAAACTCCTAGGTGGTATTTCGGGGCGTTACAGAGTGGTATCAAAGCTCTAGGCATTAGAGTCCCTAGGGTCACTTAGATGATTGAACAAGGTATTAGAATCACCTTAGAGAGTTGTATTCCAAGTATAGACTAACCAGTTAGTCTTAGTCAAAATGGGTTGAACTTCAACCGAACATAGAGTCCTACGCTAGGAACACGGATTGTATGTTATGCTATTGTGTTATATACCATGTGTACATTATTTGTGTTGTACTTATTAAATATGCTTGATGAATATGTATTGAGTGAATTGCGAAATTTGTACTAAGTGCGTATCCAAGTTAGACTCATGTTGTATTGTCGTTCTCAGGAGAAATCATGAGACGCAATACCCGGGGTCGCGGGTACAACACGAGGGGTAATGGAGGTGATGCTCCATCGGGTGATGATCAACCCGACTTTGCCCGAGCATTCGCATCCATAGCCGAGACTTTGGCTATGTTAGCGGCAAGGCAAACCGGCCACTCCGCCTAATGCGGACTTATACCAGCTCCTCCTAACCGAGCCCAAGCCGGGATAGAAGCTTTTCGGAGGATGAGGCCTCCAACTTTTTGTGGAAGCATTGATCCACTTGTCGCCGAGGGTTGGATTCGGCAACTCGAGAAGATATTCTCGGTATTGGCACCTACGGAAGTGGAAAGGGTCACTTGGGCTGCCTTTATGCTTGAAGGCGAGGCCGACCATTGGTGGAAATCCGCACTTCGGACCCGAGAGTTAACCCGCCAAGGTCAAGACTGGACTTGGGAGGAATTCTTGGAGGTTTTCAACAAGAAGTACTTTCCGGTCGGAATGAAAGAAAAGATGGAGGTCGAATTCATTACCTTGGAGCAAGGTAATATGTCAGTAGCGGCTTATGAAGCCAAATTTTTGGAGCTATCTCGATTTGCTCCACACATGATAGCGACCGAGGCTATGAAAGCCCAGAAATTTGAGAGAGGATTGAAGGCTTACCTCAAGGACCGAGTCTCGATGTTTAGACATGAGACATACTCAGAAGTGGTGGACAAGGCACTTTTGGCCGAGTCGAACTCCGAGGAGTTCTTTAAAAGAAGAGGAATGGAGAAAGGACAGTCGAGTAGTTCAGGGGAGAAAAGAGCAAGGACTAGCTTGTATCAGTCCGCAGGGCCGGCTCAGTCACAGAGGATATGTTCGGCACCACAGGCTCCCCGCCCTTTTGCTCCACCAGCCTTTCGCCCGGCTATCTCATATGATCCTTCCCCCTATTCGCATGATGTCTGCACTCTTTGTGGAAGGAAGCATCCAGCAGGAGAATGTCGAAGGATTACAGGAAGTTGCTTCCATTGTGGTGACCAGGGCCACATGGTTAGAGATTGTCCCCGACGTCATTTTCCAGCTCAGTCTTCAGGGAGCAGGCCCCCGATTAGGCAGACATCTCAGCCTAGCTCTTCTCAGGCTTCGAGGGCCTCACAGTCTACCCGGCCTCCTCGCCCAGCCACACAGGGCCGAGTCTTTGCCTTATCCGAGAGAGACGCACGTGCATCCGACGATGTCGTGCAAGGTACGCAAAAATTCTAGAGTCTAAGTTGTGTAAAATTTCTATGGTTTATGATGTGATTATTTATACTAAGGGTTACCTATGTATGATGCTTGTGATTGTTTGAAATCTACTAATAGTAGCTACTTAATCGCACAGGCGCTTTATTAGTGAACGAGTGTCTCGCCCGAGTGTTAATCGACACAGGATCCACTCACTCCTTTGTGTCACCTAGTTTCGCAAATGGATTTTTGACTGAGTCTACTCCGTTAGAGCGGGAGTTGACCATTGCAACTCCACTCGGCAAGTCAGTTGATACGGACAAGATATTCAGGGATAATGTGGTTCAAGTGGGGGAGAATGAACTGTTAGCCGATCTCATCGTCTTAGCTTTTCAAGACTTGGACTTTGATGTCATCTTAGGGATGGATTGGTTGTCAACCATCACGGGAATGTTGCGTGTTTTGAAAAGATGGTGAATTTCAAGCCAGAAGGAGTTAAGCCTTTTCATTTCCGAGGATTGAGAGAAAGGGATATTGCTCGCCTTGCAGCTTTGAGCTTAGCGAACCCCGAAGTACAAAACTCCTCGACTATTCCAGTTGTGAGTGAGTTCTTAGATGTGTTTCCAGAGGAACTTCCCGGGTTGCCTCCGAATCGGGAGATTGAGTTCGCTATAGAGCTTACTCCAGGCACCGCTCCGATTTCAAGAGCCCCATATAGAATGGCCCCGATAGAGCTTGAAGAATTGAAGAAGCAAATTGAGGAGTTACAACAACTTGGTTTCATCCAACCAAGTGTGTCACCGTGGGGAGCACCGGTCTTTTTTGTAAAGAAGAAAGAGGGGTCGATGAGAATGTGTATAGACTACCGTCAGTTGAACAAGGTAACTATCAAGAATCGTTATCCCTTGCCAAGGATCGATGACTTGTTCGACCAACTGAAGGGAGTGAGATTCTTCTCCAAAATTGATCTTAGATCGGGGTATCATCAATTAAGGATCAAGGCGGAAGATGTTCCGAAGACGGCTTTCAGGACTCGGTATGGGCATTACGAGTTCCTTATCATGCCTTTTGGGCTGACGAATGCACCGGCGGCATTCATGGATTTGATGAACCGGGTGTTCCGATCTTACTTGGATCGATGCATGATTGTATTCATTGATGACATTTTGGTGTATTCCCAGACATGGGGAGATCACGCACGAGACCTCCGCCTTGCCCTGGAGATGTTGAGAGAGCATAGGCTATATGCCAAATTGAGTAAGTGCGAGTTCTGGTTAGAGGAGGTCGTATTTCTTGGACACGTGGTGTCGGCCGAGGGCATTTCTGTAGACCCAGCCAAGGTTGAGGCAGTTATGAGTTGGGAGAGGCCCAAGAGCGTCACGGAATATGTATTTTCCTCGGATTGGCAGGCTACTACCGGAGATTTGTGGAGGGATTCTCCAGTTTGGCTGCACCTCTCACCTACTTGACAAGGAAAAATGCAAGGTTCAGTTGGAGTGACCGATGTGAAGTAAGTTTCCAAGAGTTGAAGAAACGCCTCACCACAGCCCCTGTCCTTACTGTGCCATCTGGACCTTTTGGGTATGAGGTGTATAGTGATGCCTCGCATGTTGGACTCGGGTGTGTCCTAATGCAACACAAGAAAGTCATTGCCTATGCATCAAGGCAGTTGAAAGAGCATGAAAAGAACTACCCCACTCACGACTTGGAGCTTGCGGCGGTCGTGTTTGCACTCAAAATTTGGCGACATTATTTGTACGGGGTGGAGTTCTATGTGTACACGGACCACAAGAGCCTCAAGTACCTCTTTTCCCAAAAAGAGCTCAATTTGCGACAACGGCGTTGGATTGAGTTCTTAAAGGACTACGAGTGCACTATCCAATATCACCCGGGAAAAGAAAATGTGGTGGCAGACGCTCTGAGTAGGAAACCATTGGGTTGTTGGCTCACATGTTGGTGCGGGAATGGAGACTGTTAGACGATTTGGAAAATCTAGACATCAGTGTGAATGATTCTGTCCGCAGTCCGGTTTTGGCAAATATTACAGTTCGGCCGTACCTTATAGACTTGATCCAGGAGTATCAAGCCACAGACACTGACTTGTTGGCTTTCCGGGATAAGGAAGTGGCCAAGGGTAGTACGGACTTCTCTCTCACTAGCCGAGGTGCTATTACATTCAAGGGAAGGCTTTGTGTCCCAGCCAATGCAGACCTTCGGAGAGAGATTATGGACGAAGCTCACCGGTCTAAGTATACAGTGCATCCCGGGGGGACAAAGATGTATCGGAACCTCAAGAGTCACTTTTGGTGGCGAAACATGAAGAGGGAGGTTACGGAGTATGTGGCACGGTGTTTGGTGTGCCAACACGTGAAAGCAGAGCATTTGAGACCGGCGGGTCTTTTGCAGTCTCTCCCTATTCCCGAGTGGAAATGGGAACATATCTCTATGGACTTCATCGTGGGGTTGCCGAAGACGGTTAGGAAGACCGATGCTATATGGGTAGTTGTTGATAGACTCACGAAGTCCGCTCATTTCTTACCGTACCGGACTACATTCAACTCCAATCAGTTAGCGGAGCTATACATCAAGGAAATAGTCCGATTACATGGGGTGCCAGTGAGTATTGTGTCAGATAGAGACCCAAGATTCACATCCAGGTTTTGGAAAAGTTTTCAAGGTGCAATGGGCTCCCGGTTAGACTTTAGCACGGCTTTCCACCCACAGACCGACGGGCAAACCGAGAGGGTGAATCAGGTTATTGAAGATATGCTCCGAGCATGTATGCTAGACTTCAAGGGAAGTTGGGAAGACCACCTACCTTTGGTGGAATTCGCTTACAACAATAGTTATCAAGAAAGCATACAAATGGCGCCTTTCGAGGCTTTGTACGGAAGGAGTTGTAGATCCCCGTTGTATTGGGATGAAGTGGGAGAAAGGAAGATTTTGGGCCCCGAGTTAATTGAACAAACCACGGATAGGGTCAAGCTTATCCGGGAGAGGTTAAAGACCGCACAAGATAGACAGAAAAGCTATGCCGACAACCGAAGGAGGGATCTTGAATTCCGAGTCGGTGATTTTGTATTTGTAAGGATTTCACCAACCAAGGGTGTTATGCAATTCGGGAAGAGAGGCAAGCTTAGCCCGAGATATGTGGGTCCGTTCGAGATCATTACTCGAGTCGGTGAAGTTGCTTACCGTGTTGCTTTGCCCACTCACATGGTGGCGGTCCACGATGTGTTTCATATCTCCATGCTTCGGAAGTACATCCCAGATCCTTCTCACGTCATCGAGCTTGATCCGGTTGAGATTCGAGAGGACCTCATGTTGGTTGAGAAGCCGATTCACATATTGGATCAAAGAGACCAAGTGCTTCGCAACAAGACTATACCACTAGTCCTAGTGCAATGGCAACATCACGCGAGAGAAGAAGCCACGTGGGAGCGTGAAGCCGAAGTCAAAGCAAAGTATCCTGAGTTGTTTGAATAGGTTTGTGTATATGGCTTGTGATTTTGCTTTGGTTTTGTACATGTATGTATCGTCCAAATTTCGGGGATGAAATTTTTGTAAGGGGGGAGAAAGTAGCACCCCGGACTTTTTCATCCTTAATGAATAGCACCTTCGTAGCTAATTGGCCGTTTTTGTAGTCTAATTAATAAATAAGGGAGAAATTAGAAATTTCGAAATGTCAGAAATGTTCCTTTTCGAAGTACGAACCCAACGCAAGTTGAATCGTCAAAATCGGACGAACAAGTCAAAAGATATGGCCAAAACAGTCTGGACCTACAGGCAATCGTAGCTCGGAAGGCACTAAGGACGTAGCTCTAGCTCTGATAACGTATACGTTGTGCAGCCGTCGTGCAACAGACAACGGGTACGTCGTGCAACAGACAACGGGTACGTCGTGCAACAAACAACGGGTACGTCGTGCAACAGACAACGGGTACGTCGTGCAACAGACAACAGATACGTTGTGCAACAGACAACATGTACGTCGTGCCGCAGACAACGTGTACGTTGTACAGCTCACAACGGGCATGTTGTACATAAGACAACGGACAACAAGCTCAGCACAACGTGTTCATGCACAACACAACGTGACAACGGGTTCGGCACCCTTCACAGCACAACGTGTTTGGCACTATTCACAGCACAACGTGTTGGGCACTATTCACAGCACAACGTGTTTGGCACTATTCACAGCACAATGTGTTGGGCACTATTCACAGCACAACGTGTTTGGCACTATTCACAGCACAACGTGTTAGGCACTATTCACAGCACAACGTGTTTGGCACTATTCACAGCTCGACGTGTTCAGCACTCGTGTTTTTGCAGAAATTTCAGTAAGGGTATTATGGTCTTTTGGTCGGTTCACTCTTACCTTAAGAGTTTAACCCAAGCCTTTAGGGCTCATTCTCAACACTTAGAGGATTTGGGGGATTAGAAGAGAGGAGAAAGGGTTTCCTAAGCTAGGGTTTTGCTTTTGGAGAAGAATCAATGGGGTTTTGAGACCCTAGATCACTTCAAGTCTGGTTTTTCTCCAAGATCACGGCTCAAGCACTCGTGGAGAGCGTTCTCCAAGCTAGGGCAGCAACCCAAGCACGTTTTTGAAAGGGGTTTCTTCCCCAACTCAAGTCTCCTTCAAGCAACGGTGTTCTTCTTTCAAGTTGGAGCTTCAATCAAGGTTTCTACCAAGGATCAAGCCTTGATCTAAGGTTAGTACACCCTACTAACTTACCCTAGCAAAGATCTAGGTTTTCTATATAAAAATGTGATTCCTTATATTATGTTTTCTTCCTTATGAAATGTGTTATCCCCCATTAAATATAAACAAGATAATAGAAAATGTGTGGATGTGTGGATGGAATGTTGGATGTGGCGATTGGATGCCGAGATGTAGGTTGTGTGATGTGTGTGATGGAAATGGTGGATGGGTATTTTAGCAATAATGAACTTACCTTGATGCTTGGATGGAAAATATGCGCTAAAAAGAACAAGATGAATTATTAAGGAACATTGCATGTGTTGTGTTTGACAAAATACCTAAACTATGAATAAACGACTTAAATGAAGAAAATGGAAATAGGTTTTATGCATGTGTTCTTATAGACGATGAATTGATCCAATGTCATGTGAATTACTTAAGTTACCTATGCTGATATTATGAATTGAATTGTAATGCCATATCTCTTTTGTTAAGCGCATTCCCACGATTGTTATTATTGGCACGCACGTGAGCACACATGATAGCATGAACCGAGATTTCAAGAGCATGTGCATATAATAAACAACAAGAAAATATTGCATGTCAAGGAGGTTGGTAGCCCAGAGACATTCGGGTACTAGCCTCTGGCTCACAAGATAACCCCTAAATCACCTATTGTCAAGGAGGTTGGTAGCCCAGGGAGATTCGGGTGCTAACCTCTGGCTCACAAGAAAACTAAACAAGTAATAAAAATCACCTATTGTCAAGGAGGTTGGTAGCCCAGGGACATTCGGGTACTAGCCTCTGGCTCACAAGAAAACCAAACATTGCATATAAAGGAGGTTGGTAGCCCAGGGACATTCGGGTACTAACCTCTGGCTCACAAGTGCATTGCATATCAAGGAGGTTGGCAGCCCAGGGACATTCGGGTGCTAGCCTCTGGCTCACAAGTTACGAGATGGATGTTTACAAGATGGTGATCATGCATTCATGCATGCACGCATACATGATTTCTACGAGGCATACCGGGACATGACATGGGTTTTCAAGCATGAGTTTTATCGGTGTTTTCGCATTCATGTACGCATGTCAGGATGCTTGTATTGTATCATGCCTTATACTGTTCCTTTTGTGATGTTTCTATTACTGCTTGTATGATATTGCTATTGTGTGTTTTTATTATTGTTATGGTCTGCTAGTAGCTTGTACTCGCTGAGTATTCCACGCTCAGCCGTACTTTCATGTCGGCAGGCACTGAGGGAGCCCTCGACCCGGAGCCTTGGGTCGAGGAAGAGTATATAGAGGAGAGAGAGCCGGCTATTCCATTACAGTCTCAGGTGGACCGAGACCTCGATGTGTGGCCATACCTCGACTACTGTTGAGGGGAGAGTATGAGAGGGTCTTGGGTATTTTGATATTTTGATAGGTGGGCCTGTCCACCTTAGACTTAGACATGTCTTGTATTTATGTTAACTTGGAATACTATTTTGGATCATTAGAAGAAATGAAAATTGTTTACGCTTCCGCATATATGTTAGCTTCCGTGCTCTGATTATCGTTGTTAGTACTGTATTTTATCTTGTGCATTACAGGATGGTTTGATAGGTACGTAGTGTGACACCTAAAATATCCCTAAACTCCTAGGGGGTATTTCGGGGCGTTACAGCATCACCCTCTGTCAAGGCAAAAACTCACCCCTGGTTTGCCTGGCGAGGTGGAGGTGTAGATCGGGTAGGCTGAGATGACGCCTAGTATGATCCTGCTGGGCGCGCTGGGGGCTTAATACCCTGAGACTGGCCTAGTAAATTCCGAGTAGAGCAATCCCTGATCATATGGCCCTGGCAACTGCAATGATAACATCCACCCGATGCTCTTCGGTAATCTCCTACCGGATGTCTTCGGCAGCATAAAGTACAGACCTCATAAGTGTAAGTCGGAGGGGCCGGAGGTGAAGCGTACCTCACCATCTGAGGTGCAACTGGCCGTGGGGCCGTAAGAGCCTGAAGTCGCGGTGCCTGAAGCATGTACGGTAGTGGAACCAGGAGCATAAAATGGCCTCATCGGTGGTGCTGGCCACGTGTACTGATAAGGGCCGGTACAAGCCCGCCTCTCTAGAGGTGCTGAATTACTAGCTTGGCCTCTCTCCAACTCCCTCTTCTTAGACATCGCTTCAGAATTGGTCTCGACCAACAAGGATTTATCCACCACTTCAACAAATGTGGCATGCCTGAAGACCGATACTTTCTCTATAATAACATCCTTGAGCCCTTGCTCAAAACTTCTTGCCTTCATCGAAGCGGCCACAGTCATCAAACCTTGCTTTAGGTTGATGAACTCTCTTTCTTTCTTTTCCCGTGCTCCAACAAGAAAGTACATTTTGTAAAAAGTATCGTTGAACTCCTCCCAAGTCCAAGGTTGACCCTGCATGGTCAAATTTAGAGTCCTCAAGGCGGACAATCACCAATGGTGTGCCTCACCCTCAGGCATGAAAACAGCCCATGCTACTTTCTCTTCCTCTGTCGGTAATAGGACCACAAAAATCTTTTCCAACTGGAGGATCCATGCCTCCACAGCAAGAGGGTCCACACTCCCACGGAATGATGGAGGCCTCAATCTCCTGAATGCCTCAACCCCAGCTGTACGATGTACTGGAGCCGTAGGTGGTGGAGTAGGTGCCGCTTGTCGTGACCCAAAACCCACCCTAGGAGTTAGAGTGAACTTTGGACGACTAATCATGGCTTACATGACTTGCTTGACAAACCAACCTGCAAAAACCCACAGAGCATATACAATAGAGGATATAAACAGCGGAAACATACTCTAACATTGCACAACGGAAGTCTAACAAACCTCTAAGTATATACAAATGGTCCAAGTTTACACAAAAGGAATCCAAAAGAAAGTGCAGACAGACCCGCCAAAATACATGAATGTATATCTCTCATCTCACCCACAGCTAATCCACTCAGAACCTAATACCACCTACTGATAACCCTCTACGGGAGGTTCCTCAAAAGGCTCCTCGACGTACTCCTCCTCCACACATGGACCAGGAGCACAAACGTCAAATGGAGCAGCAGCTCCCTCAGAACCTGCCGACGTAAGAAGTACGGCTGAGCATGGAATACTCAGCGGGTACTAAATACTAACCAACAGTCATAGTATACAGATAACATACATAGAGTAGGAAGCAAGTTGCATATATAGAACAAGAACAGTTTATATCATACAAGGAAGCAAAACAATTTATAATCATGCTTGTATTTCGTAGAAAGCCGATGAAACCCTTGAAAACCTTGTGCACTTGACTTGATTGGAAATACCATTTCCGTGCTTGAAACTTGTCATGTTGTCTTATCTTGTCATATCATGCGTGTCATGCCATGTCATGCTTGCTTGGAAAGTAAACTACTTGTGAGGGAAGGGAGACCCTTCTTCCTAGAATGCCCATGCTTGTCATGTCATGTATCATGGTTGCTTGCTCGGAAAAGTAATCTACTTGTGAGGGAAGGGAGACCCTTCTTCCTAAAATGCTCATGCTTGTCATGCCGTGTCATGCTTGCTTGTATCATGCTTGGAAAAGTAAACTAGTTGTGAGGGAAGGGAGACCCTTCTTCCTAAATGCTCATGTCATGTCCTTTCACTTGTGAGATGTCCTTGTGAGATGTACTTGCGAGGGAAGGGAAACCCTTCTTATGATATGTATGTACTTACGAGGGAAGGGAGGCCCTTCTTCATGATATGCACTTGTGAGTGAGGGGAGACCCCTCATGGAATGTTGGTTCTTGTTTTCTTGTGAAAAGTGAGGTAAAACATATCGTAGGATATGTCCCACCTCTAACCATGTTCTTGAAAACCTCGATAAATCATGTCATGCATACCGTGCTCGTGGGAACTGTGTACATACTTGCATTTAAATTTAAATATGACATTTGGGTAATTTCACAACACATATAACATCAATGATTTAGCAATGTAATATTCATATCATTTAGGGAAAGCAAGAAAACACACTATCATAGGCCCCAGCAATATTCATAATTTATTTGGCATGCATTTCCTAATTTACAACTCACTTTATTCACTTTGGCTTTTCATCAAACATGGTGTGTTCATTATTCATTATTCCTTTAAACCTAAATCATGCTTTTCTAGGTGGGTTAAGCTCACATCACACTTGTATGTTCATTATTAGTACAATGCCCTTTCCCATTCATCCATCACATCATCCACACGGCATCCATTCGCCAACATCCACCTCCATTCACCATTCATACCACCAATCTCATAACACCCATATAAGTGAAGGAAAACAAGAAGAAATAAAGGAAAAGAGAAGCTATAACTAGGAGGGTAGCAAAAGGTACCGACCTTGATCAAGTGAGGAAGAAATCCCCTTTCCAAAACGACCGTGTAGCTGCTGCCCTAACTTGAGGAGATGCTCCTCACGAGTTTGTGCCTTGATCTTGAAGAAAAATGAGCTTGAGTGGAGTGTGGGTTCACAAACCCCTTGATTTCTCTCCAAGATGGAAACCCTAGGTTGGAATCGCCTTCTCCCCTTTCTCCTATTCTCTCAAACTCTCTAAGTATCGAATGATGCCCAAAAGGCTCGGGTTAAACTCTTAAGGTAAGAGTAAACCGACCAAAAGACCATAATACCCTTACTGAAATTTCTGCAAAAACGCGAGTATTGAACACGTTGAGCTGTGAACAGTGCTGAACAAGTTGTGCTGTGAACAGTGCCAAACACATTGTGCTGTGAACAGTGCTGAACACGTTGTGCTGTGAACAGTGCTGAACACGTTGTGCTGTGAACAGTGCTGAACACGTTGTGCTGTGAACAGTGCCAAACACGTTGTGTAGTGAACAGTGCTGAACACGTTGTGCTGTGACAGTGCTGAACACGTTGTGCTGTGAATAGTGCTGAACACGTTGTGCTGTGAACAGTGCTGAACACGTTGTGCTGTGAACAGTGCTGAACACGTTGTGCTGTGAACAGTGACAAACACGTTATCCGTTGTCTTATGTACAACGCTCCCGTTGTGAGCTGTAACTCGTTGTCCATTGTCTTATGTACAACGTGCCCGTCGTGAGCTGTACAACGTACACGTTGTTGCTGTACAACGTACACGTTGTTGCTGTACAACGTACACGTTGTTGCTGTACAACGTACACGTTGTTTCTGTACAACGTACACGTTGTTGCTGTACAACGTACCCGTTGTCTGTTGCACAACGGATGCACAACGTATAGCTTATCAGAGTACGTTGTCGGAGCTACGTCCTTAGCGCCTTCCGAGCTACGATTACTTACAGGTCCAAACTGTTTTGGCCATATCCTTTGACTCGTTCGTCCGATTTTGACGATTCAACTTGCGTTGGGTTCGTACTTCGAAAAGGAACATTTTTGATGTTTCGAATTTTCCAATTTCTTCCTTGTTTATTAATTATACCTCTTTAAAGGTAAAATGGAAACAAAAGTGCCATGTATTGAGCATGAAAAAGTCTGGGGCTCTACATCCTCCCCCCCTTACAAAAATTTCATCCTCAAAATTTGGATGGGACATGCATTATAGAATCAAAACAAAAATACAAGCCACATATACAAAACCTATACAAAACTCATTCAATTAATTCTGGGTACTTTGCTTTGACTTCGGCTTCACGCTCCCATGTAGCTTCTTCCCGAGCATGGTGTTGCCATTGCACAAGAACTAAAGGGATTGTCTTGTTGCGAAGCACCTGATCTCTTCGATCCAAAATCTGAACCGGCTTTTCAATCAAGGTGAGGTCCTCTCGAATCTCCAACGGTTCCAAGTCTATGACATTCGAAGGATCCGCAATGTACTTCCGAAGCATAGACACATGGAAGACGTTGTGAACTGTGGTCATGTGAGGTGGGAGAGCTACCCTGTAAGCAACCTCACCAACTCGTGTGATAATCTCAAAAGGCCCAACATACCGAGGACTGAGCTTGCCTCGCTTTCCAAATCTCATGATCCCTTTGCTAGGAGATACTTTCACAAAAACTTGATCCCCTACTTGAAATTCCAAGTCCCTACGGCGCGTGTCCGCATAACTTTTCTGGCGATCGTGAGCGGCTTTCAATCGATCCCGAATGATCTTAACTGTGTTTGCAGTTTGCTCAATCAACTCTGGACCAAGTACTTTCCTTTCTCCTACCTCATCCCAATAAAGAGGAGACCTACAACTTCGCCCATACAAGGCCTCAAATGGTGCCATTTGGATACTCGCCTGATAGCTGTTATTATAGGCGAATTCAACCAAAGGCAAGTGCTCTTCCCAACTGCCTCTGAAATCCAACATACAAGCCCGAAGCATGTCTTCAATGACTTGGTTCACTCTCTCGGTTTGTCCATCCGTCTGTGGATGAAAAGTGGTGCTGAAATCAAGTCGGGAACCCATAGCCTCCTGGAAGCTTTTCCAGAATCGTGATGTGAATCTTGGATCCCGATCAGACACAATACTAACGGGCACTCCGTGCAACCTCACCACTTCCTTGATGTACAAAGCGGCTAACTGACTAGAGTTGAAAGTAGTTCGGTAAGGTAAGAAGTGAGCGGACTTCGTCAAACGATCCACTACTACCCATATCGCGTTTGAGCCCCTTGCCGTCTTTGGCAAGCCAACTATGAAATCCATGGATATGTTCTCCCATTTCCACTCTGGAATCGGAAGGGGGACTGTAATAGACCTGCGGGCCGCATGTGTTCTGCTTTTACCTGTTGACACACCAAGCACCGTGCTACATATTCCGCAACCTCCCTCTTCATATTCCACCACCAAAAGTGACTCTTGAGGTTCCGGTACATCTTTGTACCCCCTGGATGCACTGTGTACTTCGAACGGTGTGCTTCATCCAAAATCTCTCTTCGAAGATCTACATTGGCTGGGACGCACAGCCTTCCCTTGAATGTGATAGCACCCCGACTAGTGAGAGAGAAGTCCTCACTACCCTTAGCAACTTCCTTGTCCCGATAAGCCAACAATTCCTCATCCATGGCTTGATATTCTTGGATCAAATCTATAATGTACGGCCGAACCGTAACATTTGCCAAGGTAGGACCACGGACAGAGTTATTCACACTGATGTCCAGATTTGCCAAATATTCTAGTAGCTTCCATTCTTGAACCAACATGTGTGCTAACAACCCCTGAGGTCTTCTACTCAAAGCATCAACCACTACATTTGCTTTACCCGGGTGGTACTGAATGGTACAATCATAGTCTTTCAAAAATTCCATCCAACGCCTTTGCCTTAGATTCAGCTCCTTTTGGGAGAAGAGATACTTGAGACTCTTGTGATCCGTGAACATATAGAACTCCACCCCATAAAGGTAATGACGCCAAATCTTAAGTTCAAACACGACCACCGCAAGCTCCAAGTCGTGCGTGGGATAATTCTTCTCATGCTCCTTCAATTGCCTTGATGCATAGGCAATGACTTTCTTGTGCTGCATGAGTACACACCCAAGTCCAACGTGTGAGGCATCACTATACACCTCATACCCATAAGGTCCAGATGGCACAATAAGGACAGGGGCTGTAGTAAGCCTCTTCTTCAGTTCCGTGAAACTGATCTCGCACTTATCACTCCATACAAACTTGGCGTTCTTCCTTGTAAGGTAAGTGAGCGGTGCTGCAAGGCTAGAGAAACCCTCTACGAATCTCCTGTAGTAGCCTGCCAACCCAAGAAAGCTGCGTATCTCCGTGACACTCTTGGGCCTCGCCCAACTCATGACTGCCTCTATCTTCTTTGGATCTACCGATATGCCTCCCGCGGAAACAACATGGCCTAGAAATGCCACCTCTTCGAGCCAAAACTCACACTTGCTAAGTTTGGCGTATAGCTTGTGCTCTCTTAGCATTTCCAAAGCAAGGCATAGGTCGCGTGTGTGATCCTCCCGAGTCTGGGAATAGACCAAAATGTCATCAACAAATACAATCATGCACCTATCAAGATATGGCCGGAACACCCGGTTCATCAAATCCATAAAGGCTGCCGGCGCGTTCGTGAGTCCAAAAGGCATCACCAAGAACTCATAGTGTCCATACCGAGTCCTGAAAGCAGTTTTGGGAACATCCTCCACCTTAATCTTCAACTGGTGATAACCCGATCGAAGGTCTATCTTTGAGAAAAATCTCGCTCCCTTCAACTGATCGAACAAGTCATCAATCCTAGGCAAAGGATACCTATTCTTTATAGTGACTTTGTTCAATTGCCTGTAATCGACACACATCCGCATCGAGCCATCTTTCTTCTTAACAAACAACACCGAGGCACCCCACGGTGAGACACTTGGTCGAATGAAACCAAGACCTTGTAATTCTTCCAACTGGGTCTTTAACTCTTTGAGTTCAATAGGGGCCATTCTATACGGAGCCCTGAATATAGAAGTTGTGCCTGGTGCAAGCTTAATCACAAACTCAATCTCCCTGTTTGGAGGTAATCCTGGCAACTCCTCTGGAAATACATCCAGGAATTCACTCACGACCGGAATAGTGGAAGAGTCCTTTGCCTCGGGGTTCACTAAGCTCAATGCCGCAAAGCGGGCAATGTCTCTACTTCTCAACCCTCGAAAGTGAAATGGTTTTCCTTCTACCGGCTTGAAGAGTACCATCTTCTCAAAGCAAGCTACATGCCCATGATGTGCTGCTAACCAATCCATCCCCAAGATAACGTCAAAGTCCTGGAATCCAAGGACGATGAGATCAACCACCAACTCGTGGCTTCCAACTTGGACCACACTATTTCTATACACTTTATCTGCCAATACTGTTTTGCCGAGCGGAGTCGAAATGGATAACTCCGGTTTTAGCTGACTAGGCTCCACAGAAAAGCCTTCTAAAAAACTCGGCGAGACAAACGAATGAGTAGACCCGGTATCAATCAACACTCGAGCCAAATACTCATTGACTAGTAGGGTTCCTGAAATTTTAACTGGCGGAGTTAATCCATGCATCAACAGCGTATACATGTAGGTATATATACATATAGAACATGCCAAGTACGTACGCAGAGAATAGAGCATAACATAATAATCACGAATAAAGAAATTAACTCTAACTGCGTACCTTGCACCACATCATCAGATGCAAGTGCATCACCCTCTGTCAAGGCAAAAACTCGCCCCTGGTTTGCCTGGTGAGACTGAGGTGTAGACCGGGTAGTCTGAGATGACGCCTGGAATGATCCTGCTAGGCGCGCTGGTGGCCTAATCCCCTGAGACTGGCCTGGTAAATGCCGGGTAAGGCAATCCCTGATCATGTGGCCCTGGCGACCGCAATGATAACATCCACCAGATGCTCTTCGGCAATCTCCTGCCGGATGCCTTTTGCCGCATGAAGTACATACCTCATATGAGTAGGCCGGAGGGGCCGAAGGTGGTGCCTGCCTCGCCACCTGAGGTGCAACTGGCCGTGGGGCCGAAAGAGCCTGAGGTCGAGGTACCTGTGGCACGTACTGTTGTGGGGCTGGAGGCGCATAAGTCGGCCTCATCTGTGGTGTTGGCCATGTATACTGATAAGGGGCGGTACGATCCCGCCTCTCTGGAGGTGCTGAACTACTGGCTTGGCCTCTTGCCAACTCTCTCTTCTTAGACACCGCTTCAGAATTGGCCTCAACCAATAAGGCCTTGTCTACCACTTCAGGGTAGGTAGCATGCCTGAAAACGGAAACCTTCTCCATAATAACATCCTTGAGCCCTTGCTCAAATCTTCTCGCCTTCATTGCCTCGGTGGCAATCATATGTGTCGCGAAGCGTGATAGCTCCGAGAACTTGGCCTCGTATTGAGCCACCGACATCAAACCTTGCTCGAGGTTGATGAATTCTCTCTCTTTCTTTTCCCGTGCTCCAATCGGAAAATACTTCTTGTAAAAAGTATCTTTGAACTCCTCCCAAGTCCAAGGTTGACCCTGCATGGTCAAATCTCGCGTCCTCAATGCGGACAACCACCAATGGTGAGCTTCACCTTCTAGCATGAAAACTGCCCATGCTACTCTATCCTCCTCTGTAGGCGAGAGGACCGCAAAGATCTTCTCCATCTGGAGGATCCATGCTTCCGCAGTAAGAGGGTCCACACTCCCATGGAAGGATGGAGGCCTCAATCTCCTGAATGCCTCAACTCCAGCGGTACGATGTACTGGAGTTGCGGGCGGTGGAGTAGGTGCCGCCGATGATGGTATAGCCTGCCGAGCCGCCAGTATGTCGAGTGTCTCAGCAATAGAGCCTAAGACCTGAGAGAGGTCCGGCTGCTCATCCTCATCCCGTGAAGAAGAGGAAGCTCTGGTGTGTGGTCCACGACCCCGTGTGCCCCGCCTCATGACTAAAGTCCTGAGAACAATAGCACCACATGAGTCTAACTTGAAACCACAGTTTACTTCAATGTCATTTCACAATAATTTAATTCGTATTAGTTGTATAATACTAATATACATCACATCAAGTCATCAGAGTATTCATCACATTATACTTGTACTTTAGTCTTCTAGCGTACCTAGGACCGTACTTGGTTAAAGCAACCATTTTAGACTAAGACTAAAGTTTAGTCTTACACTTGGAACCAGACTCTCTCCCGACTTACTTCCTTCCTAACTTGTTTCCTAACATATGCTCTTGTCAAGCCGTGGTATAAGATTCTAAGTGACCCTAGAGACCTAAAGCCTAAGCTCTGATACCACATCTGTCGCGACCCAAAACCCACCCTAGGAGTTAGAGTGAACTTTGGACGACTAATCATGGCTTACATGACTTGCTTGACAAACCAACCTGCAAAAACCCACAGAGCATATACAATAGAGGATATAAACAGCGGAAACATACTCTAACATTGCACAGCGGAAGTCTAACAAACCTCTAAGTATATACATATGGTCCAAGTTTACACAAAAGGAATCCAAAAGAAAGTGCGGACAGACCTGCCAAAATACATGAATGTATATCTCTCATCTCACCCACAGCTAATCCACTCAGAACCTAATACCACCTACTGATAACCCTCTACGGGAGGTTCCTCAAAAGGCTCCTCGACGTACTCCTCCTCCACCCATGGACCAGGAGCACAAACGTCAAATGGAGCAGCAGCTCCCTCAGAACCTACTGACGTAAGAAGTACGGCTGAGCATGGAATACTCAGCGGGTACTAAATACTAACCAACAGTCATAGTATACAGATAGCATACATAGAGTAGGAAGCAAGTTGCATATATAGAACAGGAACAGTTTATATCATACAAGGAAGCAAAACAATTTATAATCATGCTTGTATTTCGTAGAAAGCCGATGAAACCCTTAAAAACCTTGTGCACTTGACTTGATTGGAAATACCATTTCCGTGCTTAAAACTTGTCATGTTGTCTTATCTTGTCATGTCATGCGTGTCATGCCATGTCATGGTTGCTTGGAAAGTAAACTACTTGTGAGGGAAGGGAGACCCTTCTTCCTAGAATGCCCATACTTGTCATGTCTTGTATCATGCTTGCTTGCTCGGAAAAGTAATCTACTTGTGAGGGAAGGGAGACCCTTCTTCCTAAAATGCTCATGCTTGTCATGCCGTGTCATGCTTGCTTGTATCATGCTTGGAAAAGTAAACTACTTGTGAGGGAAGGGAGACCCTTCTTCCTAAATGCTCATGTCATGTCCTTTCACTTGTGAGATGTCCTTGTTAGATGTACTTACGAGGGAAGGGAAACCCTTCTTATGAGATGTATGTACTTGCGAGGGAAGGGAGGCCCTTCTTCATGATATGCACTTGTGAGTGAGGGGAGACCCCTCATGGAATGTTGGTTCTTGTTTTCTTGTGAAAAGCGAGGTAAAACATATCGTAGGATATGTCCCACCTCTAACCATGTTCTTGAAAACTTCGATAAATCATGTCATGCATGCCGTGCTTGTGGGAACCGTGTACATACTTGCGTTTAAATTTAAATATGACATTTGGGTAATTTCACAACACATATAACATCAATGATTTAGCAATGTAATATTCATATCATTTAGGGAAAGCAAGAAAACACACTATCATAGGCCCCAGCAATATTCATAATTTATTTGGCATGCATTTCCTAATTTACAACTCACTTTATTCACTTTGGCATTTCATCAAACATGGTGTGTTCATTATTCATTATTCCTTTAAACCTAAATCATGCTTTTCTAGGTGGGTTAAGCTCACATCGCACTTGTATGTTCATTATTAGTACAATGCCCTTTCCCATTCATCCATCACATCATCCACACGGCATCCATTCGCCAACATCCACCTCCATTCACCATTCATACCACCAATCTCATAACACCCATATAAGTGAAGGAAAACAAGAAGAAATAAAGGAAAAGAGAAGCTATAACTGGGAGGGTAGCTGTAGCACCCCGGACTTTTTCATCTTTAATGAATGGCACTCTCGTAGCTAATTGGCCGTTTTCGTAGTGTAATTAATAAATAAGGGACTAAAACGTCAAAAATGTGCATTTTCGACAGACGAATCCAACGCAAGTTGAATCGTCGAAATCGAACGAGCGAGTCAAAAGATATGGCCAAAACAGTCGGGACCAGCAGAGCACCGATCGGTCGGTCCATGGAGCGATCGATCGGTCCAAAACCGATCGATCGGAGGCTATCGACTGGTCAAAAAATTTGTATGGGGAAATTTTCTAGAGAGTGAGTTTTTGACCGGTCGATCGGTCAATAACACCGATCGCTCGGTAGGCAACCGATCGATCGATCATAACCACCGATCGTTCGGTCTTCGTGTTTTTCAGAATTTTCATTAAGGGCTTTTTCGTCTTTTGGGGGTTAAACCCTTTCTCCTTAAGGCTTGCCCGAGCCTTAGGGCATCATTCACTATACTTAGAGAGATTTGGGAGATAAGAGAGAAGAGAAAAGGGTTTCCTAAACCTAGGTTGCTTTTGGAGAAGAAATCAAAGGGGTGAAGACCTTAGATCGTCCCCAAGCACGTTTTCTTCAAGATTTCAACTCAAGCTCGGGTGGGGTGCATTCTCAAAGCTAGGGCAGCCCTCACTCACATTTTTGAAAGGGATTTCTTCCCCAACTCAAGCTTCTTTCAAGCAAAGGCTTCATCTTTCAAGTTGGAGCTTCAATCAAGGTCCCTACCAAGGATTCAAGCCTTGATTCAAGGTTAGTACACCCTACTAACTTCCCCTAACAATAACCTAGTTTTTCTATGAACTATATGATTTTGCTACTATGTATTTCTCCCTTATGGAATGTATCATATTCACTAAATATAAACAAGGTGAGGAAAATGGTGTGGATGCATGGATGAGAGGTTGATTGAGGCGAGGGGATGCCGAATGTATGGTGTATGAATGTGTGGTGTGAAGAATGGAAAATGGAGGATGGGTATTTTACCAATAATGAACATACCTTGATTTTTGGATGGAAAGTAGGCACTAAAAAGAAGAAGATGAACCATTAAGGAACCTTGCATGTTATGTGTTTGACAAAATGCCTAAACTAGGAATAAATGACATAAATGAAGAAAATGAAAGTAGGCCTTATGCGTGTGTTCTTATGAATGATGAACTATTCAAATACCACGTAGATTACTCAAATTCCTATATGGTTATACTGTGGATTGAATTGCTATACACTACTCTTCATGTCATATTGTCATCATGATATTACAAGTGCTACACACACCACACATACATGCATGAAACCGGGTTTTCCAAGATTGTATTTGTATATGATGAATCAAGAACATGACAAGGAGGTTGGTAGCCCAAGGAAGGGTGCTAGCCTCTGGCTCACAGGAAGGGTGCTAGCCTCTGGCTCACAAGAGAAATGGAACAAGAACATGACAAGGAGGTTGGTAGCCCAAGGAAGGGTGCTAGCCTCTGGCTCACAAGAGAAATGGAACAAGAACATGACAAGGAGGTTGGTAGCCTAAGGAAGGCTGCTAGCCTCTGGCTCACAAGTATACAAGTCAAGAACAAATCAAGACATGAAATACAAGGCAAGACACGACACACATACATGATTTGACCAAGACACGAAAAAGGTTTCCGAGACATGAGTTTTACCGAGGTTTTTGCATTCATACACGCATGTCAAGATGTGGCTATGTATCTTCTGCTTTCACTATTGCTTTAAACTAATATCTTGTATTGCTCACTGTTGTTATGCTTTCGCTACTGTTATGGTTAGCTAGTAGTTTGTACTCGCTGAGTATTCCATGCTCAGCCGTACTTTTATGTCGGTAAGTACTGTGGATGTCCTCGACCCCGAGCCTTGGGTCGAGGAGGAGTATGTAGAGGAGAGGGAGCCACCTATCCCATGGCAGTCTCTGGAGGATGGGGATGTGGAGGTGTGGCCATACCTCGACCACTGTTGAGAGGAGAGGGTTAGAGAGTTCCTTTTGTATTTTGATGGGTGGGCATGTCCACCTTTACTTTGATTGTATTTGGTATATGTTAACTTGGAATACTATTTTGAGTTATAGAAGAAAAGAAAAAGTTGGCTTATGCTTCCGCACTTATGTTTAGTTTCCGCGCTCTGATTATCATTGTATTATATTATGTTTAGCCTCTTGCATTACAGGATGGTTTGACAGGTACACGTAGTCACCTCTAAAGTATCCCTTAACTCCTAGGGGGTATTTTGGGGGGCGACAGAAGCAAAAGGTACCAACCTTGATCAAGTGAGGAAGAAATCCCCTTTCCAAAACGACCGTGTAGCTGCTGCCCTAACTTGAGGAGATGCTCCTCACGAGTTTGTGCCTTGATCTTGAAGAAAAATGGGCTTGAGTGGAGTGTGGGTTCACAAACCCCTTGATTTCTCTCCAAGATGGAAACCCTAGGTTGGAATCGCCTTCTCCCCTTTCTCCTATTCTCTCAAACTCTCTAAGTGTCGAATGATGCCCTAAAGGCTCGGGTTAAACTCTTAAGGTAAGAGTAAACCGACCAAAAGACCATAATACCCTTACTGAAATTTCTGCAAAAACACGAGTATTGAACACGTTGAGCTGTGAACAGTGCTGAACACGTTGTGCTGTGAACAGTGCCAAACACATTGTGCTGTGAACAGTGCTGAACACGTTGTGCTGTGAACAGTGCTGAACACGTTGTGCTGTGAACAGTGCCAAACACTTTGTGCTGTGAACAGTGCTGAACACGTTGTGCTGTGAACAGTGCTGAACACGTTGTGCTGTGAACAGTGCCAAACACGTTGTACAGTGAACAGTGCTGAACACGTTGTGCTATGACAGTGCTGAACACGTTGTGCTGTGAATAGTGCTGAACACGTTGTGCTGTGAACAGTGCTGAACATGTTGTGCTGTGAACAGTTCTGAACACGTTGTGCTGTGAATAGTGCTGAACACGTTGTGCTATGAACAGTGACAAACACGTTGTCCGTTGTCTTATGTACAATGTGCCCGTTGTGAGCTGTACAACGTACACGTTGTTGCTGTACAACGTACACGTTGTTGCTGTACAACGTACACGTTGTTGCTGTACAACGTACCCGTTGTCTGTTGCACAACGGATGCACAACGTATACGTTATCAGAGTACGTTGTCGGAGCTACGTCCTTAGCGCCTTCCGAGCTACGATTACTTACAGGTCCAGACTGTTTTGGCTATATCCTTTGACTCGTTCGTCCGATTTTGACGATTCAACTTGCGTTGGGTTCGTACTTCGAAAAGGAACATTTTTGACGTTTTGAATTTTCCAATTTCTTCCTTGTTTATTAATTATACCTCTTTAAAGGCAAAATGGCAATGAAAGTGCCATGTATTGAGCATGAAAAAGTCTGGGGCTCTACACTCTGATGATGGTATAGTTTGCCGAGCCGCCAGGATGGCGAGTTTCTCAGCAATAGAGCCTAAGACCTGAGAGAGGTCCGGCTGCTCAACCTCATCTCGAGAAGAAGATGAAGCTCTGGTATGTGGTCCACGACCCTGTATGCCCCCTCTCATGACTGAAGTCCTAAGAACAATAGCACCACATGAGTCTAACTTGAAACCATAATTTATCGTATTGGTTCAATTCATCATAATTCAATTGTATATATTGTACAATAATAGCATACATCACATCAAGTCATCAGAATATTTATCATATTATACTTTGGTGTTCTAGTGTCTCTAAGACCCGTACTTGGTTTGTAGCACTCCGGACTTTTCTATACTTAATGAATACCGTTTTCGTAGCTAATTGGCCTTCCTCATAGTCTAATTAATAAATAAGAGAGAAATCAGAAATTTTGAAATGTCAGAAAGGTTCATTTTCGAAAGACGAACCCAACGCAAGTTGAATCGTCGAAATCCGGCGAGCGAGTCAAGAGATATGGTCAAAACAGTCCAGACCTACAGAGCACCGATCGCTCGGTCCAGTCAGCGATCGATCGGTCCAAAACCGATCGATCGGTATCTATCGCATGGTCAAAGATTTTGTATGGGGAAATTTTCCAGAGAGTATTTTTTTGACCGGTCACTCGGCCAGAGTACTGATCGCTCGGTAGGCAACCGATCGATCGGTCATAACCACCGATCGCTCGGTCCCCGTATTTTTGCAGAAATTTTTGTAAGGGCGTTTTTTTCTTTTGGGTGTTAAACCCTTTCTTATAAGGCTAGGCCCGAGCCTTAGAGATTATTTACAACACTTAGAAGCTTTTGAGAGTTAGGAAGAGAGGAGAAGAGACTCTAACCTAGGGTTTTGATTTTGAGAATGAATCAAAGGGGTGTAAGAACCCTAGATCATCCTCAACTTGGATTGCTTCAAGTTCAAGGTTCAACTCATGTGGGACTCCTCCTCCAAAGTTAGGGCAGCAACTCACACAAGTTTTTCCAAGGGGTTTCTTCCTCAACTCAAGATTTCTTCAAGCAAGGATCTTTCTTCTTCCAAGTTGGAGCTTCAATCAAGGTTTCTACCAAGGATCAAGCCTTGATTCAAGGTTAGTACACCCTACTAACTTACCCTAGCAATAAATCTAAGTTTTCTTTATGAAATGTGATTATGTAATTATGTTTGCTTTCTTGTGAAATGTATCATCCCTAATAAATATAAACAAGATAAAGAAATGGTATGGATGTTGGGATGAATGTTGGATGTGACGATTGGATGCCGAATGGGTGATGTATGGTATGTGTGGGTCGTGGATTAGAAAATGGAGGATGGGCATTACACAAATAATAAACTTACCTTGTGTGATTGAATTTAAAATATGCACTAAAAAGGAGAAAATGAACAATGAGGAAACTTGCATGCTAAGTGTTTGACAAAATACCTAAACTATGAAATAATGATTTAAATGAGGAAATGGAAAGGGGCCTTATGCATATATTCTCATGAATGATGAATGGATTTAAATACCATGTTGATTACTCAAATTCTCATATGCATATATTGTGAATTGAATGGTGATGTCATACCTCTCCTACTATCCTTATTTCATGGTTGTCACGATTGACACGTACACGAGCACCCATGATAGCATGAACCGCGATTTCAAGAGCATGTGCATATAATAACCAACAAGAAAATATTGCATGTCAAGGAGGTTGGTAGCCCAGGGACATTCGGGTACTAGCCTCTGGCTCACAAGAAAACCCCTAAAACACCTATTGTCAAGGAGGTTGGTAGCCCAGGAAAAATTCGGGTACTAGCCTCTGGCTCACAAGAAAACTAAACAAGTAATAAAAATCACCTATTGTCAAGGAGGTTGGTAGCCCAGGGACATTCGGGTACTAGCCTCTGGCTCACAAGAAAACCATCCATATCAAGGAGGTTGGCAGCCCAGGGAGATTCGGGTGCTAGCCTCTGGCTCACAAGTTACAAGATGCAAGGTTACAAGATGATGACAAGACATTCATGCATGCACGCATACATGATTTTTACAATGCATACCGAAACATGAAAACGGGTTTTCAAGCATGAGTTTTATCGGAGTTTTCGCATTCATGCACGCACGTTATGATGATTGTATTGTACCATGCCTCCTACTATTTCTATTGCGATGCTATTACTGCCGTGTACTGTATTCCTATTGTGGTGCATATTATTGTTATGGTTAGCTAGCAGCTTGTACTCGCTGAGTATTCCATGCTGCTCAGCCGTACTTTCATGTCGGCAGGTACCGAGGGAGCCCTCGACCCGGAGCCTTGGGTCGAGGAAGAGTATATAGAGGAGAGAGAGCCGTCTATCCCACTGCAGTCTTAGGCGGACCGAGACCTCGATGTGTGGCCGTACCTCGACTATTGTTGAGGGGAGAGTACAAAAGGGTTATATGTGGTTTGACATTTTGATAGGTGGGCCTGTCCACCTTAGACTTAGACATGCTTTGTATTTATATATGTTAACTTGGAATACTCTTTTGGAAACCTTAGAAGAAAAGAAAAAGTTAGTTTACGCTTCCGCATTTATGTTTAGCTTCCGCGCTTTGATTATCATTGTTTAGTACTATAATTATCTTGTTCATAACAGGATGGTTTGGCAGGTACGTTTAGTCATGCCTAAAGTATCCCTAAACTCCTAGGGGGTATTTTGGGGCGTTACATGGTTAAAACAACCATTTTAAACTAAGACTAAAGTTTAGTCTTCCACTTGGAACAAGACTCGCTTCTGACTTACTTCCTTCCTAACTTGTTTCCTAACATATGCCCTTGTCAAGCTGTGGTATTAGATTCTAAGTGACCTTAGAGACCTAAAGCCTAAGCTTTGATACCACTTCTGTCGTACCCCAAAACCCACCCTAGGAGTTAAAGTGAATCTTGGATGACTTGTCATGACCTACATGACATGCTTGAAAAGCCATCCTGCAAAAACCCACAAGGCATATACAATAGAGGACAAAATGCGGAAACATATTCTAACATGGCACAGCGGAAGACTAACAAACCTCTAAATGTATATATCTACATGATCCAAGTTTGTATACAAAAGAAATCACACAAGAAAGTGTGGACATGCCCGACAAAATACATGAATATACTCTTAAAAGCTCACCCACAGCTCACTCACTCAGAATCTACCACCACCTAATAGTAGCCCTCTACCGGAGGTTCCTCGACGTACTCCTCCTCCACCCATGAGCCAGGAGCACAGACATCAAATGGAGCAGTAACTCCCTCAGAACCTACCGACATAAACGTACGGCTGAGTATGGAATACTCAGCGTGTACCAAATGCTAACCAACAGTCATAGTACAACAACAATGATATATATATAAAGCAGGGAGCAGTTAATCTCATAATAGGAAGGTAAAGCAGTTTATAATCATGCTTGCATTTCGTAAAAGCCGATAAAACCCTTGAAAACATCGTGCACTAGACTTGACTCAAGTTGCCCTTTTCGTACTTAAAAACTTGTCTTGTCTATCTTATCTTGTCGTATCATGTCATGTCATGTCATGTCATGTCATGTTTGCTTGGAAAATAAACGTGTTCATGCTACTTGTGAGGGAAGGGAGACCCTTCTTCCTAATTGCTCATGCTTGCCATGCCATGTATCTTACTTTCTTGGAAAATAAACTACTTGTGAGGGAATGGAGACCCTTTTTCCTAAATGCTCATGCTTACCATGCCATGTATCTTGCTTGCTTGGAAAATAAACTACTTGTGAGGGAATGGAGACCCTTCTTCCTAAATGCACTTGCGAGGGAAGGGAAACCCTTCTTTATGATTGTCTGTCTTGTTCTTGCCAAAAGCGAGGTAAAACATATTGTAGGATATGTCCCACCTCTAATTATCGTTCTTGAAAAACCTCGTGTTGGACATATATGCCCTCGAAAGCCAATAAGAGACTTTTCTATGTTGATTAGATAAGCATCATATTCACACAACCAACTATAAAGGGTATTTATATTAATTACTGTCTATATGATGAAGACATAAAGTTCCATAGGTAACATTGTAGGAAAATCATGCAAAGGTTGCGAGGAGATATGATTTTCCGGTTCCTTGTAAACCTAATATTGTTCGAAGCCTCTAGAGTACTGGTTGGGCGCCGTACTTCATCATGGCTTGCACATGTGTAGTTCTATGAGATAGTGTGATGAATCTCATTCACAGAGAGTGGTGACTCTTGACTAACATGTGAGTATATGTAGCAAGTACATAATACTGAACGGGGTCACTAGTGGATACCCTATGGAATACACTGTCAGATTGTATTAGGGTTATCCATTTGACAAATTGTCCTTAGACCTGAGAGGTTAACATCTTCTCAGACATTTGTCTATATGGCTTTGATGTGCCAATCGGCAATGTCCAATACACAGGACTAACTCCGGGTACGTTGGGTCATGTACACAGTGTTTGCAGAAGTATGTAAACACTCAATAAGGAATCCACAACTCCTTAATTGGAGATAATGATATCAAGGTGATACTTGTTGAACTGAACTGTTAAATCCAGTACTGGTGCTTTTCGGTAAAATGGTCTTTATCGAAGTTGATATTTTTAATATGGAAAAGTATTTATAAATATATATGTCAGTTCTTTTCTAATGTTTCTTCAAAAGTGTTTTGGAGGTTCGGTTCATTGAAAAAGTAATCATGAGAAAGGGTTCTATTCATAAGCTAGGGACTAAGACAGTGGAATTGTTCCAATCCCGGAAGCTTACAAGTGATATCGGAATGTGGAAGGATTTATTTGTAAATATATTGTGAGATGGTACTTACAAGCAATTCTCTAATTTCTGGAGGTTAATCACATTGTGTTAATGGACATTAATTGTGATTGGTGGAAGTCCAGGGATATAGATAAAATTCTATAATCCTAATGGAGTGTAGGAAAGGTGTTTCCTAGTAACAATGCTCCAACCAAAAAGGTGAAGTATTTGGTCCCACAACCGGAAATAGGAGATCCCTTTAGATCCCACACCCAAGGACCTTCTTAAAGTATTTAATTTAATTATTAATTAAATTAATTAATTTCTCTAAGTAATCACTATATGGTATAGTGAAGCTCTAAAAGGTGGAATCACATTAGATGTGAAAAACCAAATGGGTAGGACCCATTTGAAATTATTATAAAAGAATAATTCAAGTGACCAAGAGGGTTTTGGAAACCCTTTAGGCATGTGGGGTGGGACCCACCTAGGGTGGGATGCCCACTTCATGGAGGAAATAATAATTGTTATTATTTATTTAATTAGTTTCTAATAACTAATATCCTTATTGGATAAGGTTAGTTAGTTAATTAGAGTTAGTTACTAATTAAAGATTCCCTAATTGTTAGGGATTCCATTAGTTAGTTACTAATTCAAGATTCCTTATTGGATAAGGATAAGATTAGTTACTAATGGATAAGGTTAGTTTCTTTTAAGATTAATCCTAATTTGATTAGGAGAATAATCAATAAAGGAAACTATTGAGGAATCCTAATTGGATTAGGATAAGGTTAAGGTTAATGAATTATAATTGGATTACAATTCAAGCAACCAAGAGGGAACTTATATAAAGGATTGGATACCCAGCCCTTTAAATAATATAATTCTCCAGAATTTTTTCTTCTCTCCCTCTCCTCAAGTTCACGCCCAGCCCTCTCCCCCTTTGAGGGTGTACGGTCACCCTTCCCCTTCTTCTTTTTTGTTTGGTTTTTGATCTTGATGATCAAGAACAAGTTCTTTGAAGATCAAGATTGGATCTTGTTTGATCAAGAAAGGTTCTTGGATCAAAGAAAAGAAGAAAAGATAAAAGAGCATGAAATTTGAAAGGGCCATTAGCTTCCATTAGAGAAAGCTTTAAAGGAAAAAGAAGGTTCGTGTGAATCGACAGGAGACTTGACACTTGTGAAGTTTTGCGAGTACTATTCTAACGTGGATTTGACTTGACAATTTCAAAGTCGCAAAGGTGAATGTTATTCTAACCTTCATTGAATAAAATCAATTAGAATCTTAGTCAGATCTTGGGATTCGATGTATGCCCCCCAAGAACTGTTTTTCTAAAATTAAAAAGTGGCATACTTTCAGTGGTATCAGAGCCTTGGCTATGCTTCTCTTTGATTTTATTGAGTTTAATCAAGATTTATATCAAGATTGCCTCCCCTATAAATTTTGGTTACCCTAATGAATCAGTCTTCTAGATTCTTGATGATTAGATAATCATTGGTCGGGTTAAGGGATCCCCCTCTAGTTATTGAGGGAGTAATCAAGCCTTTAGAAATTAGTGTGATACTAATTTCAGTTTTAGATGATTTCAAAACCTCTCTTAATTCTATTAGGGATAGGTATATACAGATATAAATTTGGTTAAAGCACTTTAAGGATTTAGAGATCCTTTTTATATTAAATTAAATTGTTTAATTTATTCTTGTGAGCCCCGGGCAAGTTTTCCCTTTGATATATACCACTTAGATACCTATTGATATTTTGCCTAACAAATATAGATGAGATTTTATTTATTAAATGTTAATTAATAAATCTCATGGTGTTAGACACCCTTCCTTAAGCATTCTTGGAGATTAAAGCTTATTTCGATTAAAATTCATTCATGGATTTTCGGATTTGTATTTGATTAGAAGAATCGATACAGTTTTGGTATTTCGGCCATAACTTTATGACCGTAACTCCGATTTAGGTCCGTCAGTATATCTTTTCGAAGCCGTCGAAAAGATCTACAACTTTTCTGAAGAAAGTTTTTCCAGAATTAATCGTTTTGAGGGTCAAACTTGAGTCGAAAATCTGAAGCGGGAAAATGAGTTTTCTAAATTAATTTTCCAAGAGGCTTTCAAATTTTTCCTAAATTCCATTATTTGATTTGAGAGCATGAGATGCTATTAAATCGTTTAATGGGCTATCAATTAATTAAATAGTTTAATTATTTGATTCGAGAGCACGGGCTGAGATTTAATTAAATTGTTTAATTATCTGCTTCGAGTCCACGGCCTATCATTTAATTCAATGTTAATTATGATATCTTTTATGGTTCCCTAAAAAGTTTGTGGGAATAATACCATAATTATTGTAGTTGATTTGGATCAATTACATGTGCTCAAAATTTGCGGCTACATAGTATTTATAAGTTTTTATTTGATTAATAGTTAATCAAGTAATTACATAAATGCCATTGGTTGAGATACAGGGTTTTATCTCAAGTGAATTTTAATTGATAGAGATCAATTATTTTATGGACATTTAATACTAGTGTTTAGGGTATTATTTTATTTAATTGTTAAATCAAATAATCCCTAAAGCAGTTGGCCGTTATGGAAAATTTTGAATTTACCTATTATTGATTTTGAATTTATTTTTGGAATCAATATAAGGTGATATTAAAAATTAGCAATTTGCTGATTTTTATTTTGGTCTTTTAATAGTTATTAGATCAAAATAATATAGAAGAGATTAGATCCCTAGCCTAGCCGAATTTAATATGGTGTTTTCTATTTGTTTATCAATTGAGGAATGTGAGGATGAATTTTAGGGTTAGATTAAATCTCAGAGAAATTGTTTCTCTAATGATTTTCAAGCATTAAAGGAAAATTATTTTCTTTTAATGATGATCTAAAAACCCTAAGAATTCATTCTAGACATGCTTGTTTTCTTTGCTCTAGGGTTTTTCTATTAAATGTTAATAGAGGCCTTAACCATATGGGAAAGAGTTTCCCTAAGGTTAACAAAACCCTTGTTGAGGTTATGGACTTTCTAAGTAATTTGTCATGCCATGTTATTATTCATAGTTGATGAATTGTTAATATATATTCTTGTTGAATGGTGGATGGGTTCCATGATCATGCCTTTTTTTTTTTTTTTTTTTTTTTGAAAGCCACTCAGAGGGAGTGGGGGGTTTGGCAGACCCCTACCTGTTTATTAATAAAAGAGAAATGGGGGGGGGACATAAAACCTTACCCCTACTGAAATTTATCCAGATCAATGATCTCTAAGACCTAGAGGGGGGGTGAATAGGTCTATCTAATAATTTCTAACCAATTTTAATTTTTCTATTAATATGTTTAGAAATCAATAATTAATTCAATCAGACAATCCACACAAATCAAACACAGAAGATTTTTACGTGGAAAACCCTAACGGGGAAAAAACCACGGGACCTTGTCCAGCAATAAACTCACTATGAAAAGATATCAAGTACAAGACAAGACCTTACCAAACAGAAACGACGTTCCTAGGTATAGACTCTTACTCTTGATTTCCACGAACCAACAGGTTCGATCTCCGCCTTAGCAGCTTCGGTTCCACACCGACCAAATCTTTTCAAGCAACTTCAATCCCGATCACACACGATCGATCTCCTTCCACGAAGCTCCGGATCAAACACCGGACACACACACAAGGTGTAGGGTTGTGAATCAATTTAGTAAATTTCAAACCCTAGAGGGATCTCATACAGATCTGAGATCACACAATGCAAGATCAAAGGTTTAGATCTTTACTTGCATTCTCTAGGATCTAAGAAGAGGAGGGATCAACAAAGATCTAATAAAGCAATAAGAAAAACTCTAGAAAGTTTCTCAGACCTCTACTCTTTCAAAAAATATCAAAGACTCGAATTAGGTCTCTCAAAAGTTGTTTATATAGAGTTAAAAAAAGAATCCAGAAAAAGAAAATTCTTTTTAACGGACCGATCGATCGGTGCTCACGACCGTCGCTCTGTGCACAACGGATCGATCGGTTCTAATGACCGATCGCTCGGTCATAAATCATCTCTCTGGAAAATTTCCCCATACAAATATTTGGTCCAGTCGATAGCCACCGATCGCTCGAGTCGCAATACTGAGCGATCGGTTGAGACATAATTTTTTGCCAAACCCTTTTCATTTATTTTTATTTGATTCAACTAAGATCAAATATCTTTGGTAGGCTTAAAAACTATCCTCCTAGGTATTCTTAGGGTTATCTAAGTCAAATCCAACCTAGGTAGGGTCTCTAAGTCCATTACCTGTCTAGATCCGGAGTAGAAGCTTTTTCCTTCACTTCTTCAATCTTCTTTAAGCTTAGCTCTTCTCTTCTGACAAGTTAAACATGACTCGACGACTCGACTCAACTGACCTATCTAATGATCACGAATTTGCCAACACCTATTTAGGGATTTACACCTACAAAGGACACCAAGGGGGGGGACATAAACCTTACCCTTACAAGAACACAAGAAGGGGGGACATAAAACCAAAACCCCTTTAAAGACACTAGAGGCAGGGGGACTTAAAAAACCCCTAGCCCCTACAAGACTCCAAAAAAAAAAAACCAAAACAAGAAACACACTAGGAAGTTTGATATTTCCAATGCCCAATTGTCCAGGAAGATGAGAGCTTTAAGGCGAGGGGGGATCTCTTGTCTATAAAACAATCGTTCGTCCATTCGCTGAAGATCACAACCATAGTTAGCTAGGAAATCAGCTACTTTGATTAGCTTCTCTGTAATATGAGATATATTAGAAAAACAAATGCCTATTAATTTATTATCTTTTGATTCCAAACCAAACATTCCAAGGATGGTGAGAAGTTCCTTCCAAGCTTCAACAAAGAGATTTAGAATCAGACTCAAATCTCCAATTGAGTGTACCCTTGAGATGTGACAAAGCATGATACCTCTATAAGACTCTAGTTTCTGAAATATAACTTGAGCATTGATCATAAAAAGCATTAAAGCATGCTAATAAATCTCCATCATGGTTACGAATAATACCTCCACCTCCTGCTAATCCAGAATTACCTCTTGAGGCTCATCCACATTAGGTTTTAATCTACCGACAGGGGCCGCATCCATTTGACCAATTGATAAACACTCTTTTTCCTAGGAGGGAGTCGCCATATTTGAACATGGAAAAATCAATCTGTTCGTCTTGGGGAAGGCGCCCTATTTCTGTCATCCAAGACTTGATGTGGGCAATAGAATAACTAAAGGACTTGCGAACACATTGAAGCGGCAGCCGCGAACATCGCTCTTTCCCAATTTCCCATATGATTAGACGAGGAAGCTGTAATAGAAAAATCTCATATGGTTGTCGTCATATGCTCTGAACCACCTCATAGAAACAATGGTAGTATCAATGGATAGAAATATCAATGGAGCAAATAACGGCCCCAAAATAACTCCAAATACTAGCTGCCATTTTCACTTTGATATAAAAGTGAGTCAGATGTTCAATATGACCAATATTATACAACCGGGAAACAACAATAACAGAGGAATTCCAAGAGGACTATATCAGCTGAAAATTGCTCCATACATTACCTTCACCCAAAATTTGGATTTTCTTTGGAATATTTGCGGACCAAATTATTACTTCTCAATGTGTGAGAGGGTAGGAATGACGGGAATTTTCCAAGAGACTGAACGGAGAATTTACCATTCAAAGCTAGGATTCCATTATAAAACATCGTCAGTTCAGATAAGGAAAAAAATCACCATCTAATAGCTATCGAAATGATTAGGAGAAATCATTAACCATAGTGAATCCGAAGACATTATTTCAAGCATATTAGAAATAAACTGGAAAAGAAATAGGAGTATTAGTAGGATGATTCAATAAGAGGAACCCTCCAAACCATAATCTAGCCAAAAAGATTTTACCTTACACAGACACACGCACTTAAACACGACAAGGGTGGGTGGAATATAAATACATCCTTACATAAAAGAGCTAATTTTAATCCAAGTTTTAGATAACTAGTCCTTGTAAGAAGCTCCAATCTGATCAAATTGATACTTCTCTTAAAAATAATCTGGACCAGAGATTAGCAGAATAATAAGTCCAAGCTGTTTTTTTTTAGTTTTGAGAGCAAAGCAAAATCAATTCATTTTCCGGATACCAGGCCCCTTCCCAATGG
>CM026553.1:15805285-15833660 GCA_015143295.1 Tetracentron sinense
TCCCCGTATTTGCAGAAATTTTTGTAATGCGTTTTTTTCTTTTGGGTGTTAAACCCTTCTGCTAAGGCTAGGCCCGACCTAGAATTATTTACACACTTAGAAGCTTTGAGTTGGAGCGAGGAGAGAACCGAACCAGGTTTGAGTTTGAGCAGAATCAAGGTGTAAGAACCCTAGATATCCTCAACTTGATTGCTTCCATTCAGGTTCAACTCATGTTGGACTCCTCCACCAAAGTTATGGCACCACAACTCACACAATTTTTTCCAAGGTTTCTTCCTCCTCCAGATTGCTAAGCAAGGATCTTTCTTCTTCCAATGGATCTTCATCGTTTCTACACGGATTCCCCCCGCCTTGATCAAGTTAAGTACACCCTACTAACGTCCCTAGCAATAACTCTTAGTTTTTTCTTTATGAAAGGTGATATAATGTAGTTATTTTGCTTTCTTTTGAATGTACCTCCCTATAAATAAACGATAGAATTTGGATTGGGATTATTGGGATGTGACGATTGGATGCCGAATGGGTGATGTATGTATGTGTGGTCGGGATTAAAATGGAGGAGTGCATTACAACAAATAATAAACTTACCTTGTGTGATTGAATTTACACTAGGCACTAAAAAGATAAAATGAACAATGAAGAACTTGCATGCTAAGGTTTGACAAATACCTACAACTTGAAATATGCTTTATGAGCAATGGAAAGGGGCTTCATGCATACTCTCCTGAAGGAGGAAGTGATTAAATCCACTTTTTGATTACTCAATTTCGCATACATTTCTTGTTGAATTGAATGGTGGATTCATACCTCTCCATACTAACCTTTTTTCCATGTTTCCGATTGACGACGTACCGACACCCATTATAGCATGACCGCGATTTCAAAGCTGTGCCTATCTAACCAACAATAAATATTGGCATTTCAGGAGGTTGGTATCCCCAGGGACATTCGGGTACTAACCTCTGCTTCTCAAAAAACCCCTAAAACACCCTTTTCAGGAGGTTGGTAGCCCAGGAAAATTCGGGGGGGGTACTAGCCTCTGGCTCACAGAAAACTAATACCAGTTAAAAATCCCTAATTGTCAAGGCGTTGGATAGCCCGGGCATCGGGTCCTAAGCCTCTGCTCCAAAAACCACCATATCAAGGAGTTTGGCAGCCCATGGGTTCGGGTGCTAGCCTCTGGTCACCAGTTCCAAGATGCCAGGTTACAGATGATGACCAACATTCATGCATGCCCGCATACATGATTCTTTAAATGCATACCGAAACATGAAAGGTTTTCAGCATGAGTTTTTATTCGGAGTTTTCGCAGTCATGCACGCACGTTAGAAAATTTTTTTTGTGATTTATTGTACCAGCCTCCCACTATTTCTATGCATGCTATTACTGCCGTGGTACATTAGTTCCTATTGTGGTGGCGTATTATTGTTATGGTTAGCTATCAGCTTTACTCGCTGGATATTCCATGCTGCTCAGCCTTCTTTCCAGGTCGTCAGGTACCGAGTGAGCCCTCGACCCGGAGCCTTGGGTCTGGACGATTCTATAGAGGATAGCGAGTCGGCGACCCACTGCTGTCCTTAGGCGGACCGAGACCTCGCTGTGTTGCCGTACCTCGACTAGTTGTTGATGGGGAGAGTGACAAAAGGTTATAATGTGGTTTGCCATTGATAAGGTGGGGCTGCCACCTTAGACTTAGACTGCTTTGTATTTATCTATTTACTTTGGAATACTCTTTTGGAACTTAGAGAAAAGAAAAAGTTAGTTTCCGCTTCCTCATTTATGTTAGCTTCCGCGCTTTGATTATCTTGTTAGGGGTAACTATAATTATCTTGTCATACAGGATGTTTTTGGCAGTACGTTGTAGCATGCCTAGTATCCCTAACTCCTAAGGGCTTTTGGGGCGTTACATGGTAAGAACACCATTTTAATAGACTAAAGGTGTCTTCACTTGAACAAGCCCTTCTGACTTACTTTCTCCTACTTGTTTCCTACATAGCCCTTGTCAAGCTGGGTAATTATTTCTAAGTGCCTTATAGACCTAAGCCTAAGCTTTGTACCCACTTCGGTCGTACCCCAAAACCCACCCTAGGAGTTAGTGAATCTTGGATTACTGTCATGACCACATTACCATTGCTTGAAAGCACCGGCAGAAAACCCCAAGGCATTACAATAGAGGACAAAAGCGGAAACCTATTCTACCTGGCACGCGGAAGACTACAAACCTCTAAATATATATCTACATGAGTCCAAGTTGGTATACAACGAAATCACACAGAAAGTGTGGACATGCCCGACCAAAATACCTGATATCTCTAAAACTCCCCCACAGCCACGTCACTCAGAATCTACCCCCCCTAATTAGTCGCCCCCTGTCTACCGTTGTTCTCGACGTCCCTCCTCCTTCGCCCCCCCCTTACCCGAGCACAGACATCAATGGAGCAGTAACTCCCTCAGAACCTACGACATAAACGTACGGCTGAGTAATGGACACTCAGCTGTACCCGAAATGCAACCAAACTTCATATACAACAAAATTTAATATATAAAGCTGTAGCCTTATCTCATAATAGGAAGTAAAGCAGTTTATAATCATGCTTGCATTTCGTAAAAGCCGATAAAACCCTTGAAAACATCGTGCACTAGACTTGACTCAAGTTGCCTTTTCGTACTAAAAACTTGTCTTGTCTATCTTATCTTGTCGTATCATGTCATGTCATGTCATGTCATGTCATGTTTGCTTGGAAAATAAACGTGTTCATGCTACTTGTGAGGGAAGGGAGACCCTTCTTCCTAATTGCTCATGCTTGCCATGCCATGTATCTTACTTTCTTGGAAAATAAACTACTTGTGAGGGAATGGAGACCCTTTTTCCTAAATGCTCATGCTTACCATGCCATGTATCTGCTTGCTTGGAAAATAAACTACTTGTGAGGGAATGGAGACCCTTCTTCCTAAATGCACTTGCGAGGGAAGGGAAAACCCTTCTTTATGATTGTCTGTCTTGTTCTTGCCAAAAGCGAGGTAAAACATATTGTAGGATATGTCCCACCTCTAATATCGTTCTTGAAAAACCTCGTGTTGGACATATATGCCCTCGAAAGCCAATAAGAGACTTTTCTATGTTGATTAGATAAGCATCATATTCACACAACCAACTATAAAGGGTATTTATATTATTACTGTCTATATGATGAAGACATAAAGTTCCATAGGTAACATTGTAGGAAAATCATGCAAAGGTTGCGAGGAGATATGATTTTCCGTTCCTTGTAAACCTAATATTGTTCGAAGCCTCTAGAGTACTGGTTGGGGCGCCGTACTTCATCATGGCTTGCACATGTGTAGTTCTATGAGATAGTGTGATGAATCTCATTCACAGAGAGTGGTGACTCTTGACTAACATGTGAGTATATGTAGCAAGTACATAATACTGAACGGGGTCACTAGTGGATACCCTATGGAATACACTGTCAGATTGTATTAGGGTTATCCATTTGACAAATTGTCCTTAGACCTGAGAGGTTAACATCTTCTCAGACATTTGTCTATATGGCTTTGATGTGCCAATCGGCAATGTCCAATACACAGGACTAACTCCGGGTACGTTGGGTCATGTACACAGTGTTTGCAGAAGTATGTAAACACTCAATAAGGAATCCACAACTCCTTAATTGGAGATAATGATATCAAGGTGATACTTGTTGAACTGAACTGTTAAATCCAGTACTGGTGCTTTTCGGTAAAATGGTCTTTATCGAAGTTGATATTTTTAATATGGAAAAGTATTTATAAATATATATGTCAGTTCTTTTCTAATGTTTCTTCAAAAGTGTTTTGGAGGTTCGGTTCATTGAAAAAGTAATCATGAGAAAGGGTTCTATTCATAAGCTAGGGACTAAGACAGTGGAATTGTTCCAATCCCGGAAGCTTACAAGTGATATCGGAATGTGGAAGGATTTATTTGTAAATATATTGTGAGATGGTACTTACAAGCAATTCTCTAATTTCTGGAGGTTAATCACATTGTGTTAATGGACATTAATTGTGATTGGTGGAAGTCCAGGGATATAGATAAAATTCTATAATCCTAATGGAGTGTAGGAAAGGTGTTTCCTAGTAACAATGCTCCAACCAAAAAGGTGAAGTATTTGGTCCCACAACCGGAAATAGGAGATCCCTTTAGATCCCACACCCAAGGACCTTCTTAAAGTATTTAATTTAATTATTAATTAAATTAATTAATTTCTCTAAGTAATCACTATATGGTATAGTGAAGCTCTAAAAGGTGGAATCACATTAGATGTGAAAAACCAATGGGTAGGACCCATTTGAAATTATTATAAAAGAATAATTCAAGTGACCAAGAGGGTTTTGGAAACCCTTTAGGCATGTGGGTGGGACCCACCTAGGGTGGGATGCCCACTTCATGGAGGAAATAATAATTGTTATTATTTATTTAATTAGTTTCTAATAACTAATATCCTTATTGGATAGGTTAGTTAGTTAATTAGAGTTAGTTACTAATTAAAGATTCCCTAATTGTTAGGGATTCCATTAGTTAGTTACTAATTCAAGATTCCTTATTGGATAAGGATAAGATAGTTACTAATGGATAAGGTAGTTTCTTTTAAGATTAATCCTAATTTGATTAGGAGAATAATCAATAAAGGAAAACTATTGAGGAATCCTAATTGGATTAGGATAAGGTTAAGGTTAATGAATTATAATTGGATTACAATTCAAGCAACCAAGAGGGAACTTATATAAAGGATTGGATACCCAGCCCTTTAAATAATATAATTCTCCAGAATTTTTTCTTCTCTCCCTCTCCTCAAGTTTACGCCCAGCCCTCTCCCCCTTTGAGGGTGTACGGTCACCCTTCCCCTTCTTCTTTTTTGTTTGGTTTTTGATCTTGATGATCAAGAACAAGTTCTTTGAAGATCAAGATTGGATCTTGTTTGATCAAGAAAGGTTCTTGGATCAAAGAAAAGAAGAAAAGATAAAAGAGCATGAAATTTGGAAGGGCCATTAGCTTCCATTAGAGAAAGCTTTAAAGGAAAAAGAAGGTTCGTGTGAATCGACAGGAGACTTGACACTTGTGAAGTTTTGCGAGTACTATTCTAACGTGGATTTGACTTAACAATTTCAAAGTCGCAAAGGTGAATGTTATTCTAACCTTCATTGAATAAAATCAATTAGAATCTTAGTCAGATCTTGGGATTCGATGTATGCCCCCCAAGAACTGTTTTTCTAAAATTAAAAAGAGGCATACTTTCAGTGGTATCAGAGCCTTGGCTATGCTTCTCTTTGATTTTATTGAGTTTAATCAAGATTTATATCAAGATTGCCTCCCCTATGAATTTTGGTTACCCTAATGAATCAATCTTCTAGATTCTTGATGATTAGATAATCATTGGTCGGGTTAAGGGATCCCCCTCTAGTTATTGAGGGAGTAATCAAGCCCTTAGAAATTAGTGTGATGCTAATTTCAGTTTTAGATGATTTCAAAACCTCTCTTAATTCTATTAGGGATAGGTATATACAGATATAAATTTGGTTAAAGCACTTTAAGGATTTAGAGATCCTTTTTATATTAAATTAAATTGTTTAATTTATTCTTGTGAGCCCCGGGCAAGTTTTCCCTTTGATATATACCACTTAGATACCTATTGATATTTTGCCTAACAAATATAGATGAGATTTTATTTATTAAATGTTAATTAATAAATCTCATGGTGTTAGACACCCTTCCTTAAGCATTCTTGGAGATTAAAGCTTATTTCGATTAAAATTCATTCATGGATTTTCGGATTTGTATTTGATTAGAAGAATCGATACAGTTTTGGTATTTCGGCCATAACTTTATGACCGTAACTCCGATTTAGGTCCGTCAGTATATCTTTTCGAAGCCGTCGAAAAGATCTACAACTTTTCTGAAGAAAGTTTTTCCAGAATTAATCGTTTTGAGGGTCAAAACTTGAGTCGAAAATCTGAAGCGGGAAAATGAGTTTTCTAAATTAATTTTCCAAGAGGCTTTCAAATTTTTCCTAAATTCCATGATTTGATTTGAGAGCATGGGATGCTATTAAATCGTTTAATGGGCTATCAATTAATTAAATAGTTTAATTATTTGATTCGAGAGCACGGGCTGAGATTTAATTAAATTGTTTAATTATCTGCTTCGAGTCCACGGCCTATCATTAATTAAATGTTAATTATGATATCTTTTATGGTTCCCTAAAAATTTTGTGGGAATAATACCATAATTATTGTAGTTGATTTGGATCAATTACATGTGCTTGCGGCTACATAGTATTTATAAGTTTTTATTTGATTAATAGTTAATCAAGTAATTACATAAATGCCATTGGTTGAGATACAGGGTTTTATCTCAAGTGAATTTTAATTGATAGAGATCAATTATTCTATGGACATTTAATACTAGTGTTTAGGGTATTATTTTATTTAATTGTTAAATCAAATAATCCCTAAAGCAGTTGGCCGTTATGGAAAATTTTGAATTCACCTATTATTGATTTTGAATTTATTTTTGGAATCAATATAAAGTGATATTAAAAATTAGCAATTTGCTGATTTTTATTTTGGTCTTTTAATAGTTATTAGATCAAAATAATATAGAAGAGATTAGATCCCTAGCCTAGCCAAATTTAATATGGTGTTTTCTATTTGTTTATCAATTGAGGAATGTGAGGATGAATTTTAGGGTTAGATTAAATCTCAGAGAAATTGTTTCTCTTAATGATTTTCAAGCATTAAAGGAAAATTGTTTTCTTTTAATGATGATCTAAAAACCCTAAGAATTCATTCTAGACATGCTTGTTTTCTTTGCTCTAGGGTTTTTCTATTAAATGTTAATAGAGGCCTTAACCATATGGGAAAGAGTTTCCCTAAGGTTAACAAAACCCTTGTTGAGGTTATGGACTTTCTAAGTAATTTGTCATGCCATGTTATTATTTATAGTTGATGAATTGTTAATATATATTCTTGTTGAATGGTGGATGGGTTCCATGATCATGCCTTTTTTTTTTTTTTTTTTTTTTTTGAAAGCCACTCAGAGGGAGTGGGGGGTTTGGCAGACCCCTACCTGTTTATTAATAAAAGAGAAATGGGGGGGGGACATAAAACCTTACCCCTACTGAAATTTATCCAGATCAATGATCTCTAAGACCTAGAGGGGGGGTGAATAGGTCTATCTAATAATTTCTAACCAATTTTAATTTTTCTATTAATATGTTTAGAAATCAATAATTAATTCAATCAGACAATCCACACAAATCAAACACAGAAGATTTTTACGTGGAAAACCCTAACGGGAAAAAACCACGGGACCTTGTCCAGCAATAAACTTCACTATGAAAAGATATCAAGTACAAGACAAGACCTTACCAAAACAGAAACGACGTTCCTAGGTATAGACTCTTACTCTTGATTTCCACGAACCAACAGGTTCGATCTCCGCCTTAGCAGCTTCGGTTCCACACCGACCAAATCTTTTCAAGCAACTTCAAATCCACGATCACACACGATCGATCTCCTTCCACGAAGGCTCCGGATCAAACACCGGACACACACACAAGGTGTAGGGTTGTGAATCAATTTAGTAAATTTCAAACCCTAGAGGGATCTCATACAGATCTGAGATCACACAATGCAAGATCAAAGGTTTAGATCTTTACTTGCATTCTCTAGGATCTAAGAAAGAGGAGGGATCAACAAAGATCTAATAAAAGCAATAAGAAAAACTCTAGAAAAGTTTCTCAGACCTCTACTCTTTCAAAAAATATCAAAGACTCGAATTAGGTCTCTCAAAAGTTGTTTATATAGAGTTAAAAAAAGAATCCAGAAAAAGAAAAATTCTTTTTACGGGGACCGATCGATCGGTGCTCACTACCGATCGCTCGGTGCACAACGGATCGATCGGTTCTAATGACCGATCGCTCGGTCATAAATCATCTCTCTGGAAAATTTCCCCATACAAAAATTTGGTCCAGTCGATAGCCACCGATCGATCGGTCGCAATACTGAGCGATCGGTTGAGACAGAATTTTTTGCCAAAACCATTTTCATTTTATTTTTATTTGATTCAACTAAGATCAAATATCTTTGGTAGGCTTAAAACTATCCTCCTAGGTATTCTTAGGGTTATCTAAGTCAAATCCAACCTAGGTAGGGTCTCTAAGTCCATTACCTGTCTAGATCCGGAGTAGAAGCTTTTTCCTTCACTTTCTTCAATCTTCTTTAAGCTTTAGCTCTTCTCTTCTGACAAGTTAAACATGACTCGACGACTCGACTCAACTGACCTATCTAATGATCACGGAATTTGCCAACACCTATTTAGGGATTTACACCTACAAAGACACCAAGGGGGGGGACATAAACCTTACCCCTACAGGAACACAACAAGGGGGGGACATAAAACCAAAACCCCTTTAAAGACACTAGAGGCAGGGGGACTTAAAAAACCCCTAGCCCCTTACAAAGACTCCAAAAAAAAAAAACCAAAACAAGAAACACACTAGGACTGTTTGATATTTCCAATGCCCAATTTGTCCAGGAAGATGAGAGCTTTAAGGCGAGGGGGGATCTCTTGTCTATAAAACATCGTACCATTTCGCTGAAGATCACAACCATAGTTAGCTAGGAAATCAGCTACTTGATTAGCTTCTCTGTAAATATGAGATATATTAGAACAAATGCTCATTAATTTATTTATCTTTTGATTCCAATACCAAACATTCCAAGGATGGTGAGAAGTTCCATTCCAAGCTTCAACAAGAGATTTAGAATCAGACTCAATCTCAATTTGAGTGTACCCTTGAGAGTGACAAAGCATGATACCATCTAATAGAGCTCTAGTTTCTGAAATATAACTTGAGCATTGATCATAAAAAGCATAAAAGCATGCTAATAAATCTCCATCATGGTTACGAATAATACCTCCACCTCCTGCTAATCCAGAATTACCTCTTGAGGCTCCATCCACATTTAGTTTTAATCTACCGACAGGAGGCCGCATCCATTTGACAATTGATATAACTCTTTTCCTAGGAGGAGATATCGACATATTGAACATAGAAAAATCCAATCTTTTCTTCCTTGGAAGGCGCCCTATTTCTGTCATCCAAGACTTGATGTGGGCAATAAGAATAACTAAAGACTTGCGAACACCTTTGAAGCGGCGCGAACATCGCTCTTTCCAAATTTCCCATATGATTAGAAGAGGAAGTAATATGAAAATCTCATTATGGTTGTCGTCATATGCTCTGAACCACCTCATAAGGAAACACTGGATAGTATCACTGGATAGAATATCAATGGAGCAATAACCTGCAAAATAACTCCAAATACTAGCTGCAATTTCACTTTGATATAAAAGATGAGTCAGATTTTCAATATGACCAATATTACAACAGGAACAACAACTAACAAGAGGAATTCCAACAGATTGAACCTTATTATCAGTCGAAATTGCTCCATACATTACCTTCCACCCAAAAATTTGGATTTTCTTTGGAATATTTGCGTACCAAATATACTTACTCCAATTTGTTCGAGGGTAGGAATGACGGGTAATTTTCCAAGCAGACTTAACGGAGAATTTACCATTCAAGCTAGGATTCCATATAAAAACATCGTCAGTCTCAGAAAGGAAAAAATCACCATTTCTAATAGCTATCTGAAAATGATTAGGCAGAAAATCATTAACCATAGTGAAATCCCAAATACCATTATTATCAAGCATATTAGAAATAACTGGAAAAGAACTAGGAGTATTAGTAGGATGATCAATAAGAGGAACCTCTCCAAACCATCTATCTAGCCAAAAATTTACCTTATTACCATTACCAATTAAAGAGGTGGAATTATAAATCACATCCTTACATAAAAGACTAATTTTAATCCAAGTTTTAGATGAACTAGTCCTGTAAGAAGCATTCCAAATATGATCAAATTGATACTTCTCTTTAAAAAATCTGGACCAGAGATTAGAAGAATAATATAATTTCCAAGCTTGTTTTAGTTTGAGAGCAAAAGAAAAATCATTCATTTTCCGGATACCTAGGCCACCTTCCAAATGAGGAAGAGAACAAATATTCCAATTAATCCAGTGTCTCTTTTTGAATTCACTAGTGTTATTCCAGAAAAATTTAGCCATAATTCTATCAATTTGATCTGTTATACTTTTAGGAACATGGATTCCAGCTAAAAGATAAGTGGGGATCGAAGATAAGACATGCTTTATAAGAATTAATCTCCCACTTGAAGATAAAAATTTTGCTTTCCACCCTTCCACCTTAGAAATGACTGTGTCAATAAGAGAATTGAAATAAACTTTTTTAAGACGACCTTTATACAGAGGTACCCCTAAATAAATAAAAGGGAAGTTTTTCCGAGGAATACCGACCCAGCTAGAAATATAATCTGATCTTTTCCTAGATAGTTTATCAGAACAGTAATAAGCACTTTTCTCTTTATTAATCAATTGACCTGAAGACTTTTCATAAGAGGTAATAAAATCAAATATTTTCTTAATGTTATGCTTCTTACCATTACAAAAAATAAGAGTATCATCTGCAAAAAGAAGGTGAGAAACTGGAGTACCAAATCTTCCTAGTTTATAAGTAGAAGAAAGACTTACAGAGATGGTTTTAATACCCCTACTAAGAACTTCTTCAGCAAGAATAAAAAGAGCAGGAGATATGGGATCACCTTGTCGAAGGCCACGAGAACTCTGAAAGAAACCTTGAAGACATCCATTAATAAGAATAGAAAAAGATTGGCTAATAAGGCAACCACGAATTAATCTCATAACTTCTTTATTGAAACCCATTTTTTCCAGAACTGAAAAAATGAAGTTCCACTCCATTCTATCATATGCTTTAGACATGTCGAGTTTAAAAATAGCATTACCTCCAATGGTTTTTCTATCAATATCCTGTACCATTTCCTGGGCTATAATAACATTATCTATAATATGTCTACCTTTCACAAAGGCACTCTGTTCATCAGAAATAATGTTAGGAAGCAATAAACCAATTCTGTCAGACAAAATACGAGAGATGATCTTGTATAGAAAATTGCATAAACTAATTGGTCTAAAATCCGAGAAGGAAGCCGGAGATTTGCATTTTGGAATAAGAGCAATAACAGTAACATTAATAGCTCTAGGCATATCAGCTGTCAAAAAGAAGAAAGTAATAGCTTGATAGAGATCCTCTTTAATAATATTCCAACAGGACTGGAAAAAATGACCAGAGAATCCATCTGGACCAGGAGCACTATCAGCTGACATGCTAAAGACAACCTGTTTAATTTCTTCAATAGAAGGAGAATTAGCTATAGAAATATTATTTTCCTTAGTAATAAGACAAGGAATAAAATTCAGAATATCATGGTCGATCATCGAATTATTAGTAGTAAGCAAATTTTGAAAGAATAATACTGCTTCCTTGCCTATATCCTCTTGAGAATCCAGCCAATTACCTTGAGAGTCTTTTATTCTATATATACCATTCCGACTCCTTCTAGAATTAGTGACCATGTGGAAAAATTTGTATTGTTATCCCCCTCTTTAAGCCATTTAACTCTAGATTTTTGTCTACAGAATATTTCCTCTTGAAGAAGAACAGATTGCAATTCAATTTTGAGATTAGATAGATTAGCATTTTTTAAATCGTCCCAAGAATATTGAATTTCTTCTTCCAGCTTATCGATTTGATTTTCAAAATCTTTCATCTTTTGAAAAATGTTACCAAAAACTTCTCTATTCCAAAGTTTTAGAGAAACTTTAAGTCTTTTAAGCTTAAGAAAAAACGAAATAAGAGGGTTCGCTAAGATAGGAAGGCTCCAAGATTCAGTCACAATTCTAGAAAAATCAGAGTGATTGATCCACATTTGCTGAAATTTAAAGGATGAGGGTCTTCTAGTATCATCTTGACCAAAGATAAACAAAAGAGGAGAATGATCTGAAGCAACCCTAGGCATGTGAGTAACCGACGATATATGGAAATTGTGGGTCCATTCAGGGTTTAACAAAATACGATCAAGGCGGGCATATATACGATGAACACCCTCCTGATTATTACACCACGTAAAGTTATTACCAGAAAACCCAGCATCTAATAAACCCAACTCATTAATCATATTTTTAAAATCCTCCATTGAATCATAGTTGACATCACGACCTCCCCTCTTTTCATTAGTAGCTGATATAGCATTAAAGTCACCTCCAATGAAAAAAGGACCAGTAAAAGAATAAAAAGCATCATAAAGGTCAGTCCAAAGGGATAATCTTTCCCTTCTAGTGCATTTAGCATAAACAAATGCACATCTAATCTTAACCATATTATCTTTAATAACATCGACAATAATCATTTGGTCAGTAGCAGATATATATGAGACTTGAATATTATTTTTCCACAATAACCAAATTTTCTCATGATTTTGATTGGAATTAAAATGCTTATCCATACCAACATTAGAGCAAGTCTCATGAATATAATCGAATTTTTTTTTGGTTCAATAATAGCTGTTAGAGAAATTTGATTAGTTGAAATTAATTTTTTTAATCTAGCTTTAGAAGCTATATTCCCAACACCTCTAATATTCCAAATTAAAAAATTATTCATTAAAAATATTATTAGAAGTGGTATCTTTATATAGAACCGCAGTTCTAGAGCGAGTCACTCTGTCCGTTGAAACACCAACTTTATGGAGAGTATTTTTCTTTTTTTGATTTTCCAAATTCTGTTTTCGAAATATTTCAGATTTAAGAAGAGTTTTTGAAAAAAATTTCCCATCTTCCTTATAATCTTCTATATTATCTATTAAGCACGGATCAAAATTTGCATGAAATTCCAAAGTTTGAGATTTTTCTCGAAAGTTTTTAATCTTAAGCTGACTCTCAACAGGCTCATTTTCTTTTATAGTATCTACTAATCTTTTCCACATGTGATGACGATGAGAATTATGAAAATTAAATCTATGGAATAAATTCTCATTCATCTGAAGACCTTGTATTTCAGAATCAGTTAGAGCAGTTCTTCGATTCAAAACTATTTCATTTTCTTGAGGATTAATTTGAATGTTTTCAGATTCAATAATATTTTCCTGAGATAATATCCTATTTCTTAGCTCATTCAATTCCATGCATTGGTTTTCCTTGTTTTTACTTTGGATTAAAATTCTACTCTCCATCATACCATCAACATTATTAATATCACTTTGTTCTAATATACTTTCAGCAATAGTAGCAGAAAACTTACCTGGGTGCGAAGCTTGTGATGCAATAGCAGAAACCACATCAGCCGGATCAGACTCAGTTCTGATATGATTTGTAATCGGAGATATATAAGCTGCTGTTTCCAGAATACCGTCTTTCTGGACTGGGGCAGAAGTGTTAATAGCTATATCATTACCTAAAGCAACCGGCTCACTGTTTTCTCTATTTTGAAAATCAAACAAACCTCAACATTGTTGATCTAAGAAGATAAATTCTTAGAACCATTGTCCACTGAATTAAAAGCCCTCATCACCCACTGCCGAGTTTGATTTTTAGGTAAAACTTCCACCTCTTGTCTAGCATCTTTAGGAACATTAGTTTTTTGAGGAAACATCTCATTATTAGAAGTTTCATTATCATCGGGAATCAGTACATAATTAGGATCTGATTTATGCCCTTGATCTACGTTATTATCCTTGGAAGATTGCATGGTATCAACTACTATTTCAGGACCCTTTTCCAGATCCGAATTCTTTAATCTTCATTGCAGTTTTGGAACCTTTGATTGATCCTTAGCCTCTTCCTTATTGAGGTTATTTCTTTCCTTAGATCTGCCCACCGAACAGAAACTTTCTTCATGCCCCAACTTTTTACATTTTATGCAAAACTTGAATTTCTTTTCATATTCCACTTGCTGCCATCTTCCTTGATCCCCTAAACCCAACCAAAAATGATCTGGATTTTTTTTAAGAAGATCTATCTCTATGCACACACGAGCCACACTAGGTCTAGTATAAGATTTCGTAGCACCATCAATTTGTAAAACTTTGCCGAATATACTACCAATGGATGCAAGTGCTGTGTTATTGAATAGATGAAGGGGAAGATTCAGAAAACTCACCCAAATCGGTACTATTGAAGGTTCCAAACCCGATATGAAAGAAGGAGTCCACTTGAAGAAGCGAAAAAGATAACCCTTGATATAAACAACCTCTTTGATCCATATCATAAGAAAGTCTTCTTCGGAAGAAAATCAGAAAAAAAGATGTCTCGAGTCCAAAATACCTACAGAAAAAGCCAACCGTAATCCTTCATCCTTTTTCATGTGAGCTTTAATAACATCCAGTGAAGGACGACCATAAGAACACTTCGCAACTAAAGATAAACGATGGGGGATTGCAAGAAGTGATGATTCTTCTTCAGAGAAATAAATCGCTGGTTCTCCTCGAAAAGTAACAGGTTTTTTGATCGGAATAGCATATTGAAGAGAATCACTTTGCGATGATGCCCTTCTACCAACCATATCTGCATAGGAGGGAGGATCCGGCGGCTTGGAGGAGGGATCTCCCTCCCCACCGCCGGCCACACTAGGGTTGAACATCAAACCCTAATCCAAACTCTCCCAAGAATCCTGCTAACATGCACCTAAAGAAAGAGAAATCACTTAAATTGCTAACTTGCACCTCCAGAGCTCCTAAAATAATTTAAAATTTGATAACAATTATCCAATGCATGATCATGCCTTCTTCTTCTCTCTCTATTCTCTTTTCTTTCTTCTTATGAGTTGTACTCCACTTAAGCACCCTATTTTGGGTGGTTTCTCAAGGTTTCTTATTTTGAATATGATGTAATCTTAGTATTAGGAGTTGCTGGTTTTTCTCTATAGAGAAATCATATTGAAGATCGAAGATGATGGTGATCGCATGGAGAATAAATCTTAGAAGGCGTTTTACAAGAGTAGTTGTAGGATTTCTAAGATAGCATGATCATGTGGACCCATTGTGCGGCTATACTATGTATTTCATGTGATGATTTGCTATAGCTTTTAGTTGCTTAGAAAAGTCCATAACCCTTGTGATAATGTGATTATCATTTTTTGTGCAAATTTTGGATAATTGGATCAAACCCCACAATATGTGTTTTGTTCAAACAAAAAAAGTTTGTGTTTAAATAAAACACATTATTATAGCCCTTTTAGACGTGATGCATGTAGTCCATGTTGAAAGTTTTACGTGAAATATGTTACTTGCATGATTATGAGATAATTATGCCTTAATTGGCATAGATGTAAGCTAACAATATTCACGATTATGGGAAGTGCTTGATTGACACTTATAGACCCTAGTAGAGGTCTTAAAGAGTTGTTTAACGACTTCCATAATTTCTTTTAAGCATAGGGTTGATGAACTCTAATGTGCTAAAAATTAATTTGTAGAGAATTAAAGGGTAATATAGTCCATTTTGACTTATGAGCTTTAGTGATGCACATGGAAACTTTATAATTGTTATTCTGGGCCCATGGTGCTTGGTATGACCAATGGTCCATCATATGGATGAATGAACCATCTAAAGCCCACTGATGTTAAAAAATAACCTTTGTACCCTTGGATTAGATCCATTAAGATTTCTAGGGCTAGTAGGAGTTCATTGGAATTAGTTTGATCTAATTAAAACGAAATTCGATTTATTATCATGTGATGATATTTGTATATTATTCTATGCATGTGATGCAATGATAAATATTGTAAATACTTTTGATATATGCATTAGATGTATAATTTGTTCATAATATTCTGTTTTCCCTCAAGAAAAATATTAAGTGAATTAAATGGGCTAATCTATCCTACGGGATAATGTTGCCCTATGACCTTCCATTATTAATAAGAATAGGAATTAATTAGCCTGAGTCTTGTCTCTCTGACAGGAATCGGACATAATTCAGTCTAAATTAGACTCCTAGTATTTTATTTCTATAGTAGATAGGAATGTGTATGGCCTGATAGGGAGTGTCAACTAGCATGGGGGCATATTCCTACTTGATCATATGACAACCGAGAATAATGCCTTTCACTTAACCAAGGACCATGACGGCTGACAGGTGACAGTCATGTTATCCTTGGAGGTCACAAGAAAATTGGGAATCACTGATTTACATAAGGAGTTATGCATGAGATGTTCAGTGATGGATAGTTACAATCCATCTTGTAGTGCATGTGTGGTACTATCCTAGCATGGAAGATTGCATGTGTATTATAAGGCACCCAATGCTTATCAGAAATATGAAGTAGCATATTTCCTAATTTTATAGATTGAGGGGTCTATGAAATTTGACTGAATGATGAGCAATATCATCAAAGATCGAAAGCCCTGATCTAATGATATTATTATGTGTGAAATATTATGATGTATGTTTTAGTGTCATGTCATTTTATAACCACCTTACCAAGACTTTAATGAGAATCTCTTGACCAATTCAAAGTGTTTGGAATGGAAAAGGAATCTCAAGTTTGTATTTACTATCTAAAGAATTGCCCAAGTTCTCACTACTAATGTTAAATCTCATTTGAGATGTTGACTGAATACAATAGGGCTGCTAGGCAGCTTAATTACTATATAAAAGGACAAGTAGACACCAAGTTGACTAGGGAAACCCAGTCACAAAGAATATGATAGAGATCACTGGATTCATAAATCCTAATTCTTGGTGCTGAGATAAATTGAGATAAATTTATGGGATTAGAGGATATGATCCTCGACAAACTCCTGGAGTCCTTTAATATGGTTATGTTGAACAAGTAGGAAATTAGATTGTCTGAAATCCCACATGTTGCATATGGCTAAGAACCTTTGAAGAGTTCAATGCTACTTGCAAAGATGTTTAAAAGAATTGGATTTTCAAAATCCCAAGCATTCATGCAAAGGAAAGAAATCCAAGATTTTCCATTGGAAAGGTATTCTAGTAGTATGGACAAAGGCTCTTTTGAGAAGAAAGGAAAGTATAAGGCTTGTGCTTCATAGTGAAGCAATTGGTCATTGGATACAGGACAAACCTTTGGAAGGATTGTCCAGCTTGTATACTCATTAAGTCCAACTTAATTGTTAGAACCTCCAGCTCTTAATGCTTGGTATGATCTTGCATAAGTGCAATAGTTGCATGTTTGTTAAGGAGAAGGAGAAATCTGAATGGATAAAACTTCTACTTGGGAATGAGACAAAAGTTGGATGATTGTAATTATATGAATCTTCCATTAAGAGGTAGCTAACTTTATTTCACCTTCTTTGCAAAGTTCAAGGAATTCCGCATTGAAATAAAGAAACAGCTAGGTAAGTCTTCAATGTTTGAGAAGAGTACCTCTTAATAGAAATTTCATAATTTACCGCCATTACATCTTGTCTCAGATAATTCCCAGAACAAACCATAGCATGATGGTGTTGTTAAATCGAATTATATTGGATATAATTTGATGGAAGATGAGCTTGGGATTCGCATTAGAGACATTTAGTCTCTATTCCTGGATAACAAAAGATATTTGTAAACAGGAATACAAGTTTCCTAGTAGAGAAACTGAATCTAGAATTGTTCTAGAAGCGGAAGCCCAATAGACCAATAACTATGAGAATTGATAGAGATCAACTCTCTACTCTCACTATACCTAAATAGTACACTAGAACCCACAGGTCCCAGAATCTGTAGATGGACTAACTTTTATTCTGATGAAGTAATCAAACTGTTTGATTTTCATCTAAGAATAAAAGTATTATTTGTGTGCAAATTGGTTAGTGGGAGCATAATTACTTTCCTGGCTCTATACAAAGATAATATTCTTTTCATTATGAATGAAGTATGAATATTATTCTTCTCTTAGATTTGATCAAGCAATTTACAATGAAGGACAAAAACTTTGACATCATGTTTTCTTAGTCCTAAATGGTTTAGAGACAAAAGGAAAATGATATTGTTATTCTCCCAATAACAATCATGTTTTTGTGCAAGTAAGATTCCAAGAAAAGAGTTTCTACCTTTATGGGATGGAATCTGTTTCTCTTTGATATATGATATCATGAGAAAATATACTTGTACTAGACCGGATATTCATCACATGTTGATGTGATAAGATATTGGTCAGATTGGTCCGGACCATTGCATAATGGTAAAGCACAAGCATGTTAACTTTTGAAAATGACTGTTGGACAGTATCATTTTTGTTTAGTCTTTTAAGACAGTGGTTTTTGATAATAAATTTGCAAGAGTTGCAAGTGTTATTGCATCACTACAATAGTTGTGGTAAAGCAGACATGACAGACCCATACATATTAAGTTATGTCTCAATTGGTGTTTGAGAAACATCACTGAGAAGATGGACATTACATCTAATTGGCTTAGAGTGCAAGTGGGAGATTGTTTGACATATATGCCCTCGAAAGCCAATAAGAGACTTTTCTATGTTGATTAGATGAGCATCATATTCACACAACCAACTATAAAGGGTATTTATATTAATTGCTGTCTCATATGATGAAGACATAAAGTTCCATAGGTAACATTGCAAGAAAATCATGTAAAGGTTGCGAGGAGATATGATTTTCCGGTTCCTTGTAAACCTAATATTGTTCGAAGCCTCTAGAGTATTGGTTGGGCGCCGTACTTCACCATGGCTTGCACATGTGTAGTTCTATGAGATAGTGTGATGAATCTCATTCATAGAGAGTGGTGACTCTTGACTAACATGTGAGTATATGTAGCAAGTACATAATACTGAACGGGGTTACTAGTGGATACCCTATGGAATACACTGTCAGATTGTATTAGGGTTATCCATTTGACAAATTGTCCTTAACCTGAGAGGTTAAGATCTTCTCAGACATTTTTCTATATGGCTTTGATGTGCCAATCGGCAATGTCCAATACACAGGACTAACTCTGGGTACGTTGGGTCAGGTACACAATGTTTGGAGAAGTGTGTAAACACTCAATAAGGAATCCACAACTCCTTAATTGGAGATAATGATATCAAGGTGATACTTGTTGAACTGAACTATTAAATCCAGTACTGGTGCTTTTCGGTAAAATGGTCTTTATCGAAGTTGATATTTTTAATATGGAAAAGTATTTATAAATATATATATCAGTTCTTTTCTAATGTTTCTTCAAAAGTGTTTTGGAGGTTCGGTTCATTGAAAAAGTAATCATGAGAAATGGTTCTATTCATAAGCTAGGGACTAAGACAGTGGAATTGTTCCAATCCCGGAAGCTTACAAGTGATATCGGAATGTGGAAGGATTTATTTGTAAATATATTGTGAGATGGTACTTACAAGCAATTCTCTAATTTCTGGAGGTTAATCACATTGTGTTAATGGACATTAATTGTGATTGGTGGAAGTCCAGGGATATAGATAAAATTCTATAATCCTAATGGAGTGTAGGAAAGGTGTTTCCTAGTAACAATGCTTCAACCAAAAAGGTGAAGTACTTGGTCCCACAACTGGAAATAGGAGATCCCTTTAGATCCCACACACAAGAACCTTCTTAAAGTATTTAATTTAATTATTAATTAAATTAATTAATTTCTCTAAGTAATCACTATATGGTATAGTGAAGCTCTAAAAGGTGGAATCACATTAGATGTGAAAAACCAAATGGGTAGGACCCATTGGGAATTATTATAAAAGAATAATTCAAGTGACCAAGAGGGTTTTGGAAACCCTTTAGGCTTGTGGGGTGGGACCCACCTAGGGTGGGACGCACACTTCATGAAGGAAATAATAATTGTTATTATTTATTTAATTAGTTTCCAATAACTAATATCCTTATTGGATAAGGTTAGTTAGTTAGTTAGAGTTAGTTACTAATTAAAGATTCCCTAATTGTTAGGGATTCCATTAGTTAGTTACTAATTCAAGATTCCTCATTGGATAAGGATAAGATTAGTTACTAATGGATAAGGTTAGTTTCTTTTAAGATTAATCCTAATTGTATTAGGAGAATAATCAATAAAGGAAACTATTGAGGAATCCTAATTGGATTAGGATAAGGTTAATGAATTATAATTGGATTACAATTCAAGCAACCAAGAGGGAACTTATATAAAGGATTGGATAACCAGCCCTTTAAAAAATATAATTCTCCAGAATTTTTTCTTCTCTCCCTCTCCTCAAGTTCACGCCCAGCCCTTTCCCCCTTTGAGGTTGTACGGTCACCCTTCCCCTTCTTCCTTTTTGTTTGGTTTTTGATCTTGATGATCAAGAACAAGTTCTTTGAAGATCAAGATTGGATCTTGTTTGATCAAGAAAGGTTCTTGGATCAAAGAAAAGAAGAAAAGATAAAAGAGCATGGAATTTGGAAGGGCCATTAGCTTCTATTAGAGAAAGCTTTAAAGGAAAAAGAAGGTTCGTGTGAATCGACAGGAGACTTGACACTTGTGAAGTTTTGCGAGTACTATTCTAACGTGGATTTGACTTAACAATTTCAAAGTCGTAAATGTGAATGTTATTCTAACCTTCATTGAATAAAATCAATTAGAATCTTAGTCAGATCTTGGGATTCGATGTATCCCCCCCAAGAACTATTTTTCTAAAATTAAAAAGTGGCATACTTTCACCTTGGTAAATAATGTCATGCATGCCGTGCTCGTGGAATCATGTGCATACTTGCATTTGAATTTAAATATGACAATTGGGTAATTTACAATACATATAACATCAATAATTTGAGCAAATCAATATTCATGCCATTTAGAAAAAGGAAAATTTATCAAACTATCATAAACCCTAGTAATTTCTATAAACTTTTAAGCATGCATTTCTTAATTTCAACTCATTTTATTCACCTTGGCATTTCATCAAACATGTGGTGTGTACATTATTTGTTAAACCTATCATATGATTTACTAGGCGGGTTTGTATTCACAACATCCACGTGTGTTTGTTATTTGCACCATACCCTCCCCATTTCATTCATCACATCATACACACGGCATCCATCGCCCTTTCATATCCACACAACCATCCATCTCATATTTACATTCATGATTGTAGGAAAACATAAGAAATAAGGAAAGAAAAGAGGGAAAATATGAACTAGGAGGGTATCAAAAGGTACCGACCTTGTATAGAGGAAGAAACCCTTTGCAAAAACGTGCGTGAGTCGCTGGCCTAGCTTGGGAAAAGTGCTCCTCACGAGCTTGAGCCGAGAACTTGAAGAAGAACAAGCTTGAGGATGATTGTGGGTCTTCAACCCTTTGATTCCTCCTCAAAAGAAAACCCTAGGTTTAGAAACCCCTTTCTCTTCTCTCCTTATCTCTCAAATCTTCTAAGTGTTGAGAATGAGCCCTAAAGACTTGGGCGAGCCTTATATGTAAAGGGTATAACACCCAAATGCTGAAAAAGCCCTTAATGAAATTCTGCAAAAACACGATAGACCGATCGATCGGTGATCAGGACTGAGCGATCTGTTGCCTACCGAGTGACCGGTGATATTGACAGAGCTCTCGGTCAAAAACAAGCTCTCTAGAAAATTTCCTCATACAAAAAAGTTAACCAGTCGATAGCCTCCGATCGATTGGTTGTGGACCGATCGGTCGCTACAATGGACCGAGCGATCGGTGGTCTGCAGGTTTTTGATACTGAGTCCATTTTTCACCCATTCCTACTATTTGGACCTATTCTACTTCCATTCTAACATCTTCTAAACTTGACTAGCACCTCTTTAAAGCTTATAGGCTTTATTAAATGATTTATCTAATTAATTATAGCATTCTTGACACAATTCCATCAAAGTTTCAAATTCTCATTTCATGAAATTGAGATTACACGACATCATACCTTGACACACATCCCAAGGCATATACAAAAATTTTTGGGGCTCTACAGTCTCCCCTAGGGCTCACGGTTTAGAGAGATAGAGGAGAATAGAGAAAATTTTTGGGAGAATTCTACTTAATGGTCTAGGGTGTTGGGGTATTTATAGACTAGGATCTTATCCTAATCCTACTCCAACTTGATCTTATCTAGTAGGATTTATTAATTAACAATAACTCGTATTATTAATTAAATAAAATCCTACTTAATCTATAACTACTTTAGTTATAGTAATCCTATTAATTAATGAGTCCCTATTATAAGAGGATTCCTTAATTAAAAGGGATAAGTCAACATCCTACACCAAAGTAGGAAACCTAGTCAAACTAGGAATCCACAAGGGGGGACATGAGCTTTTATGGGGCGTGGGATTTGAGGAGTTAAAACTCCTTATTGTAATCTAATTACAATAACATCTTAATCCTAATTGCAATCCAACACTTGGCTTTTAATTCCATAATAAAAGGAATTATATTTCAATAATTATTCAATTAAACAAATCCTAATCCAATTAGGATTCCTCAAGTGGGCGCCCCACCTTAAGGTTTAAACCCAAGAGCATTGGCCCATATTAAAGGTCCATTTTAATGGGTTTATGGATATGGGTCAAACCCATTTCCCCTTTAATTATGTTAATCAAAAAATTACTAAAATAATCCCTTAGTTTAAATTAACAATTAATTTGAACAATAGATTAACTATTAATCTATTTAATTAAATGATTAACTTTTAATCACTTAAAATAATTGATTAAATTTTAATCAATTATTGAGCTTGTATTTCTTATGTGAGCACCTCCACAAATTGCTCTGGGACATTCTTACCCTGGCTTATCCAATGTTATCCCATTGACCCTAAATGAGAATTACAACGGAATTGCAAGTGACGTGAGATATCTATGTTGCAATTGAATCCCAGTGTATGAACATTAACCATTACGGATCCCTCCACATGAACTTTTAAATTCAATTTATCCTTCCAAATACATTATCCCTAATGGGTCTTCGAGATTGACATACAATCTAACCCATAGCCCATTGCAAATCATCCTGGTTTCCAAGACTTATGATTAAACCATGAAAAATAATTTCTCTTGAAAAACATTTTGAAAAAATCCTTTTATAAGTATAATACCTTTTAATAAAAGTATATTTCAAAACTTATTTTGTTTTCAAAATCACTTGCGCAGGATTTGAACTTAATCAACTGTCTTACCTGGAACTTGGATAATCTGTCGCGACCCAAAACCCACCCTAGGAGTTAGAGTGAAATTTGGACGACTAATCATGGCTTACAGGACTTGCTTGAGAAACCAACCTGCAAAAACCCACAGAGCATATACAATAGAGAATGACAGGGGAAACATAACTATAAAACACAACGGAAGTCTAACAACCTCTAAGTATATACACATGGTCCAAGTTTAATACAAAGAAATCAAAACAAAGAAAGTGCGGACATGCCCACCAAAATACATGGATATAATCACTCATGCTCACCCACAGCTAATCCACTCAGAATCTAACACCACCTACTGATAACCCTCTACGGGAGGTTCCTCCAAAGGCTCCTCGACGTACTCCTCTTCCACCCATGGACCAGGAGCACAAACATCAAATGGAGCAGCAGCTCCCTCGAAACCTGCCAACATAAGAAGTACGGCTGAGCATGGAATACTCAGCGGGTACCAAATACTAACCAATAGTTATAGCATAAAAATGGCAATATATAAATCAGGAGCAATTCATATATGTTAGATGTAGAGCCCCGGACCTTTTCACATTTATGCATGACCCTTCGTAGCCATTTTTTCCTTTAAAGTAATGCAATTAATAAATAAGGAAGAAATTGGAAATTCCGAAACGTCAGAAATGTTCGTTTTCGAAGTACGAACCCAACGCAAGTTGAATCGTCAAAATCGGACGAACGAGTCAAAAGTTATGGCCAAAACAGTTTGGACCTACAGACCACCGATCGCTCGGTCCATGGAGCGATCGATCGGTCCAAAACCGATCGCTCGGAGGCTATCGACTGGTCGAGATTTTACTATGGGGAAATTTTTCAGAGAGTGAAATTTCAACCGATCGCTCGGTTATGAAACCGATCGATCGGTAGGCAACCGATCGATCGGTCATTAACACCGATCGCTCGGTCCTCGCGTTTTACAGAATTTTCACTAAGGGCATTTTCGGCATTCGGGTGTTATACCCTTTCTTATATAGGATTGCCCGAGCCTTTAGGGCTCATTCTCAACCCTTAGAAGATTTGGGAGATTAGAAGAGAGGAGAAAGGGTTCCTAAATCTAGGGTTTCCATTTTGAAGAGGAATCAAAGGGGTTTGAGACCCTAGATCATCCTCAAGCACGTTTTCCTTCAAGATCTCGGCTCAAGCTCGGGTGGAGCTCGTGTTCCAAGCTAGGGCAGCAACTCACGGTCGTTTGGAAGAGGGGTTTCTTCCTCATCTCTTCAAGGTCGGTACTTTTTACTACCCTCCTAGTTATAGCCTCTCATTTCCTTATTCCTTCTTGTTTTCCTTCATATATATATATACATTATGAGATGGGTGGTATGTATGGTAAATGGAGATGGATGTTGGCGAATGGATGCCGTGTGGATGATGAAATGAATGAATGGGGAAGGGCATTGTACTAATAATAAACATACAAGTGTGATGTGAGTATAAACCACCTAGAAAAGCATGTTGTAGGGTTAATAAATAATGAATGTACCATGTTTGATGAAATGCCAAGGTGAATAAAATGAATGATAAATTAAGAAAATGCATGTTTAAGGTTTATGGAAATTGCTAGGGTTATGATAGTGTGAATGTTCGCTTTCCCTAAATGATGTCAATATTAAATTGCCCAAATCATTGATGTTATGTGTTATGAATTACTCAAATGCCATATTTAATTCCAAATGCAAGTATGCACACGACCTCACGAGCACGCATACATTACATGATTTACCAAGGTTTTCAAGAATGGGATTTAGAGGTGGGGCATATCGTACGATATGTTTTACCTCGCTTTTGGCAAGGACAAGACAATCATGCATTTTCATAAGAAGGGTCTCCCTTCCCTCGCAAGTACATCTCACAAGAACATCTCACAAGTGAAAGGACATGACATGAGCATTTAGGAAGAAGGGTCTCCCTTCCCTCACAAGTAGATTACTTTTCCGAACAAGCAAGCATGACAAGACATGGCATGACAAGCATGGGCATTTAGGAAGAAGGGTCTCCCTTCCCTCACAAGTAGTTTACTTTCCAAGCAAGCATGACATGGCATGACACGCATGATACGATAAGATAAGACAAACATGACAAGTTTTCAAGCAAGGAAATGGTATTTTCAGTCAAGTCAAGTGCACGGTGTTTTCAAGGGTTTTATCGGCTTTTATGAATTCAAGCATGATTATATACTCCTTTACTTTATTGTCATGATATGAATTATTCCTGCTTTATATGCTTGAATGGTTTCCTGCTTTATATATGTGAAATGCTTCCTGCTTCCTATACTGCTATGGTTTTGCTATGACTATTGGTTAGTATTTAGTACCCGCTGAGTATTCCATGCTCAGCCGTACTTCTTATGTCGGCAGGTTCTGAGGGAGCTGCTGCTCCATTTGATGTCTGTGCTCCTAGCCCTTGGGTGGAGGAGGAGTACGTCGAGGAACCTTTGGAGGAACCTCCCGTAGAGGGTTATCAGTAGGTAGTGTTAGATTCTAAGTGGTTTAGCTGTGGGTGAGCATGAGTGATTATATCCACGTATTTTGGGGGGCATGTCCGCACTTTCTTTGTTTTGTTTTCTTTTGTATTAAACTTGGACCATGTGTATATATACTTAGAGGTTTGTTAGACTTCCGTTGTGTTTTATAGTTATGCTTCCGCTGTTATCCTCTATTGTATATGTTCTGTGAGTTTTGCAGGTTGGTTCGTCAAGCAAGTCAAGTAAGTAATGATTAAGTCGTCCAAGATTCACTCTAACTCCTAGGGTGGGTTTTGGGTCGCGACAGAAGTGGTATCAGAGCTTAGGCTTTAGGTCTTTAGGGTCACTTAGAATCTTATACCACGGCTTGACAAGAGCATATGTTAGGAAACAAGTTAGGAAGGAAGTGAGTCGGGAGCGAGTCTGGTTCCAAGTGTAAGACTAAACCTTAGTCTTAGTCTAAATGGTTGCTTTAACCAAGTACGGTCCTAGGTACGCTAGAACACTAAAGTATAAGTATAATGTGATGAATACTCTGATGACTTGATGTGCTGTATATTAATATTATACAACTAATACAGATTGAATTATTGTGAAATGACATTGAAATAAACTGTGGTTTCAAGTTAGACTCATGTGGTGTTATTATTCTCAGGACTTTAGTTATGAGACGAACACACGGGGTCGGGGCCACATACCAGAGCTTCCTCTTCTTCACAGGGTGACGATGAGCAACCTGACCTCTCCCAGGTCTTAGGCTCTATTGCTGAGACACTCGCCATACTGGCGGCTCGGCAAGCTATACCATCGTTGGCGGCACCTACTCCACCGCCCGCAGCTCCAGTACATCGTACAGCTGGAGTTGAGGCATTCAGGAGATTGAGGCCTCCATCCTTCCACGGGAGTGTGGACCCTCTTACTGCGGAGGCTTGGATCCTCCAGGTTGAGAAGATATTTGCGGTGCTCTCTCCTACAGAGGAAGAGAAAGTGGCATGGGCAGTTTTTATGCTAGAGGGCGAAGCCCACATTGGTGGTTGTCCGCATTGAGGACACGGGACTTGACCATTCAAGGTCAACCTGGACTTGGGAGGAGTTCAAAGATACTTTTTACAAGAAGTATTTTCCGATCGGTGCACGGGAAAAGAAAGAGAGAGAATTCATCAACCTTGAGCAAGGTTCGATGTCTGTGGCCGCTTATGAGGCCAAGTTCTCAGAATTATCGAGATTCGCGCCTCATATGATTGCCACCGAGGCAATGAAGGCGAGGAGGTTTGAGCAAGGGCTCAAGGATGTCATCATGGAGAAAGTGTCGGTCTTCAGGCACGCCACTTACGCCGAAGTAGTGGATAAAGCCTTGTTGGTTGAGACCAATTCAGAGACCGTGTCCAAGAAGAGAGAATTGGCGAGAGGCCAATCTAGTGGTTCGGTACCTTTAGAGAGGCGGGCCAGGACTGGTCCTTATCAGTATACATGGCCAGCACCACAGATGAGGCCGACTTATGCGCCTCCAGCACCCCGGCAGTACGTGCCACAGGCACCTCGACCTCAGGCTCTTCCAGCCCCACGGCCAGTTACACCTCAGGCAGCGAGGTATACACCACCATCGGCCCCTCCGGCCTACACATATGAGGTCTGCACTTCATGCGGCAAAAGGCATCCAGCAGGAGATTGCCGAAGAGCATCTGGTGGATGTTATCATTGCGGTCGCCAGGGCCACATGATCAGGGATTGCCCTAGCCGGCATTTACCAGGCCAGTCTCAGGATAGTAGGCCCCCGACAACGCCCAGCAGGATCATACCAGGCGTCATCTCAGACTACCCGGTCTACACCTCAGTCTCGCCAGGCGAACCAGGGGCGTGTATTTGCTTTGACAGAGGGTGATGCACTTGCATCTGATGATGTGGTGCAAGGTACGCGTTTGGAGTTATTTTCTTTATTCGTGATTGTTATGTTATGCTATATTTTGTGTACGTACTCGGCATGTTCTATATGTATATAAACCTACACGTATACGTTGTTGATGCATGGATTAACTCCGCTAGTTAAAATTTCAGGAACCCTACTAGTCAATGAGTATTTGGCTCGAGTGTTGATTGATACCGGGTCTACTCATTCGTTGTCTCGCCGAGTTTTTCAGAAGGCTTTTCTGTGGAGCCTAGTCAGCTAAAACCGGAGTTAGCCATTTCGACTCCGCTCGGCAAAACAGTATTGGCAGATAAAGTGTATAGAAATAGTGCGGTCCAAGTTGGAAGCCACGAGTTGGCGGTTGACCTCATCGTCCTTGGATTCCAAGACTTTGATATTATATTGGGAATGGATTGGTTAGCAGCACATCATGGGCATGTAGCTTGCTTTGAGAAGATGGTACTCTTCAAGCCGGTAAAAGGAAAACCATTTCACTTTCGGGGGTTAAAAAGTAGAGACATTGCCCGTTTTGCGGCGTGAGCTTAGCTAACCCCGAGGCAAAGGACTCATCGACTATTCCGGTTGTGAGTGAGTTCCTGGATGTATTTCCAGAGGAGTTGCCAGGATTGCCTCCAGACAGGGAGATTGAGTTTATGATCGAGCTTGCACCAGGCACAGCTCCTGTATTCAGAGCTCCATATAGAATGGCCCCTATTGAACTCAAGGAGTTGAAGACTCAGTTGGAGGAATTGCAAGGCCTTGGCTTCATTCGACCAAGTGTCTCACCATGGGGTGCCCCGGTGTTGTTTGTTAAGAAGAAAGATGGCTCGATGCGGATGTGTGTCGATTACAGGCAATTGAACAAAGTCACTATAAAG